>OY979667.1:10662500-11262500 GCA_963855955.1 Luperina nickerlii | reverse complement strand
TTTAAAGTTAAGTTATTTATACATTTTTAAAACAACATTTCCAAAAAAAATAACAGTGGCACTCCGGGAGTGCCGACAGAACTGGAAACAAAACATAAACAGAATACTTTGCCATCACTCATTGTCATATCGGATATACATTAAAACCGAGTACATGCCGAGGACAGCCGAACACATCCGAAGCGGGTATTTTTTAATCGTCTTATAAACAAAACACGCGCGGTGTCGCTTACGGTAACAGTGGCGCGAGTTCAATGGTTTTTGCCCCCATCTCAAAAAATCCCAACGCGACTAAAGAAGTTTTCACTTTAAAAAAATGGGCTTTTGACCATTTATATCTCTGTAACCAGAAGGTTCTGAGGTATGGTCAAGTACAAAAAAATTATCATTATAACGGGAAAAATAAGTGACTCTTGGCTTCCTTAGGGTATTTTTACACCCGTTATTGTATTTTCTCAATTCGGGTGCTCTGAGCATGCAAATATTACTAATAGATTTGCAATGATCTTAAATATGACCAGCGGTTACGTAATTTATCGCGTTTGTAACATATATACAATACCTATTGGCTTTCTAATTGAGAGGTACTTACGCACTTAAAATAATCTCAGTTATTTATATTTACGGTAGTACTATTTGGAAAGTTAAAATTCAGTAACACAAGAAATAGCAAATGCAAGCCAACATAACAAGTAATTATGAAGTATATTCTGCAATTTTTGCTTCAAGAAAGAAATCAAGCTACTTTTTACATTAATATATAATCAATTTAGAAAATAACTGCCGTAGATATGTAATTTAAATAACTAATAATATCTTTTATCATAAGAGATTCATCTATCCATAGGAACATAGTTTTCTAATGTACCTTAGAAATACTCAGCTGCAATATTTTACTCATCTACTAAAAACTTGTAAATAAAGATCTGAAGCTAACTCATAAAATAGACATTCAATAACATTCCATTAACAAAATGTGGCGTCAACATTAGATAATAAAATTTCGAGATAAACAACACAACAGATCAGCGAATATTGGCTATTCACAACCCGCGCATGACATGCGCTCAATTTTGATACCTTTGGCTCCTCGCTCGCATCGAGACGGCACAGTCACGAGATTCAATGATTAGCGAAGATAAATAGCAGATCCTCGACACAATTGTGTAAGTGGAGACCAATCTCACCACTCACCGATCGATATATACAAATACATATTGTAGAAATCATAACACCTGCCCTAAATAGGTTGAAAATTAACTTACATCGATGCGGCCGTTCGATGACATCATCAGTCGCAGCCGGGTGGACACGTATATTTTACACGAAAACAACGTTAGAGCGTCTGTTTGCACCTGTAGCCCGCGTTCTTTCGTAGCCGGCCAGAGAAGCGAGCGTGTGAACACGGGTGCCGTCAGTCGCAGTGTATCAGCAGGGCGGCTAGGTGTGCGCGGCCAGGCGCGCCAGCGGCGGAGCGCGGCGCGCGCGGGCGGCCGGCGCGCGCGCCACCAGCACCAGCGACGACGCCAGCGCCAGCCGCACGGGCACGCGGGACCCACCCGGCAGTCTGCGCAATATTACATGCTTATTAATAAAAAACTGACAAATGCTACGATCGCTGCACTTCTACGCTCCTTATTCTGCATCCGACGTCCTATTGTTATGGATTAAATTATATGCGTTAAATATAATGCGTTGTTAGACTTACTTGACGAATACAGTGGTGACCGCGGCGCGCGTGTCGGCGGTGGGCTCGATGGCGATGGGCCGCATGTCGGGCGCGCGGCGCCGGCGCGGCCCCGATGACGTCACGGCCGACGGCACGCCGCCCGACAGCATCACCGTCACCGCCGCGAACGGCCGCTTCGCCATGTGCAGCATCTGTGATACAGTTTATTTTTAATATACTCGCTGAATTTATGACGCGGTTTAATTTGTAAGAAATAATTGTTAGAATCCGTCTACACTATAAAATTGGGTGAAATTAAACTGATAGACTGTAGGTAGTCTTCCTCTTTTTAACCGACTTCAAAAAAGGAGGAGGTTCTCAATTCGACGGTATGTTTTTTTTTTTGTGTGTTTGTTACGCGATTACTCCGCCAAATGTGGACCGATTTTCAAAATTCTTTTTTTGTTCGAAAGGAGATACTTCTGAAGTGGTCCCATAGTCACCAAGTCAGGATCTGATGATTGGATCATGGAGAAATCGAGGGCAACCCTCAAATTTAATGGGCCCAAACATCGTTTTTCGCAAATCTTATGAAGTAATTTAAGTACTTGCGTATGGTGATCATCATCTCATGTAGCTGAGCTGATGATGGAAGGTACGACTCCTTAACAGTAAGGAGTAGGCATCGACTGATTTAGTAAATTATAAAAACAAAAACCGACTGCCACAACAACAAAAACCACAACGCCACTACGAAACAAAGAACGGTCTGGTGCGGACCGTCGTCCATTACAATCTGTTCATATCCACAATAAACTCTTGGGAGCGTTGCAGGTTCTCGAGACTTTCCACAATCAAAACTAGTCCTATTTGGTTTGGCATAAGTGGCAGTTGTTCAGCGATTTCGATAACGTCTTTTGCAAATAAAGTAACTTGTCCCTTGCACCAATCTTGAGAGAAACGGTTTTGTAGCTTCATTATTTTAAGAAACGGCACAACACGGCATAAAAATCGTTCTTCCAATTTTGTCAAATTAGCTAGCTCCTGAGGTATAGCCGCGACTGTCATTTTATTCCAGAAAGCTGCTGGTGGAATTTTTCGTTTCCTTATATTATTTTGACAGCGAGAGCATGTTACGATTTTACCCAGACGCACCAATTCTTCGGGTATTAACGTACTGTACATAGCAGTACGTAAATTACAGCGTTGTGGTGGATACAAAGCTTTATAACAAATAGCACATGGCAAGTCAGCGAAAATGTTAATAGCCTGTTCAAAACCATTTACTGATGATACCTCCCTAAGATTACGACTAGCTTGTCGCATAATATCTAATCGAGTCGCTCTGGATTCGGCAGATTCATTGGATAGACGCTCGTATTGCACGTGTAGACGACGGGAACTTTGATTCTCGGTTTCGTTTGATAAGCGCTCCTGAATCAAACCGAGACGATGAGAACGTTGCTCCTCGGTCTCGTGAGACAAACGTTCATGAATGATATCAAGACGATGAGAACGTTGCTCTTGAGTCTCGTTTGATAATCGTTCACGAATCAAATTGAGCCGCTGAGCATGAGGACTCTCATTAAGCCTTGATAATCTCGTGTTGGCTCTCTTCTGAGAAAGTCTATACGCTCGCTGCTCATCACTCTCATTTAAAATGTTTCTAGTATTTCTTTCCCTACTTTTCTTTAAACGTTCTTCCTTTTCGTCGTTACTTTCTTCCAAACGGCGCTGTCTCATTTGAGCAGCGCGTTTAGTAGGCCTACCCATATTATACAAAATTAATTTTCTTTCTATTAAACATTGAAAAAAGAAACTTCAAACTATGAATTATGTTCAAACTTAAACTAAAAACTAAAAAATAAAATTATTTAAAAAAAAAAAACAAAAACCGACTTCAAAAACCTAATAAATACTAAAAACTTAAAAATAATATTAAATTGAAACTATAATTAAGAATAATTTAACCTAAATAACCTTACCTAACTTTAATCTACACTATATTTTACAATTTAACAGTTTTTGGAGTCGGTGCCAAGCCCGCACTCACAAAATATTAACCAAAAAAAAGGTACTATATCAGCAAAAAATATTAACAATCAACAAAACAAACTGAAAAAAAAAAATACAACACAAGACAGAATATCAACAGAAGACGGAGTTGTTTTTGTTCGGATAGTGGCGCGCTCTTGCGGACGAAATGTGAAACTCGTAAGTAATACAATTTGATCTTCATAGGTTTCTCGGTAACGAAATCATGTCGCGATTCAGAATACGGTACAACGCCATCTATCGAGCGCTAACTAAAACTTTTAACAGCTTTGTAAAAATATCAGTACCTAATAATATGATATTAATTTACTCTCGTAAACTATTGTAATAAAAATTAAGGGAGAATATTTTATGGCCCAATTAGATAGATACACTTGGCTTGGCACCGACTCCAAAAACTGTTAAATTGTAAAATATAGTGTAGATTAAAGTTAGGTAAGGTTATTTAGGTTAAATTATTCTAAATTATAGTTTCAATTTAATATTATTTTTAAGTTTTTAGTATTTATTAGGTTTTTGAAGTCGGTTTTTGTTTTTTTTTTTAAAATAATTTTATTCTTTTCCGGTACTACTTCTAATACTAAGAAAAGCGTAAGCATAAGCTTGGAAGCCGCGGCGCGGGCAAGCCACCTCCGCCGGCCGCGGTTATGATTGATTAGTGTTCTTTCTTTCATGGCAATTTAATCTACTTAATACTTTGCGGGATTATGGTACAATTTCATTAGACATGTCCCATTCTTGCTTTTTCATTCCGTTGATTGACCATTTTACAAGTTACCTTTGAACATAATCCGTTGACCATTTTAAAAGTTACCTTTGAACATAATTATATCTAGGTATCTATCTACACCTATAATGCTGTATAATATAATGGTATTATACAGGTACACTGATTCATTCACTGCAAATGTAACTTTGTAATCCTATATATTTATATGAGATTACCAAGTTATTTATGCACTTGTGTCTAGAAAAGTGGACCGAAATTGAAAAATATTTTAGTTTTTCCTTGATTTATACACTAAACACTAATTGTATTCTAAATTTGAAGCTTCTATGTCTGGTAGAAGTGCCTTAGAGTTTTGATGATCGGTCAGTCAGTCAGTGAGTGAATGAGTGAGTGACAAAATTAAGAAACTTTGACTAGCTATAATTCTTAAACTAATGGTTCAAATTGAATGAAATTTGAAATATGTATACCGTGTTTATACAATGCCTGCTTGGTTACTGAAAATGCAGGCTTCAAGTTTTATCCACAACGAACTTATAGGGGGGTCGAAAACGGCCTGAACTGTTTCGATAAAAGAATGGTAAGGCCGTGCCGCTTTTTGCTCGACTTGGCGGGGGCACTGCCGTTCCCCCAGATAGATAGTTAAATCATTTATTTGGTCAACACAGAAAAAGAAATACAATACACAAAAGCATAATTAACACACACACAGTGTCTAACTCCTTACCTCAACAACATGTCTCCGTCGGGCGCGGCGCACGTCGGCGGCTTGTTTCGCCTTCCACGCGACCACACACGCTGCCAGGAACAAGAAAAAGCACGAGAAGAACACGGAGAAAAACACGAACAGATCGATGTGCAGCTGATCTTGTCTGAAGAATATCACGCCGAAGCTTGCAGCGCCATCTTCCGTATGACGCGCGCGAATCACGATGTAGAACTTAGTGTGGGTTAGGTCATGAACGTTTTGAGGCAAAGTGAGGACTAATCGGTTGCGAAGATTCCTCACTCGAAGCAGTATATTCCTCCTATCCACAGTCACGTATGTAGCCAAATCCTTCGCAGTATAATCAGCGAGTGTGTACTCAATCTTGTCATAGTACCAAGTGACTCGTGGTTCCTCCGGTACATGCTCATCGAATGATGGCATCCTTCTACTCGGCTCATGCTTATGATACGTAGGGTCTAGTTCCACCGCATGGTCGCCATTACTTGAGTTTACTGACACTACGAATGAACTGTCGTTCGGACTGAGGTATAAGTCGACAGCCCCCTGAGTCACGTCCACTATCACTCTTATGTCCACGTTCATGTATCTTGGGTTTACTGCTACGAATACTGTCTGACCAGGGTACAATGGTCGTGGCTTGATTTTGCACTCATCTGAGAATAAAAAGCATTTTTAATAAAAAAAAGTGTTTTTTGGTTTGCTCTTCTTTCATGCAGCAACAGAGCGATAGTTTATGGGCCGAAGAGTGATAAACGCTATAGTTGGTTTCTTTAGGAATGTCTCAAATCTCCTTTGAGATGAGAATCAAAAGAATCAAGGGAGTTCAGCACCGGACAAAAGCTGATGTGTAAAAGAGATCGTATAGAAAAGCATACCTATAGATTTTCCATCAAAACACAGTTTGTTTTCAATATTAATCGTCTTGTAACACTGGTGTCCATTCCTGGGGTCGCCCATATACAGGTCCTTGCACTTGACGCACTGATAACGCCAGCACTCCTGCGCAGAGTTCTTACTGGAGGAGGTCGTCTGACACGAGATGTCACTCTCTGTGTTGTTGCCACAGTTACACTTCTCTCCTGTTACTGGGTCACAAGTGTCACCGTGTCCGTGACACTCGCATCTGAAACAGGCAAACAATGTTAATGTGAAGGGTCAAAAGTATCACAAGCTGTACTAAAATAAAAGTATCAAAATTAATTTGAAATAAAATGTTAAGGCTGGGTTTAGTGCTGACCGTGCGCGCTGATTATCGGTCGTGACCGAGCGTTTAGTGCTTAGCTAACGGCAAACTGAGTACTCTTAAGAGAGGTCACAAGAGATATTGCTTACGCGCGTATGGTCGGTCGTTAGGTCAGCGTCGCACTAACTGTCAGTGGTGCACTGTAGTGGTTCATACGTTTTCATATATAGCTATGTTGACCGTCGGTCGAGCACTAAATTTGGCCTCAAGGATTTTGGAAACTTGATAAAGTGATAAAATCAACTTTATTTAATCATCATTAGATTTTATCCTGCTGATGAGCAGGATACTACCTGCACCTTTGACTGTTTAAAGTTACATGGAAGTTGTGTATTATAATAAAATACGGGTTTAATCTCTGTACATTCTGTGGAGCAGGCCGATACAATTATAGGCTATCTCCGTTTTTTAATTATTTTTTTCTTTGAATATTGCTGTTTCAATGGTTTAAATAAACTTACGGTCTACAAGGGTCTCTAAAATCATCCGATCCTCTGAAGTATCCTTCAATGCATCGCTCGCAACGGGGTCCGTCGGTATTATTAGCACATCGCACACAGCGGGCTTTAGCGGCCCCGTCCCTGTAGTCGTCAGGGTCTGCGGGGCCTCCAACGTCGCGCGACGTAGGGGCCGCGTCCATCTCGCTGGTACAGATGGATGTATGGCCGTGGCAGTATGTAGAGCATGGCACGCACTGCACGTTGTTCACAGGATCGCCCACGAAGTTTGGTTTACACTTTTCGCACTGGTCACCCTACAAACGGAACACATTGTTCAGTAAGATAAGTTGAAAGAAAGAACACAATTTACAGGTTACTGAGCAATAAACTGAATAGACGAAACTGTTATGATCGGCTTGACCGGATTCGTACACATACACGAATAAATGGACTGTTTAATTTTAACGATTTGCTTCTTATCTGTCAGTCGAGCGAATCGAGAATAAGCGATCGCTCTGATCGGATCAACAGCCACACGGGTTCGGAGTTTGTACAGAAGAAGCTGAAGGTAGAACCGTGTATATGGGCGCTATAAGGGTAAGATTCAGAGAGAAGAGTTAGGGTAAACTTACGCATAGATCCAAAATGCACTGATGTTGACAGAGCAAAATGAACGTTTATTTTAGTGTCGTCTCCGTCTTTTACTCTAAGATAGGTCGAAAGAAAAAACTCTATTTTCGAGAAGAACCACGTACCATTGTATTATTATGGCACTCGATACACTTGTCAAGCTTATCAGGGCCTTCGCAGTCAGAGTGTCCGTTACACTGGCACTGGATGGTGCAGTTGGCGCCGACGTAGCCGAACTCGCAGCGGCACACGTCGGGCTGCACGCACGCGCCGCGCACGCAGCCCTGCGAGCACACCGCCACGCAGCCGCCGGCCGCGCCGCCCGCGCCGCCCGCGCGCTTGTGGCCCGCGCCGCATGCGCACTCGTAGCCTTCGGGTAGGTCACGGCATACCTGATGGAAAACGGATACACAATGAAAGGCATAAGCATAGTAAGCCTATAACGTTCCCACGGGTGGGACACAGTGGGCCTCTTTGTGAGAAGAAGTGGGTCGAAATCCAGTTTCATAGTATGTGATTTCGGAAAAGTAACTTTAATGCCAACACAACAAAGTTTACTTTCGGCTATAACTTTTTTTTATCATTTTCAATAATACTTACTAGTTATCCTAAAATCAACTTCATTGACCAACCCATAAATGTAATATCTGTTTGAACAGCAATAGGGTAGTTGACTAAGAAAATATATTTAGTCCATCAGTTAGATTACTAAAAAATATTGTATACGTATTTTTTCTTTTGTCTGGCAAACAAAAAATTACGAAGATACAGCGCTTGGAAATTTCGTATGACGTCACGCCGTGCTACAAATTTTAGCACGTTATTACGTCAAAGCCCCCACTCCTGAACTTTGATGTGATATATCTTTGTAATTTTTTATCTAATTGATAAAACAAAAAATACGTGTTCAATATTTTTTAATAATCTTACTGAGGGACTAAATCGAATCGATTTATTTTTACCCAGGCAACATCCCTATTATGTAAATTGGAAACAATAATATTTGTATAGACTATGTCATAAAATTACACAACCCTCACCTCAGACTCAGCTTTACACTGGTGATGGTTATTTTCACACTCGTTTTCAGGCGGACATCGCGTATAGTGCCAAGAGAATGTATCGTTAGAATAGTCGTCGTGGTTCGCGGCCGTGTATACCGCGGCGCACGTGGTGCGGGTGGAGTAGTCCAGAGGCGCGTCGATGGAACCCTCGGAACACACGCCCTGACCGTTGGCGCCTGACAGCGCGCACCAGCCGCAGTGAGAGTGGTGGAGGCACTCCGAGCACTGAAATGAAATATTTTGTTAGGCAAACAATTAAAATCACTTTTTCACTGCTCTTGCTCAAAAAGACCGTCATTGTAGCGAACCAGAGCGAGGAAAAAATAGCATATCTCTCTAGGGGAAAGTTTTTTTTTTTACCAACGTGCCTACAAAACGAAAAAATCTTTATTAGAAGTAGAATAATCCATGGGACTTATTACTGTTTCATAAAAAAAAGAACATTTTATTTTTGAAAATGCATCTAAAAGCGGCGCCTCTTCGGCAGAATGCGTGCATTGCGTTGCGGCTACAGAAGAAATAAAAAACAAGACATTGGCGCGAAAATTTTCAATTAGACAACTCAAAATTCATCTTCACAGAGGACTGAAATTAAGTTGCCGGGAAAAAATATCTCGTTAAATATGCAGAATTGTACTTTAATTTTTAAGAAAATAAACTAATTCATATTGTATTGGATTATTTTATTTTCTCGCTATCGTAGTGAAGAGTACAATCTACTATTGCGTGTCATCTATTGCAAGCTGAAAAAAAATTATGTGTCGACACACTATCACATGCTCAATAACTAAGATTATCGAAAACAAATGTGAATCAATTTTCGTTGCTGACCGAACCATTTAAAAATAATTTCCTACCTGTTCAAACGTGTCGCACGGCGCAGGACACTTGGTCTTATCCGCCTTAGTAAGCACGAGACCACAAACGCCGCCTGCGCAATACACCGGTTGATACGCGGGTGAGATACACTTTCCCAGGTATGTAGCCCAGCGGCACTCCGCAAACCCTCCCTCACCCCCGTCAGTACTCAAACACGACTGACAATCGTCCAACATCGTGCATCTGTTCGGACACTCTTCGCTCTTCGTCGCGCGGAGGCTTGTTCGGCCGGGCTCTTCTATCAACGCGCACGTCCAATTGAAAAGCTCGACGGATTCTTCCGCTATACGTGTTAGTTGACCTGAAAATGATATGAGTTTAGTATAACTACTTATTTGAATTCAGAATCTCAGTTAATTATCAAGTTTTGGGGCAACAAACTCGATGTCATAATTATGTGACAAAGTTCAAATTCCATTGCAGTCAAAATTTATTTAGGATGTTTTTATTACAAATGTCAATCAAAAATCAACTTAGATTACATGACGCTAAAGTAGGTAGTTGATTAAGTGATAATATATGAAAATTATTTAGGATTGGGTAAAGTTTAAAATAAGCAGGTTTTACACTCATGACCAACTAATTCATGATGAATTAATTTTACCTTCTCTGACAGCGTGTCTCGTCCATGTGCACTCTTTAGCACCAACACATTTCTCGCAGTCCGATGACGCGCATCTAAGTTCGGGACAGTTATCCACATTACTGATGTAGGTAGTGCCTGCGTTGCATTTCATGCTGGTACAGGACTCATCCGTAGGTACGCATTCACCTAAAATTAATAGGATTTTTTTTATCTGAGTATCTTTAGATAAACTGCGTTCTCAATACATGTGATTCAGGAACAGAAACTTCAATGGCTTTATATAAAGTTAAGTTTCCGCAACAACTTCAATATTTAATGACCATTTCATTAGTACTAGTCATTTCGAAATCAACTTAATTTTTCGCACATTTAAAATTAATATTGGTTTAAGTTAAGTGAATATAAACTACACTTGTATGAAAATGAAGTAGATTTAACAAATTTTGGAGTAAACCACGAATGAATTTCACATACCGACAGCCGCAGCGCAGGACTCGCACCATCTACAGGCAGGCTTGTCTTCGGGGTACAGGGGCCACGCGGCCAAGCAAGACGTGCACGTCGTGAAGTTCTCACAAGCACGGGTCGACACCAGCTCAGCATCACAAGCAGCTCCAGGATTCACCGACACACTGTCACTTCCCTCACACCCCGGCTTATCCACAGAAAAACACTTTGTATAATTCCCCGTATTACAGAAACTACAACCCATGTGGCTTCGACATTCAAACTTATTCGAACTCCATAGTGAGCATAGGTCTTCGGGGAGTGATATCCGGGTGACCTGACAGTGGGCGCTGCCTGTCCAACCTCCTATTATGTAGATGTATCCTTCGTTTTCCGTGTCAATGTCGATTGCCATTGCGTGAGCTATTGTAGGCGGTGGTGAATGACCCACGATACTAACACCTGAAAACATGTGTTACATTAGAAGGGCAATAATAATATGTATTTGAAACGGAATTCAGCTTCATAAAATAACAGTCATACAAACCTTTGACGAGTCGGACCCATTGGTTGCAGCAGTAGATGTAAGCTATAAGAGAGTCAGATCTATTCTCAGGATCGGTTCTTCCACCGAATATGATCATGTAATCATTCGTCGTCACTGCAGAATGTAAGTAAGTGGCTTGTGGTAAATTGTCGTAATAGTTGTTCAAAATAGGGAATGTAGGCAGTTCACTCCATTGTTTGGTAGGATAGTGAAACGAAAAGAGTTTGTTAGAAAGGACAGTGCCGTTGTATGCATATAGAACCCCACCATACACATACAGACTCTGCGAAGGCGCGTGGTATACAGTGCTGTGACCAATTATTCCAGTCGGCTTTGCGCCTTCATCTTTCAATTTGATCCATTTCTCATTGTCAAGATCGAACTCCCACACGTCATACATGAAACCTTCCTCTAATGAAAATCCTCCAATCAAAACCAAACTTTCGTAATCCAAATATTTTTGTAAAGTCAATGTGTGTCCGGCGAGGGATGGGGGCTGACCATCTTTATCTTTGTTGCGAATATTGCTCCACCTCTGGTCTTTCAAGCTGAACTGCCAAAAGTCTCCAAGCGTTTTGTTGTGTCCACTCTTCTCTTGTAAACTTAAACCTCCATAAATATAAATATTTTGTTTCGAGTGATAGATCTCAGCAGCATGGAAATATCGACCTTCTGGCATCTTAGCGTCTGGTGTCGCTTCTAAAGTTACTTGCATCCACGTGTTATTCTTTGTGTCAAAAAATCTTATGTCATTTAATGGACCATGAGAAAGGGAATATCCGCCGAACATCCAGAGCCCGCGTCTATCGGCCACCAAACTGTGGCCGAATCTGGGGAGAGTTTTCCTCAAGTGATCTAAGCCATCAGATAAATATTCTGAGTTGAAAAGCTCTGTAAATACCAGTTGTGTTTTGTCTAGTCTGATTGAGCAGTCATCTCCACCGAAACCCTCGTTACATAAACATCTTCCGTAGCTGGCGTCACATACACCGGCGCTGGCCGCCATGCTGCAGTTATTGCGGCAGATCTCAACTTCACAGTTCGGGCCGCCGTATCCATCGCGGCACACACAGTGCCTTTTGTTGCAAACTCTCGGCCAGATACAATAGCCGTCACACGCCAGCACCTTGTAGCTTCCCTCGAACCCCTGCTCCAGCTGCCCCTGCTTGTAATGGACTGTCAGGTTACCACTGCGAGCCTCGATGACACCCGAAGAGGCGCCGTTACAGAATACACCCAGTAACTGACTTTGCTGGTTGTTACTCAGATCAGGCACCCCACCAAGACCGTCATAAACGTAAACTGCATTCTCATCACAAGGAACGTCGAAAGTGGAGGAATTAATGGTAAACTGAATGATAGCATCCTTTATATCTTCTGCAGAAATAATCCATAAGCATTCTTTAGATGGTCCAATCGTTTTGATATCAGGGTCTGTTTTATAAGAACCAATTCCTTCGGTTTGTGTCGCATTTAACATTCCTCTGGGTTCACACTGATAGTAACATCGTCCGCCGTGTCTAGGATCACCATAAAACTTTGGTTTACATCGTTCACAGTTCAAGCCTTCCGTGTTATCTTTGCAAATACATTCTCCGGTGGCGACATCACACACGCCGCGCGCGTCGTCGCCGTGATCGTTACAGTCACACCGGCGGCACCCCTGGCCGGTGGTCGCGTTGCCGTGGCTGCCGGGCTTGCACGACTCGCAGAACTCTCCCTCCGTCCAGTCCTGACACTCATCACACCGACCCACGCCGGTCCTACACGTCGAGTGATTGTGACAACCGCAGTTTATGGAACAGTCCGCACCCGTCCAGCCCAGATCACAGTGGCACTTATATTGAGGAGCTCCTAGACAATAACCGTGAATGCAGTTATTGTAGCAGGTTCGCATGCAGCTTTTCTTACCATCTCCGATGTATCCCTGTTTACATTTACACGTGTATGAGCCGTGAGTGTTGTTGCAGATAGCGTGTTCATTACAATCGTGCAGGCCGAGCCCGCACTCGTCGACGTCGGGGCACTGCGCATATGCCCAGCCCGCGTCCACAGATGTCACGTTGAGCACGGCGGCGCAGTCGGCGTGCGAGCGCGTAAAGTCGCCCTCCGTGCACGCTCCGTTGATGGGGTTCTCGTGCGAGTAGCACCAGCCGCAGCCCATGCTGCGCAGGCACGCCGAGCACTGCACGTGGCGGCGGCACGACTTGCACTGGCCAGACTTGCGCGCCGTGTCGTCGGGCGGCGAGGAGGCGCGGTCCAGCCACTCGCGGCAGAGCCCGAACTGGTACTCGCTGGTGTAGACGCTGAAGCTGAAACACTGGCGCGTGGCCTCACACCACACGCAGCGGCCGCGCTCATCCAGGCAGTGCTCGCAGTCGGCGCGCAGGCGGCAGGGCGCGGGACACAGCGCGGCCGCCGTGACCGCGCCGCCCGCGCGCCCGCGCCGCGCGCACCGCGCCTCGTCCGCCCACCACTCGCAGTAGTTGCCGTCCACGCAACGCTCGCAGCTGATATAGTTGGAGCAGTTCGGACAAGCGGCCGGCTGCAGCGTCAGGTAGCGCCACTCGCCGTCCGCCATGCACGAGATGGTCTCGTCAGTGTTCCGAGGTTCGCACTTGTTTGTCAGCTCGCACCAGCCGCATGCGGCGTCCGAGAGACATAGCAGACAGTTGTCGTATTTGCACTGGCCGTCTGAGTATGGCTCCAGAAATTCGAATGTGAACACCTAAAACAATGTTTTCTATTTAGTTCGTATCGGCAGTTTAAATAATACGACGTTCTGACCATACAAAGTAGGTATATCATAAAGAATACCTACATAAATCTCTACAAAAAGGGAATATAAATAAGGTATTTACTTCAACAAAAAGAAAAAGTTCTACGGAAAAAAAATAAAAGAAAAATAGTTAAAAAATCTTTAACCCAACTAGGGATAAAAAAAATAAACATCCAAATTGAGATCCTCCTCCTCCTTTTTTTGTAGTCGGTTAAAAAGTAAGAAACAAGTAGAAGATGCTGATTGGTACATACCATCGTATTATTGAGTAAGAAAAGTCTTTTGATAGATAGATATTCCTGTTTATTCAGTTCTTTTAAAGACTTCTGGCATTTTCACAAGAATAACGTTGTAACTCGATTCAAATGCCGAATATCGTGCGTATTTTTTTGGCCTAGATTGACGTCATCTCCATTGTTTTTATTTGTCTATCAAATTATAATGTTTGCTTTTTGTAGTTGAAGACGCTTTGCCGTAGTCGGGTAAAAACAAAAGAAAAATGGAAATAGCAGTAAACAAGCATTACCTTTGCGCTTTCCTGAGACTTGTTGTGAAGCAGTTCCATTTTGGCGTGATGATGTGATGGATATAACCCTGTATGTAATGAGTCATTAGCGTGCATGTCAACGGCCAGACGTCCAGGGAACAATGCTGGCCAATCCACGAGGGAGCAGGCAGATGGCTGCGCGGTCAGGTTGGCTACTGGGCCAC
Source organism: Luperina nickerlii (assembly GCA_963855955.1). Taxonomy (NCBI): domain Eukaryota; kingdom Metazoa; phylum Arthropoda; class Insecta; order Lepidoptera; family Noctuidae; genus Luperina; species Luperina nickerlii. The sequence continues at coordinate 11,247,990 of OY979667.1, read as the reverse complement.
CAGCGTCCCCCAAAGCCAGTGAAATGTTCGAGTATCCCGCGCAAATGTGCAACGTTTCACCTGTCCCGTTCCAGTACTGTGGTATATGCAACCAACCCCTCAATCGCGCCTCACTCGGCCCACTAAAAATATGGTTACTCCCCCCTCCCGTAACCCAATCAACCGTTGTCGCATTAACGACAGAAACCCCATCTGGGTGGTTCCAATCTGCTGGTTGCTGATATCGAAGAAAAGTGAGACCGGGTCGCTTGTCTAGTATTTTACATTCGTCAGGAGTAGTTACTTCTGTACCGGTGCTGCCCCACCAGCCGGGATTTTCTGAGGGTGTGTCTTCTCCGCAAACGCCATAATTGTCTAAAAGAAAAAGTTTCACGTAACTTATTGCTTTTATAACTTTGAATTATCATTATTTTATTGAGTGATGAATATGATTGAATGTTAAGATGCGTTTCACTGCGAGCATTCGAAGTAAACATTTACGTTGTTGTGACAATTTAATTGCTTGTCAATATTTTCTTTAGCAAGCAAATTATAGTGATTCGAAACGGTTGTGCTCATTGGAATTTCGACATGCGAATGTAGGTGTGTCTACACCACGGTTTCTTTAGTGATTAAAGAAACCTTGGTGTAGACCCACCATTAGCTACAGACCACTTACCATCTTTATGATGACACCGTGCATTCTGCACGCACCAGTTACACTGATCCAAGCCGAGCTTCGTGCTGACAGATGGCAATGGCGTGCGGCTACTGTTCCGCCTTCCGGGCGGCGGACCGTGAATGAGGCAGGAGTGGCAGTCGCCAAGCGCTGGGCATATACCCCCACATCGAATTGATTGGAGGTTCGTTGTGCAGTTGGCTCCTATCCTTCTACCGTAGCAAGTCTGAAAAAAAATATTGTCAACCAAAATTATTTAGCATATTGTTCTATTATGTATATATCAGGATTGTATTACAGTGTTAGAGCCAACACTGGTCCAGTGCTGCAATGCGAGAAAGAGATAGAGGATGGAGCTTTACAGGACAAATTGTACCAACTCTTTTTCGCAATTAAACAATCAAGGCTTTTAACGCTTTGAAATATTGCCTAAATCTACTCTAACATAATATATGATTAATGATAATAACGTACATCATCAGCAGAGCACCAGCCACACTCGGGGTCGGCAAGGCACTCGGGTTGGGAGCGATGTCGCCGACACGCCGACTCCGGGTCGTCGTTAGTGATACCAGCCTGCCAACTAGGTACCATATAGGCTAATAGATCACCTGTAAATTAAAGAATAATTTAGAAGAAGACTGCCATGTTGGTAGTGCCTGCAGCGCTCGGGTCCTGGGTATAATCCCTGAGTAGGGCTAAATTTTACTCTGAGAATTTCACCAGCTCGAAGCCAGGATTTCGGCACGATTTATGACGTAACGCGCAAAATGTTGACAAAAGGTTGACTGGTAGCAAATGCCTAAAACATTGAAGTCCGCCTGTGAACATTTTTGTACTTGAAGTAAGTTTTAAATAAATTTGTAAGTGTAGGCATTTCCAGGTATTAAATTGGAATAATGTGTGTTCTCAGACGATTTTTAACTTACAAATAAGATGATATAAGATAAACTCACCATTGACATTTCCATGATACCCTCCAGCAATTAACAAAGTAGATGGAGGCCGCAAGGCAGCTGCATGCGCAAACACTCCTTGCTTCTTCGGATAGAACCGCCGCACTTTCCCCAACACGTCGAGAGGGATCCAAGAATGGCAGCCCAGGTGATAGATGTACATCTGGCCATCGTAACAGATTTCCTCTCTGTTATGGCGATGAGAATATCCGCCAAATACGACCAGATAGTTTCCTGAAATTGTTTGGTGAATTTTAATTCCAACGGTGTAACAGACTTTAAGGATATAATGTCCATTTACCAGACTAGCAATGCTTAGTCCCTGAATATTACTAATAAAAAACTACAAAAAATCGTTAACATAAGTATACTGTATGCTACATAGCTTAAAGTCCGTTTTTCAATACACTATTGTAAAGCAAGGTGCAGGTGCTGGTCTGGTAAATGAACTACTTCCTTTTCAGCTTTAATTAAATAACAAGATAGTAGCATACCAATAACAGTTGATGTGTGAAACGCCCTCTCCCGCGGTACGTATGTGTCACGTAAATGTGCTCTGGGATAGAGTATTTCGCTCCAGTGTTTGTAGTCTATGTCGAAAGCGAACATTCTATCCGAGAGCTTAGAAAATCTGAGAATAAATTAAAGAATTTTGGTTACTCAGAATATCGCGTGAATACGTGCTATAATATCGATACTATTCATACTCTATTGTCGTCAATAGATTGAGCAGAGGGGCAATTCTCGTAATTTTAAGAACGTTCACAGTCTGATGTGTCTCAACCTGTCAAAAATACCTCTAATTTTCCTACATTTTTGACAAGTTTTTGACATTGATTGTCTGTCTGATTGGCTGAGACGAGATTGAAACTAGATTTTGAACGTTTTTAATTACGGGAATTCTGATAAAACAAAATCGGGGCAAGAAAAAGTTAAAATAATGATAATGAATTTGATTACCTTGCTACACTGGCGACTACGCCGCCATACACAAAAATAGAATTCGAATGCGTATGATACACCGCGGTATGCGCAACCACCCGCACATCCAGTTCTTTGCCGCCTCTCACTTGTACTCTTTCCCAAGCCTCTGTGTTCACATCACCTAGCTTTATTTTGTACATACTGCAAACAATAGAAAGAAGGAAACAAATTGTTACTAATTATACATTCAAATGTAATCAGAATCAAGTCAATTACATGATTATTTACCTTGAGGAAAACTCCCCGTCTACTGTACTTCCGCCAAACAGATACAATTCATCTCTGACGGCGGTCAATGTATGCCGAGTTAGGCCAGGAGGGATGAAAGTGGAGCTCATAGCCCTCAGAGTCCAAATATCTAACACAGCGTCATACATCCATAGTTCAGAAGATAAGGTGCCATCAGACAGTTTTCCGCCATACAACACGAACCCACTACCAAATGCACATGCTGAGTGACCATACCTCGGCTCTGGCTTTGTCATGTTTGGTTTCATAACATTACTTACTACCTCTGGTTGCTCAGTGAAATGCAAGTAGCTTTCTGAATACGGAGTAGGTGCATGAGAGTACATGAGAGGTAGTGTGGTCTTGTCTTGATTTGTAAATGATGATAATAGTAAATTAAATAATGAACTCCTGTTGCCTATTTGCCAGCTGCCATCAACATTTCCCTAAAAACATTTAAATATTAAGGCAACTACATGACCTAAAGCGCGGTCTTTGTCGGACTGCATAGAAAAGAAGGAGAAGTGCGATGACAAAACGCTGGTAATTGCAAAATATGAAGCAATTATCTATTTACAAAAAATCTATTGTTTGGACTAAAAAATTAAAACACTAGTGTTTTAGCATGTTGCTTGTAGAATAATCTGACAAAAAATCATAATGATTGTATGTATATTACTATGGTTTTTATAGTAAAAAGAAAGTTTTTAGAGGTATCTTCATGACTTTTTTCTATCGTATCAAATTACTTGTATTATGTTTTCAACACACTATCTACCTAGCATATATCCTGAAGAATATCATATATTTTTTTGATTTTGTTTGCTGTAGTCGATCATATACTTACTTTTATTGTTTCTAAAACTTACGTTTTTTGCGTTTAGGTCCCGTAAGCCCGTAAATAATTTTTTGCAGATAATACAATACTGTATGGATGGTATACAGGGTGACAGGGGCATTGACGCGCAAACAGTAACCATGAACGCAGCACATGATTCTTGACCCCGTAGTGTAGAACATTTACGACGGTCATCAAAAAAAACTTGCGGGTTCATAGAAAAATGTGTTTCCCTACGCGGTCAAAATGTATGGAACAGCTATTTTTTATTAAGTACATATAATAAATAAAAATCATTTATTTCAGACAAAAAGTCCATAGGCAAGGCAAGGTTGTTAGTAATAACCGGCGAAAAATTTCAACGCACAGGGACAAAAGAAAAAAAAACCGGTCAAGTGCGAGTCGGACTTGCGCACCGAGGGTTCCGTACAAATTTGTCGGTATGTAAATAGTTCGTCATAGTAGAATTTTTTTTTAAATTTCTAATGTAACTTTAAATGTACGGCTTTCGGATTTTTTCCTTTAATTGTGCTACATGACATTGCTTCTTGCCAAAGAAGTCTGGTCAAAATTGACCCAAAATTTTTATAACGGCCCGGTGCTAAAGATATGTACGTAAAAGTTCAGAATCATGTACTGAATCCATTGTACCAGGTTGCGCGTCGATGAACCTGCCACCCTGTATATTGGGTTTTCGAGGGTTGCTTACCTTAGTAAATAAAGTTAACAAAGATTTGTCAATCTCTTCATTGGTAGGGTACCTACGTAAAACTTTTCCATTTTCATCATACCACTGACTAGTTGAAAACCTATAAATTAATATTATATAATGTTCAATGAATCAAGCAATAATAATTAGCAGATAAAACACGATAATGAAGTGTAAATAAAAAATAATTTTAAATGGTACAAGTCTTTAGAGCAGTAGTAATAAAAATTTATCTTGGACCATTTACTTGTCAGCCAGTAAAGTAAATAATACATTTACGATAAAATGTTGCAAAAAATAATTGTTTACTACTGTTTTCTTTTTAGTTTTTTTTTTAATTGTAAGTAATGACAATGAGCGTACTCAGACTCACAATTACAACTAATACCAGTATGTTAGTCCACATATTTGGTTTTTTAACCAATACAAAATACACCTTATTGCAATTTCATAAAGTTTGATTTGTAACAGCAAATTTTTTTTTTTTAAATACTCGCAAGTATTTGCAAGCCTTTAGGGTGGAGTACAACTGGTAAGTTTCACTGTCGAAAATATCAACCTTGTTGTGTTGCTTTGCAAGGTGTGGGTAATCCCAATTAACATTATTTATTTATTTTATGGCATATTCGACCTTGACATTTCTAAGTTTATACAAAGGTCATTTCAACTTACTTGTATACCTCCAACAAGCCCAATACTTTGTTCAGATCATATCCTCCAAATACATAAAGTGAATCTGTATGGTTTACATAGACAGCTGTATGAGCTGCTCTTTTGGTCATCCCACTCTCTGTATGAGACAGCCAGTGCCAGCTATTGCCTTCCTTGTCATTTTTCTTTAAAGAACATGATTCACCAGAGTACCTGTATTAATGAGATAAAATTGCATCACTTGGTAGATAATAATATGGTGTTATCGGGCTATCAGTTTATCTGTACAAGGTCCATCTCAAGTTGTATTAAGATATATAGAAAACTTTATTATGTACACCATAAAAATTACAGACATAAATGTGGAAATTATATAAGGGGTGACTCAATGGGCGGTCAACCATAAAACGTGTATTACAACACATATTGTTGAACAATTGTCCTGTATAAAATAAATCAAATTTACGACATTTAACTAAAGAAGGAAGGAAATATCTTAAGGAAAATAATTATGTTGTAAGAAATTCTTAGCAATTTCTTGGCTAATGTGGCAGATAAAACAGATTTATCTGTGTATTGCATTGTCTTTGAGCAACAAATAAAAAAACAAAAGCAATTATTTAACAAAATAATTATATCATTGTTCCAACTTTTACCCAAGCTAATGGCAAAATAGAATACACAGTTTTGAGTACTGACTTTTATGCAGCCTAAAGGCATTTGCATAAACAAGACAATGTATAATATGTATAGAGGTCAATATTGATTTTAATTTCCAGATCATAATAATATGCACTTGTTTAATTCCACTAGAGTTTTGTCAATACATTCAAACAAACAATATTTGTGTTATATTCTTCATAATCTAGGTATTAACAATTCTTACCCTTTTTTGCATGCACATCTATCTCCTTTGCAGTGACCATTATTAGAGCAGGAATTTGGGCACAGTTCTACACTGCAGTCCGGGCCGCCCCAGTTGCCAACACAGAAGCATTTGTTGGACACACAGAGCCCCCGCCCTGTGCAATTGTTAGGACAGTTGTGAATGGCATATGTAGCTCGGAATCCATCCAAAACATAATTTGTATCACTGTACAGTAATATTAACATCTACAACAACAAAGTAATTAGTCAACGGTAATTGAAATACAACATTTTATAATTAATCTAGTATCTCCATACTAAAAAGAACAAGATATTGAGATTAATTTCAATTGAGACCTATTTGACATCATACTTACAAATCCACTAGAAGCAGTTACATTCTGAGGTTCTGTTTTTCCACTAAAACTTCCAAGCAAAGGTGCATCAAATGAGTCACCATCATACACAAAAACATAGTCATAGGAACATTCTGTGCCCATACGAATAAAACTTAATGTAATGTACTGGCTTTTATTCGCTGCCTTGATGAGCCACTCACAATGGGAGTCCTAAAACAAGATCTTTCATTAGCACTTCACTCAATACTATGTATAACATGTGTAGAACATGTAACTGACTTGTGTGTAGTTAGAGTTAGTTGGTCCATCGGTGATGATGCCGCTCTGGTCCGTGAACACCCTGCGAGTCTTGTCACAAGGCGCTGTGGATGCGGCGCACAGAACAGACAGGCAAATCACGCTGATAACAACTAAACCAACACCTTTCTCCCGTACACTTAGATAAAACATGCCTCTTCCGGATCGTCGTAAGACATAAGTCAAATATCAAAGCCATATAATCGTGAATTTGCGACTAATATAGCTAAAATGTAGAATAAACAACACTCATAAGTTAATAGGTGACATCTACTTCAAGGCTAACCACTTAGATGAATAATGCCACAAAGGCATGCAAAACTTTTGATATGGAATAATAAAGATATCGCTCTTGAGTGATATTTGCATTTAATCCAGGTTTTTGGTGGCTGGGAAATACTTTCTAACGAGTTTTTCTTACAAACAAACAATTCACAGAGCCATCACAGTATTTTGACATTTGACGTAGAAGCAGAGTTGCCAAGTTTATGTTTAATCTTAAAAAAAAATGAAATAAAAATAGTAGGTATTAGAAAAAAATTCAAGAACCTATTATTCAACAAACTTCTTAAAACAGGAGGACCAATATTTTGAAAAATATTTTTATTTGGTAGAGAAAACTAGCGCGGTGGTCCCATTATAACATTTATTAACTTTGCTTGGGTAGTTTTTGAGTTAACTTCAATTTTATACGTATTTTTCCCACATATTGTATGATGCTGATGTGACTGTAGTTAACTGTGTCACTATTATTTACATATCAAGTAGTGGTATACGAATTTGTGAGAGGGAAGGTATCTTCCTCAACAAAACGTAAAATATAAAAAACATTTTTACACAAAAGAACAACAGACTTTGAAAAAAAAAAACTAATGATTGAAAAATAACTTTAATTTTGTAAGTTGGTGACAAAAAATCAAAATACAAAATCAAAGACACCGACTTTTCTATAAAAAAAGGATACATAACCCAACAGCCGTGTAGCGTAATGCGCTTGTTGAAGATAAGAAAGTGACTATTTACAATACGTTAAATAATACCCGCTATTTACTCAGGTTAGCATGTGATGCCGTCGACAATAGTAAGAAAAGTGTATATTAAACCTAAAAACCTGATTTTACAGTCAGTCAGTTTCAGCCCCGGATCTACGATTTTTTAGAACCGGGGCAAAACCTTGGTATTGGCGCCCCCTCCCTTCAGTGTTTGAGAAAAACTTGCAAATTGTTGATTTCCACTACGATAATATTATATGATTTCACTAATAAATTACTTGTTTTATTAACGCTGATTACTCGTAAACGCAATCAACCACATAAACAAACAGTGTTGTCACTTGACGTTCAACTGTTTGAATTTGTTCGGCTCGGCTCGTATAGTTATGTGACGGGGATTCCCCTTGGCAGAAAGATCACGGACACTACGCACGCGTTCATAAAACTTGATCTGTTAAGATGCGTTCATAAATCACTTAGTATGTGTTCAAAAAATAACTGAGCGTATGGAAATAGAAAAGTTTGTTTTTCAAACATATTATATTAAGATTCGATTACTTGTTAAAAACCTATGAGATTGTAGGAAAAGAGGCTTCATTTGTTCGATATTTCGAATTTTTGCCTCATGGATTTGGCGCCCCCATGAAACTGCCGCCCGGGGCAAGTGCCCCGGTTTGCCCCCCCTTAGATCCGGGGCTGGTCAGTTTATAGAGACTGCCTTGCCTTGAAATTTCGAATGTATATAAATTCCTGAATGTTCAAGAATTCATTTTTTTCAAATATAAAAAACTGTATGACTCGCGAGTTTCTTCGAAAAATTATCAGGGGGTCTATTTACTCCGAAGTGAAACATTCGAATGATCGGAACGATCCGACACACGACCGAACCGTATATTGTTGTCCTACTACGAAATACCCAGTAGGACAAGGATCCTGTCATTATGTTACATTGGATAATATATTATAATATCGAATGTAACATAATGGCAAGATCCTTAAATATAAAAAAATCTATGTCTCGAGAGTTTCTTCGAAAACTTATCCAGGTTCGTACAATTTCCGAGTTACCTAAATATATTGATTTAACTGGCAACACCGTGTCAAAGAGAGAGGAGTGACCAATAATTTAAAAATCTAAGAATAGATTAAAAAATATTAAAGTAAATGGCAAAAACATTATTTGTTTATTGAAAGGTTAATTCTAAAATTCAATTTGCAGCAAATTTTCTGTAGACATAGGTCAACTTTCATATTTTCTTTTTTTTTAATTTAGACTTTCAGCCTACCCCATAAACATAATATGAATAGGTATGATTCAAATCTTGTGGTCGCTGCGTGGTGATTCCCCGACGACAATTATAATTTTGTATTGCAGGTAGGTACCAACCCTAAATACAGACGTACCTATGACTGGGCTTCAGCCAGTCAGGGTTGTAGTGCGAGCAAACATTAGAGTAAATAGGTACCTACCTACCTGTCTAAGGGATTCATGATGAGCTTTCCATTAATTATGGACAGAATAGAAGTTTCCGCGAACTTTCTACCTAAGTGGCGGGCGTAGGTAAAATATTCAATCACCAAGAAATACCAGCACCCTAATTGCGTAACACTCTTTCGATCACAATCTGAATCATTTTGAAGGATATTGCTAATCCATTGCTTCATATGCTCGAAAAATTGTCTGCTCAACAACGTAAATAACGCAATGAACGTTGTTGAACTGTCAAAATGAAAGCCATTAGTAGTTACTGGCTGCTGTTAGTGTGGCGCACAACTACCCCGCGGCCATTGGTATAGGTAGATAGGTAGTGTAGGTACCTTCATCTAACTTCCAAACGGGTGGAAGTTAAGCATGTATGTAGGTACGTATAAGTCCTGTCTTACCAAAGTCGACTGGCTGTATCTGAAAGATACATCCAGACACACATCACATCCACATCACACCTACGCACACACATCACACACCACATCACACACACACACACACACACACACACACACACACCACATCACACACACCCACACACACATCTCACACACACACACACATCTCACACACACACACCCACACACACACCCACACACACACATCTCACACACACACACACACACACACACTCTCACATCTTACATCTTTAGATATAAATATGGTGTTATTTCGTTATAGGAACTTTATCTAACGCTAACCACACACAATAATTTAGAATACATACAACCTACCTACTAGTACCTACTAGTTTGTACCTGCATGTAGATATACTTAGTAGCAAAGCAAGGTTTTTTTTATATATTAGATTTATTCGCTTTATTTATTTTGGTCTGAATTTGCATTATTTATTGGTTTCCATTATTTTGACAATATCTGCTATTTGATAGGTACAGATATTGTTCTGTGGGAAGTTTTAGTCGCGATGAGGATAATAATGTTAATAAGAGAGCAAAGCAAGGTTTAGTAATGCTTATCTACACATCAACCTAGAATAAGGATGATGGATGCTGGAGCCGTCGTGACTGAGCCATTTATGGGATGGCTCAACAAAATACCAGCTTGCTGCACTTGAGTCGGTGAAACACAGAGCAAAAAGGCTTATAGGCGACAAGACGTTGGTGGCTAGGCTTCACAGCCTGGCTCATCGGCGCAATGATGCTTGCCTGTCGGTCTTGAACAGACTGTACTTCGGAGATTGTGAACAGGAGCTCCACGACTTAATCGCGCTTATAAAACCGGACTACCAAACGTACCTACTGCAGGGTACCATCCGCAGTTGGTTGATTTGATATCCCAACAGTCGTACTCAGCGCTTCTCCTCCACATTTATTATGCGCATACTCCGCATAGCCAAAATGTGGAACTCTCTACCTCCGTCTGTGTTCCTTTCCTTATATAACCCGTCTGTCTTCAAGCAAGAGTGAACACGCATCATCTGGACACGCTCGTTCCATCTTAGACCGTATAGGCATCTCTCCTGATGGAAAGCGATGGATGGGCCATCGCTTTCCATCAGGAGAGATGCAATAAAAAAGAAGTCTCGACTCGCGCAGTTTTTAAAACAGTTTTTTAGGACTTTTACTTTTTAAAACATTTTTAGCTAATTACTTGGGTATCAGGGTATGCATGCTTTTGATACAGTAAATCTTTGAAAGTTCTTTACAATGTTTATCCGTGCCAAGTTTCAGTTGTCATACAAAAATGTGAAATTAATTAAGTACTTAACTCTCTCTCTCTGTCTGTCACCTTTTCACGCCTAAACCACTAAACCGATCGTTAGGGACAAATAAGGTAGGTAGCCTGGGACCTAGAGAATTAATAAAAAAATCGGCCAAGTGCGAGTTGGACTCTTACACGAAGGGTTCCGTACCACAAGGCATAAAACGCCGAAAAAACCTTTCTTTTATACCCCTTTAAATTTAAACTTTATTTTATTTTTATTATTTATTGTTATAGCGGCAACATCATCTGTGAAAATTTTAACTGCCTAGCTATCAGGGCTCATGAGATACAGCCTGGTGACAGACAGACGGACAATGGAGTCTGTACTATTACTAAGACTCCATTATCCGTCTGTCTGTCACGGAACGGGACCCTATGGTCCCGTTTTTACAATTTGAGTATCTACGGAACCCTAAAAAATTATGAAATACAAAGTACCTACACGCAAACGAAGTCGCGGGCAGCAGTAAGGGGGTTAAATATAAGAATAATTTATTCGTCCATTGTTAAGAAATAAATTTCCAATAATAATAGTAACATTGTGTGCTTGCTCCTTGCTGTAACTAGAATATAAAACGTAATTATTTGAACAGTGGTCCCCAAACTAGGCAACGCCTGTATCTTAAGGGGACCAATTTAACTGCCAGTGAAATAATTTAATATTATATTACTAAAATATGCAGAAAAAAGCTAAAGTATTAGATATTTTAGCATTTTTTATAAGAAATCGAGCTCAAAAACTTAAAAAAAATTTGAATCAATAGCAAAAAAAAAACCTGTCCGATTATCTACTCTATGGAAGGATTAAAAGCATAACAATATTGATCAAGAGTAAGTCAAAGTGAATTGGTACCCTGATACAAACCCAAACAATAACTTCCATCACAGATGAAAAGCTGCTAGAACAAAAAGCTACTCGATAGGCAGGCGGAGATGCGTGCCTATCGATCGCCCGAGCTGCTGACTCCGCAATCCTCTCGTGCCGGCGTACTGTAGCTACATATTATACCTACTCTGTGCATACTTTCTGCTGCCTGCCTGTTAAAATAATTATAATTTTTGTAAAATATTTGAGATAGAGAGTTTTGACTGTGGGTGTAGATTCTATAGATTGGCCTAATATTGAAATCGCCTACCTATAATATTAAAAGTATTCATTGTTTTAAAAAACCGGTCAAATGCGAGTCGGACTCGCGCACCGAGGGTTTCGTACTTTATAGGCATGTAAATAGTTTATCACGGGTTTTTTTTTATGTATCTACAAAACGGTTTTCGGATTTTTCCTTTATTTACTTGTGCTACATGATCTTGCTTCTTGCCAAATTTCATGATTCTAGGTCAACAGGAAGTGCCCTAAAAATTTTGATTCCCTTGAGAGTGTCGAAATATACGTTTTTAGCGGCATAAACGGCCGTATCTTATTTTATGTTAACTTAGAAGTTTGACTTTTTCACAGCTTCAAGGGACTGTAGACCTGAATATATGTTTTTTTTTTTAATTTCAACTCGATACCACCTCCACGCGTTCCCGAGATAAAGGGTCTTGACAGACAAACGGACGGACGGACAACAAAGTAATCCTATAAGGGTTCCGTTTTTTCCTTTTGAGGTACGGAACCCTAAAAATGAAAGAGAATATTAGAAAGAGGGGCTTGTGGCTAAGTTATAACAGCCGCACTTGTCGATCGATCAGGTTAAGACAAGCTTGCCGCGGTTGGTCCGTGGATGGGTGACCATCTTTACATACCAAGACCCCTCTGTGACTCGGAAAGCACGTTAAGCAGTTGGTCCCGGCTGTCATTCGTGGATCTTTGACATTCGTTACCGGTCGTCTGAAGCCCGAAAGTCGACATCTGACTGGATGTCAGAATTGTCAGACTTTAGTAAGACTTTACTAAGGGGTATTTTTACACAGTAACTGGGTTGTGGAGGTCAGATAGGCGGTCACTCCTTGTAAAATACTAGTATTCAGCTGCATCCGGTTAGACTGAAGGCCGACCCCAACATTGACTAGGCAGATGATGATTTAGAAATAGAGAATAAGTAGGTAATACGTACATATTTAGTAAAATGGTTCTCTATACTTTTGGAATGTCTTACTCTTATGTCTTTGGCATGGCTGCGACTTCCATTTTAATTAAAAAATGTTTTCGAGTTATTTTATTATGAATGGTTTGTTTTGCTCTTCATTGACATGCAAATAGATGCCGTTGACCTATTCATGATTTGACCGCAGAAACGTGACTAAACTTTAATTTATTTTCGTCTGGGTCAGCAAACACAAAAACAAATCGTGAATGTCAACAAACCTGACAGCACTTTCGAACTATTCCTACGATCCTCTTTGCTACCTAACCTGAATGCCTGCTGATTTCAGTGGCTTTCCGAGCTTACCCCAACACACAGCCTAAAGGTGGGTAGATACCTTGAAATCCCACCCAAACAATGTTCCCATTTCCGTAGCATTCTAACTAGGTCCCACAATACTTATATTACTGTAAATAATTTGTAAGTATCCGTCGACTCATTATACAGGCGTGCACCATATTTATGAAGGTGAAAATTAATAAATCATAAGCGCACGTGAGAAGAGCCGAGGGCTGTTGAAGTTTTTTCATCCGGAATGAAGTGATAACCGCTAATGACGCACTCTTACCGCCGACTCATCCGCTACACCATCAAGGCTAAATTAAATTATCGGTATCCGACATCATTATGGGCCGTAGAGACTGATGATCAGTTATGAGCATTACATTATATACAAACGAGATGCATTCTAGCCTAGTTGCGTTAGGTACCTACCTACGTATAAAACACGAACACGGTGTCATGCGCTAAAATTACCTACCTAGCTGTTAGTTTACTTAGGTTACGTAAGTGCGTTAATGACATTGATGTTTACCTACTCGCTTATGGCAGACAATACCTAATTGTACCGCCAGCAACCTGCTTCTGTAGCACCACTACGAGTTTCCTAATAAAGTGAAATGATACAATGATGATATGAATGCTTATAAAAACCCTTTCACCCGCTTCGATTAGATACACTTTTTAGCTAAATCCTACATGCATTACACATAAACACCCGAGGACACAGCTGTGATTAAAAATACTGCTTAGATTTTCCGGAATTTTCCAACACTGCAAAAAGGCCTCGAAATAATACAAAGATTCCCAAATACGTGTTTTGTTTACATGGAAAATGCGAGTGCCATCCCCTTTCACGTAAACGACAAGATTTTATTAAAAGTGTTTCTGTAAAAACCAAAATTTTATGGTTGTAAATTATTTGCGGCGCGCTTTACCGTCCTGTCCTTGATAGCTGGTCTTGTGAGCGACTGACCGCGCGTGACGGTCCATTCTAAGCGCACGTTTACCATGTAAATTAACTGACCTCCGCGACAATATTTGCTTTTTCTGCCAAAAAATGACCGATTTTTTTTGGCAGAAAAAGCAAATATTGTCTGTGATGTTTACTCTAGCGCCCGGTTTTAGCTACACGTCCACACTGCTAGGATACCATTTTCCTTGACTTTTGTTTTACGACAACTTGTAAATATTCCAAGTAGAAATAATGAAATGATTAAAGTTGTCGAAGTTATAAGACTTCTCGGTACAATTTAGCATATTAAATGGATCGATATTTTTTTATATATTGCCTTTTCCTTAATTAACATAATCATCACAACATCATCATCATTAACATAATACTCATTATTAAACAAGCAGGCATAATGTGCAATGGACATCAATTAGGTATTTTACGAATATACCTGTAGGTACTACTATACCAAATATCGACTGAGTGATGTCAGCGAGGCTAAAACCACAATCTAATCCTTGAGCCTAACATTAAGTAGCATTTTTGAAAGATATTATAACTCCTTCTTCGTCATATCGATTATTCCCTATTATTCATTTTTTGTCAGAATTCGGCCACAGACATCGTTCTACAGTACAGTTTCCAGTAGGTACGTTCCTAAGTGTTACAACGTTATGCACTGCGGTTTGGTAAGCTAGTAGCAGGTACTTACGATAGTCGTAAAGCTGCAGGCCCTACTATAACACCATTACTTACGAGCAGCTATTGCGGCAAGCAACGTCACTTTCACGCCACGAAATATCGAGGATACCGTAGGGAACGACTCTCGGCCGCGGCCCGGCATCATCATACAAATGGCACATTAGCGGACCGTGCCCGAGCCGGCCGCTCGCCGGACGCACCTTATCTGCCTCTCAACTATATTTGTTCTACACCGGATTACGAGAGATTTACCACGGCCACTGACCGTTAACAAGCGATTAAACGTCCTCTACAAATACAAGTAAAATTTAATGTCACACGTGACCGTTTGAATTTTAAAATATTTGTGAAAAGTTTCGTAAATGTTTTTGGGTTTTGTTGCGATAACGTGCAGCTGCTATTTAAATTCTCATTACAATAAATTAGAAACACATTGTTTTCACAAGTTTGTTTTCCTTCAATTAATTAAGTAGGTATGTACTTAACCTCGATCCGGGCTCGCTTCTCATACACTATACTAATTATATTGAAATTTGCAAAATAATTGTTAACAGAAAGTGCGGTGAAGTTTCTTGCCCATACTTCTCCATACGAAACTACCTTTTGCAAGGAGCGACTAGAATCAATTAATTTTTTTGTAAATTTGACGTTTAAAAGTGCCTTTTATCTGCCTGTTTTTGCACACACACACAGAATGAATATACATTGTTGCGTAAGCAGCGTAGCAATCGCGTAGCATGGTGTAGCGTGCGTGGCGTGGCGCAGTGTACCGTGGCGTAGCACACTGTAACGCAGCGTAGCACACTGTAGTGCGGCGTAGCACACTGTAGTGCGGCGTAGCACACTGTAGCGCGGCGTAGCACACTGTAGCGCGGCGTAGTACACTGAAGCGCGACGTAGCGCGGCGTAGCTCGACAGTAGGACAGAGACGCGGGTGCGATAACGCGGCTTCGCTATAAATCAGCGCTGTCGATGCGGAGCCGCCCCATTGCAGCTCGCGGCTTGATTTGTCGCGTCCATCCCACGCGAATCTATGACCAGTAGTGTTGTAGTAAAGTCGATATATCGATAAAAGTAGGTTAATTACAAAACATTTTTATTAAATTAATTTTTCAAATACAATATCCATCGAATTACATACTCGTCAACCACGTAATAATTACCTATTGTTTTTAAGTAACTCGTCAGTAGTTTGTAAATAATATGCGTAAGTATTACTTTTGTGACGAACTTTAAAATTGTTAATATAATTTAATTAATTGTTAGTATAATGACTATTAATTAGGAACTAACATGAAAGTGGATAGATAATTAGATATAGTCTTAGTCTCCGTTACGGCCTCTTTTTGATGAAAGCGTATTTTGTACGAATGTTAAATAATAACAAATTAAGAAATGAACTTTAATAGTTCCATTCAATCCAAATGACATCGACAAGTTTACTAATACCAATACCGACAAATCAGCAGCACTAGCCCATTGATATGGAACCAATAAAGCGCTCAGTAAAATAAAATCGCCCCCAACCGCGGTCAAACATATCTCCACTACCATTGTGACCCGCTTGCATAATCACTATTGTGCTATAAAAATACGACGATATAGGAATTACATAACATATAGAATTTATCGCTCACAATCATAACTAAATAGTATATAAATTTATCCATTTACTTACATAACTTTTACAATATTTATACTAGTTACTAAATTAAATGAGTTAGTCATTTAATTTAGTAACTACATAGTATAAATATTGTATACAAATAAAAACAAAATGACACTTACTTACTCGTCCGCATCGCTGTCATCCGAAAACGTGCCCAGAAGACTGGCAGTATTGCCACGGTGAATGGCAATGCTAATTCTTTAGCCAAATAACGACCCAGCCCTCTGGTCACGTGAAGTGTTGACCTAAAAAAATCCCTAAAAAGGAGACGCGCACTCGGCACTAAAAAGTTAATTTCAATTGCTAAAAACAACACAAATTGCTTTTTAACTATTTAAATATAACTAACTAACTTCTCTCTAGGTATCTCTTTATTGCCGAAAGTAAAAAAATAAACAAAATTATAACAACTTACACTACGAAATTGCCTTATAAATTACCTTTCATTCATTTAAGAGCTAAACAATTTAGTCATCCCATTTTGTTCAACAGAATATATTAGTGCGAGGGAACACTGACCCTTAAATACTTAACATGACGGTGTTAACTGCGACCTAATTTCAGATTAATACGCTTAAGCGGAAACCTCACTAAGCAGGTTCAAATGGCACGCGGCTCCGGCCCGTCACGGGTGAACTGTGAACATGAACGACTAAACTAATCAGCTTAAACACTTTATTATGTTTACTTTACTTCCCGATTCTTCTCTATTACGCAAGTTTAGCAGATTTATAGTTTCCGCCCCGTTCATTATCTGTATTGAACAACTAGCTATGGACGGCGCGTGGCATAAATCTGAATGAAACGCAGTAAATAGCCTCCCGCCCTAACAACTTTCCGACTTCTGTCAACTTTGAGAAGTTTGTCCCGCTAAGTTTTCTTACGAGCCTCTGATACATTAACTAATCTGTATTAGATAAGTGAACTCATTACTTCGATTGTGATGAATTGGATACGTTTTAGTAACGATCTCTATTATTCTAATTTTATTTACCCTAACCTAGAACGAAAATAATTTACTACCCCAAATAAGAAATATACCCGAAGCTATAACCCGTCCTATTACCAATTCCCTCTGTCCTGTTTCCTAAATATTCAGTTTTTCCTTTGTTGGCATTTTTTCATGTAGTTAAGAAAACAAGAGCGCCATAACTCTCGTGCCGGTTGATCAGATAGCATGATAATGGCTGTAATGGATCCTGGTCAGCGGCCCGCATGCAAATAAATCTGCGGCCCAATGCAATGATGTGTGGAAAATGGGAGTCACCCCTTGCCGCGGCCTGCTCGGTCCTGCTCGCGGCCTTGTCCGAGCTACCGACGGTCACCCATCGTAATAAAACAAATTACCTTACATTTGTAAGTGATTTTTATTGTTATGATATTTTTTACTACCCATAATATATTATGCGTTTCATGAAAATATTTTAACAAAACTGCAATATCCTATTCCTATTCATGGTTTGTTGTTTATCTTGCAAAGAAATAATTGTGACTATTAAAATATCGAATTATTATGGGATGCTATAAAAATAATAATACTCAACATTAAAATAAATGAGAAACAGCAATTGATTTTCAGCTAGAATTATTTTAAAACGAAATCGCTTTAGAAAAATATTAACCCCTACAATAACCCCATTATTCCTCTTTGTAAAAAAGGCATTTAATGTTAGCACTATAGTGGGAATGCAATCGAGTCGGGCAAATGCGAACAGTTTTTATTAGAATTGGCCGGAGTAAGTTTTCATGATTACTGCGACGACCCCGTATCACGGAGGCAGTTACTGCTGGACAATCTTTACCTGCTGCTGTTGTTTTATCCGGGAAGTGGGCAGCGATAAAAGTCAGGGCAAATGGCAGTCAATAAAATAAATAGCGTCGGCAGGGTGTTCTGTAAATAAGTCGGTGCCCGGGCTCGGGGCGACGATCGCCTTTTTTATTGGCGCCTCGATTGCTCTCGAAACAACGAGTGTGAAGCGGCCGCGGGGCGCGGGGCGCGGGGGCGACGCATATTGCAATGTCGCGCTGACGCTGCAGATTATACTCACAGATTAGAAATAGAATTCCCCGCGATGTTGCGGCATTGTCTGCTACAACACTCTTATCCTCAATTGTTCCATCGTCCTATTCGATTTTTTAGTCTGAGACCCATCTGTCACTTTCTCCTTACGTCTTGTTCAATGTTATCTTAATCTTTCCTCAAGCGAAAAACTTGCATGTTTCTATTCTTGGCGAACATACACTGAAGTTAGTTGACTGTAGTTTTCGTATTCAGGAATTACCTTATGCCAGTGTTATCCCATTATCTGATTAAGTAAATAAGTACTGCATTTTTACTAGTATGCGAATCTGTCACTTATGTGTCCACCAACACTTACTTATCCTTAATACCCTGTCTCTAGAGAATACTGTTCAGTTGGGATAATAAAGTATTCCACACATATCGCGGTCGGTCGCGAGGCGGCTCCCAGATAGATGTATTAATTTGTAAGAATTTGTCGTCGGACCCTCGCCCTCCTCCGCAAGTATTCCAATCACGCACAACAAGCTGCGTAATTGCACCTAATAATTTCCTTAAATAGTTACAATACTACTGAACATCGTACTATCCCGGCAGCGCTTCACGACTTTTTTTTCTTTGATACGGTACTAAAACCCAAGCGTAGAACGTGTGCGTGCTTTATGACATCATCTGTAAAGAATAATAAAAAAACGGCAATTTCGTTAAGTTTATGAGACACGAGTGAATGACCTTCACTAGTGGGTTCTATTTGTATTGAGCTGGATATTGGACGGTATTAGGAGCGTGACGGAGGTGTCAGTGCATCGCCGTCGGCCGTGGGTCGTGAGCGCCGGTCCCGCGGGGCTCGTCAACACACCACGGACCTAATCCAATCACAACTGCACACGCCCACGTCCACTTACACATGCTCAGCACAAATAACTTTGTAGAATATTGATGACAAGTACGGGTTTGTGTGAATAACATTACAACCGATTACAAACTAAATCATAGAAATAAAATTTTGCATATTACCACCACTTTAAATATCAGGCAAATCAAAAAGAAAATGGTATTCCTCAAATTATGCACCTAAATTGAGTGAAAATTATATTTAATTGGCACGTCAATAAAGCTGATAAAGCTCGAGACTGCGAGCGCGGACTACGCGCTACGCCGTAGCGGAGTCGTAGAGGCGCTTAGTTAATTTACCTAAGCACCTTACCGCTATCTGTTTTGCGCCCGCGCCGGATTATGCTAATGGTGACTTGTAATTCTCTTATCGCGCTTTGTCTACCTACAGGTTCGCTACAATATAATAATTGAATTTTACACCAAGTCTATTGGGGTAGTTAATATGGCATTGATTATTGGAAAGTGAACCCACGTTTCCATAGCAAGTTGATAAAGTATCGGCAATAAACTGAAATCTACAACGCCTACGCTCAATTAGTCACAAAACGAATAGTGTGACGTTAAGGAAAGATGAGGTGCATTAGAGGTGCAGTTATTAGAGCAGTTGATTTGTCCACGGAGGCCGGTCTCGGAGGTAATGGGCGCGAGACGCGAGGGGACCCACAATAAGTCACCGCGACCATCCGATAGCAGCAAATCAATGACCTCCCTGCTATGATACATGGGATTAACCGACATTTATAGTTTTAGCTACGGTCGACGAATTAATACCGTGGAGGTGCGTACTATCAGCCACATTAATTTTTATGGTTGTTGATAGGAATCAATATATTTTATAGGTGTTTTAATTGATAGCTCACAACCTCATAGCTTGTCTGAGAGCATCATTATATCAGACATTTTTTACGACATTTTTATTTTGTGTGGTCGACAAATATTTTTATTGTGTTACCAGGATAGAATAAAAGCGTGAGTGTCCACCTGTCACGAGCACTGGCTGTCAAATAGCGTCGTGCAGTTTAGGGATGGTGCTAAGGGTGTCTGTCACCGTGTTTTAAGGCGCGAGGGTCGCTTGTTAGCGCGAACGTGCTCGTCGCCGGTAAACACGCGGGTAGATAACAATCTATTTGGATTGCCTCTATATTTCATTTTTCCCCGTGTGCACCGCTCTAACTAGATAGAGGTGCCGCGTCACATGAACGAATAAGGGAAATACGGGTCGGTTTCTTCTGTAACAAGGTTTGTACATTTCTATCCTGTTCGTGCCGTTTAAATCAGGTGTCTTTACTGGAGTTGTAGAAGGGTTTGTTCGAAAAAAGGAAATGTGTGAGGAAATATTAGCATTTTGTAGTTTATATCAGTTATTTAATGCACCGTAGGAAGCAGGGTGTATTATTCAATTGCTTTTTTCGAGTAAATCTCTTGATGTACCATCATCTAGAAATTAAACGACTCCATCCAAACCAAATATTTAACAAATCCAATAGAACTTTCCAAATCACGTTAAAACTAATACGGAGGTGTGAAGGTACGGTTAGTTAGGCAGTGTTTACACTGGCGACCTCCTTGGCCAGTTGATCGCTTGTGCACACATCAGGCGACCGTGTGTAACCACTGTAATACAATCACAGATGCCAGACAACATTGGGAACTGGTTAATGTGCATAAGATTTTGCTGAGTAGGTAACCGTTCGGTCAAAAAATCTTTAAAACAGGAAGTTCCCATCAAAGTTCCTTACCCCAAAACGTAGGTAGTAAAGGTACATGTACTCTGAAAGAACTCTAGTATCGCCATAGATATTGAAGGGGTTTTATTATTTTTAAAGTGCGCGCTCGTTTGCACGCGAATGGGCCACTTAACCACGGAGACAGGCTCCCGCTTGTGCGCGTAGATTTCCTATACTAACTGCATTAGCCATCTTTATGTGAGGGATAACTGTTTCGCCACGCTTTTTACATGTTTTTTTTCTTGAGAATGATAGTAAATTCGACCCGACGGTTAACTGTAAACAAACAAATTCGTAACAATAATGCCTTCATAGGTTTGGAACTTGCGACAATATAGCTGTGTAGTTCAAGTCTTAAGGGGCTCAGCATCTAAACGCAAAAAACGCAAGTTTTGGAAACAATAAAAGTATATGATTGACCACAGTAAACAAAATCAGTAAAATGTATGATATTCTTCAGGATATATGTTAGGTAGATACTGTGTTGAAAACATAATACAATTAATTTGATACGATAGAAAATAATCATGAAGATACCTTTAAAAACTTTCTTTTTGGAATAAAAACCATACTAATATACATACTGATTTTTTGTCAGATTGTTCTACAAGCAACATACTAAAACACTACTTAATTTTTTAGTCCAAACAATAGATTTTTTGTGATTAAATAGTTGCTTTATATTTTACCAGCGTTGTGTCATCGCGCTTCTCTTTATTTTCTATGCAGTTCGACAGTGACCGCGCTTTGGGTCATGTAAGCCCCTTAATAAAAACAATCGTAATTTTACGAGGGAAAATGATAGTCGGTAGCAATAGGCTCGTTATCAGAGCTCTCTGCAATAGGCATAGTGTCAGTCGGAGTATCGGACGTAATGTCGGACGTGACCGGATTTACGAGATGTTCCTTCCGCGAAACGAGAACACAGCTCCATTCACATACGAGAGACGTCACGGAAAATAATGCCTTATCTATTTCCATCACATATACAAAAATATTTAGAATTGCCATATAATAAACAACCACTTTTAAAAACGGCTAAGCGCTTTTTTGGTTTAATTGACTTAAGTCTTTTCAAAAGAAATGTCTTCAGCTTGTAGCTTATCAATGAAAACGCACGCGCATAGTGATGCCTTTTGAATATCTTCGCTTGTCAAATTTAATGCGCCCTCCATCTGCACTATCAGTCGAACCCCTGTCGCTATCACTCAAGGTAGTGGTTCTTTACGTGTTAAAAAGAAAACCGGGCAAGAGCGAGTCAGACTCGCGCACCGAGGGCTCCGTACCATCACATCTTTTTAAATTTTCATCGGCGAGGCCTATATTCGTTAGAGAATTTTAACACTGCGCACTGCGGTGTAGAATATTGCAGTTTTAGGTTAGCGCCATCTCTTGACCGATAGTGGAACTAGTGTGACTTTTGTTGATGATTTCTAAAAAAGTGTGCTATTTAGAGACATCGTATTATTTTTCCTGTAATCTTTACATAAACTTCTATCATATAGAATTATTTCAGATTTTTCTCTTTGCAAACTTTGGAGATAAGGGGGAGTAACGGTATTTTTTTTACATTTTTTATCAAAAGTCAAAAACTAAGCGGCTTAAAAAAAAAAACAAAAAAATGTTTGAGAATGTGCTAACTGCGCTCTTTCATATGATACCCCACATGCCTTAGTTGCTCCACTTCGAATTTTTCAGACCCCCTTTCAGTCCCTGTTACAAAAAAAAACATAAATATTTTAATTTCTGTCTTATTTGCAAAATAGTTGGGTAAACGTCATCTAAAACCGTCATCTATTCCGAATTTCAAGTTGATAGCATTAGTAGTTCTTGAGATATCCAGCTGTGACAGACAGACAGACAGACAGACTGAGTCTCACCATAAGGGTTCCGTTTTACCATTTTGGTACGGAAACCTAAAAATAAGAAAAATTGGCGAAATAGTGAAACGTTACATATTATTAAGCAAGGACAAAATCGATATTAACATCAAGCAAAATAGTGCATTAAAAACCGGTTAAAATCGGTCAAGTGCGAGTCGGACTCGCGCACCGAGGGTTCCGTACTTTGTAGGTATTTAAATAGTTTATCGTGGTTTTTTTTTTTTTGATGTACCTACAATTTTACGGTTTTCGGACTTTTTCCTTTACTTGTGCTACATGATCTTGCTTCTTGCCAAATTTCATGATTCTAGGTCAACGGCAAGTAAATTTTGATTCCCTTGAAAATGTCGAAATATACGTTTTTTGCTGCATAAACGGCCGTATCTTTTTTTTACGTTAACTTAAGTGTTTGATTTTTTCACAGCTTCAATGGACTGTAGACCTGAGTATATGGTTTTAATTTCAACTCGATATCTCCACGCGTTCCTGAGATAAAGGGTCTTGACAGACAGATGGACGGACGAACAAAAAGTGATCTTATAAGGGTTCCGTTTTTCCTTTTGAGGTACGGAACCCTAAAAATGGTTATAAAACTTAACATTGACTTTCTAAAACTGTAACAATAAGTATTATGGTTTAATTTGTATTTATCAACCGTTAAAATGCGCATTGGCAAAGCGGAATCACTAATTTGCAACCCCTCAGTGCGGTCGGTGCGGTGGCGGTGTGTGAACCGCTAACGCATTTGATTCTTATTCATGGCGCGGGGGACGCGTCGACCGCCTAACAATTTGATAATGTATTCACTTGATAAAGCGGAAGGTGGTACTTCGCGAGAGCCGCATTAAAAAACCAATTACAGCATGGCTAAATCGCGGCGTCGGTACTCTCGCCTATTTATCAGACTCCGGAGGGATAAAGAGTATATTCTAAATTTAATTTCACGCAATTTAAAAAATTGGGGGACAGTCAGAGACGTTATTTTTTATTGAGCGCCAGTTATGAAGTTTAAAACGTTTTTAAGGGAGTCAACTGGTTAAAGGGAAAGCCAGAGCAAACCAATGTATTTATTAGATTATGGTAGGTGCTTACGTTACTAACTATTGTATGAAACTGAAGAAGAGTGAATTATAGGATGTGTAACATGGAGAAATTCTGTGTTATCCCTATGTAGGTAAGCCACTCTTGAACTCAGAAATTTAACATTTGTTTTTGTTTAAACATCGGATGAAAATTTAATCAGATTTTCTTTGGTCAGTTATGGACATAGAAAGGAAACAATTCTTTAAATCTGTAACCTCGGCTCTCGTTCTCGCATTAAAACCAATCACAAACCTCTACAGCCTTTTAAGTATATTAACCTTTCCTCACCAGTCACCACCGAAACTTTTCAAAGAAAACAATTAAAGAGTTTAAAAGAAACCGTCGCAGTACATGTCAGGGGGCGAGGGCAAAGGCGATGTAACAAACAGCCGCCCTAATACAATAACGGCCGGAACAAACTGCGCTATAAAATATCACCAGTGCATAAATCAGTTTTGCCGTGATGCGCCGAGCCAGGACCCTCCACCTACAGTTACTATCAACGATTTATGGTCATACGATATTGTATAACAGATAAAATAATAATTGTCCGGATCTAAAAACAAAGCCTGGCTTCTGGAGTAATTGATTGGTTTGCAATCATTTTTGGTTTCACACAACTTTAATATTAACGGCAGATTTTTTACTTTATTACAACTAAATGACTAACCTGGTGTACTTATGTTTCTTTCTTTTAGAACTTAGATGATCAGAAAATAAAATCAAAACACAATGGGAATTATGGTGTTATCCACATAATGCCAGCTTATCCGTATGCATCGTACGTTCCTACATTCCTGATAATGTATCAGTATCAGCAGATACCAAAAGATACTAGAGAAAGTATTCTTTCTCTTTTAGAAAATTATACTTTCTTTTTTAGAAAATTATACTTTCTGTTTTAGAAAATTATACTTTATGTTTTAGAAAATTATACGTTCTCTTTTATCTAAATTACAAATTTGGGAAAAATTAATCATTTGTATAACATCTCGATGGGTATCAACATTATGTTATAGGAGAGTGCCCAATTAGTGTGTGAAACCAATCCCAAACGCGTTACCTACTAACAGTTCACTAATCTCCTTGTATTTTCAGAAATGGCGAAATCGTAGTTGGTCACGGTCACTGCACACACGAAGGCGTGACGCCGCGTGAGGCGTGAGCTGAACGCAATCTCAGCATCACTATGCGAGGCAGCAAGCGTGAAACAGAAGCGCGGCGCGGCACGGTGTCGCACGGCACGGCACGCGGCGCGCACTGATTGAGCCGCGACAAGTTAAACGATTTGAAACAATTTAATAGAGATCAAAAATTCAGGACCCCACAAGCCCGCACAAACTTTTGAAGTTTTTTCCCTCGCTAAAGGGATTATCGGTGAGCGGAAGCTTAGGGGATATTTTATGGTTTTTGTGGACTTCCTTATATTTTTTCCTTAATTCGGGCACTTGTATTGAGAAAATTCCCAGCATACGTTTTTAAACATGTTATAAAGTCCACAATGATATCCGAAAACTATTTAAATTATATTTAAGTATATTAGTGGTAGACAAGTTTTGCAAGTTCTTGATGTGACGGAAATATACGAAACTTCTATAGAGTAGGTGTTTATTTTGTAGTCTAATTACTATTAATAGGACTACAATACAGGATGGCGGACATCGACGCGCAACGTGTTACCATCCAATGGACTCAGCACATGCTTCTGAACCCCCCTGCGTTGAAAATTTTTCGACGGTTATTAAAAAGCAAATTAACAGTTCCATACATTCAGACCACGTAGGTATTGGACTTTTCTATGAAACAGCAGATTTTTTTATAACGTAAAATTTCAACCTACAGGTTCAAAATCTTGCGCTGAATTCATGGTGACAGCTTACGCTTCGATGGTCCCTGCCACCTTATACATATACTTTTTTTGTTTTTTTCAGGATGGGAAATCATCAAATGACCCCTTCCGCTCCACCCAGAGCGGGAGGGGTCATTTGATGATTACCCATCCTGAAAAAAAAAAAGTATATAGGGTGGCAGGGACCATCGAAGCGTAAACTGTAACCATGAATTCAGCGCAAGATTTTTTTTAGTATAAGGTGCATTCGGGTAATGTCGAAAATCGGCATATTCCGAAAATTTCAATTTCCTACCAAACGCGACGACATTTTATAATGTGGCAACATTTACATAGACGCCAGTTTAATACTCCCCCCGCTTCTGTTGACTCAAGTCGCTTATTGTAAATGTACGAGTCACAACGCCGCATTTCTCGCAGTGTGTCATTTTTCGCGCGTTTTCTAGTTATCGGAAATTACACGAACATTGTTATCTCAGAAATTTGAAAAGTTATTTAACTGATTGTTTTTTTGTTTAATAGATTTTCGTTTTTAATATAGTTTTTAATGGGTTCGCGCATCCTAGGTATCTTTTTCTGTTTTTATTGAAATTACCCGAAGATGGGTAAATCCGAATCAAAAATGTTTCGGATTTAGCCGATGTTGCTTTTCTATGGAGATTGTCAGTGGTTCTCAATATTCTCAATCTATAATTTATTTGGGTAATTTCGATGGTAGATTAGTTCTGTCTAAACGTGATATACCTAAGCAGGGGGGTGTCATTTCACAGTTTAGGTCTGATCGGCCGGCCCGCCTATTAGTAAGCAAATGGCAGTCGGTTGCCACTCGGCTAGCATGCTCGACATGTCTCGCGCGTATTTGAATATCTTATCGACAGTGATTTGTTATACCTAAACTTGTATTTTGTTCAGGAGTGATCCTTTTGTTCGCTAGTTCTATTACTAATACTGTGATATAAGCACTAATCTACATGAGTTTTTAATACAATCGCTATACAGACGGAGTTATTTTTGTTCTTTTGACAATCAAGACACGGAGTTCTTGTTGTGCTACTCAAACTTGACAGTAAAATATAGGTACGTCATTGCAAATTATTATTGATAGTTTTCGTAATTTATTTATTTAAGGACAACCAACAAAGCATACACAAAAATAATTATAAACACTGATTGTTATAACTTGTCAAAATTTATTTTATAAGTTTTGAGAACTTCTTTGTTTAGTTTTTTTTTTTATCTAATACCTCGAATAAAGCTTTATAATTTGTTTATGTTATTCAGGTGTCAGAGAGAGGCTCAACTATTTTAGTGTGCATAACTGAGATATCAAGTTAACATTTTTGTTTAATTATTTATATGTCAAATTATATGTCAAAAAATTGAATTATAAAATTAACCCACTTACAAGTAGAAGTGGGTTAATTTTATAATTCAATTTGACTATATATTTGTGATTTTGCTACATAAGTAGTAGTTTAATTACTTACTTAATTTTCAAATAAATCTTTATTTTTTATTATATAAGTCTTATTTTCAAACCCAAGACCCATGATTATTTCCATTCTTATTACAGAAAATCTTAAACATTTTGATCGGATCTCAGCAGTCGCGACCCGGCAGCGCTGCCGAGTCGCAACTTCCGAAACTGCCCACCTCTTTGTATGGATTTTTATGCAAAGCTCTTCGATGCAAGCTGCCCGTCCCCGCGCTGCCGGGTCGGGCTACACGACCGCGTACCTACATCGGAAGGGGTAGCATACAAATCCATACAAAGATCTGAATGTTACTTTTAGTAGGATATGCGATCATTTTGATTACGATATAATAATATCTTTTAAACTATGAGAATAATCGCGTGAGTAAAAGAATCATATCCGCTCTGTACCTGCTAAAAGATTGAGAACCATTTATCCATGCGACGGGTAATTCCGAAATACAAGTGTCACACAAACGTGTTTAGGTTATTCTATGACAAATATCGTGAATATTATTTTTGGAGGATAATAACGATATAAAGAGAAATATGTACTTTTTGTCAAAATTGAATAAAGTCCACTTTTAACCGTCATTCGGAATTGCCCGTACATAATTCGAAATTACACTAGTGCAAAGAAAAAAAAAGTAAGTTTTTAAACACTTTTTTTTTTAAACTACTACGATATTTATGAAAGATCTCCGAATAGAGCTCTAGGCTATACATTCAAGAAGACGAAATGACTTCTTTAGAAGACATATAATCCACTGCTTCTGCCTGGTTCATCAAAATACACACATTCCATCAATTTGTCTGAAAACCATTCGATATTACCCGAATGCACCTTATAGAGTGTCAGACTCTTACTGACTAAAACCCACCCGTGTTCCTTCCTTAGCCCTTTATGTTCCGGGCCAGCGGTAACCCTTTCGGAGAATCCCGCTGACACGGCACCACCCTATATACTTACGTAGTCAATATACTTACAAAATTTTAAGTCTAAGTCAGAGGTAGGTTAGATTATTTATATAATAGTATAATACAAATGTAAATATCTCCCCATCTAAGAACGCTTCTCATTTCTGCTGACAAAAATCCTAACAGCTTCATGCATATCCCAAAATCTAATAACTCACGAAAAGATTGTTTTCAATCTGCGGATACATACGTTACATTTATCGAAGGAATAACGTGAGCTTTAGGTTATTATGGTCCCTGATGGAGTTCACGTATCTACTTCACTTCTTTGCTGGAACGCTATCAACGTAAATATCTGCACATTTTTACTGCCTGTTTGACAAGGTACTGCGTTGTTCTACTTACGGAGTTTCAATCTAATGCGTACTGCGTAAGGTTGAGATTTCATATGTGGTATAGAGGTGGAACTTTGTCGTATTAGGAAGGTGGGCGATATGCGATTGCGTTATGATAGGATCAGGGTTCAGCGGAGCGCGGCCCGTGAGAGAGGCGCTCCGAGCAACTCCTACTAGAACACGTTACTGTATGATGTTAATGTCATTTTAAATGTGGAAGACTCTTAGTGCTCCTTTATTCCTTCAAGAAAGTGATGTAAATCGTGCGATGTCCCATTAGGAGTTTGCCAAAATACATTATAGCACCTAAGTACTTAATTAATAGGTGCCGTGATCCACCCGCGCTGAGCAAAGACACACAGATGTGAGTTCTATGTAAGTACCCTATAGCTACCATTTACCGGGTAATAATATGTCTTTCATTGACTCGAATGTGCCCTGGCAGCTGATAGTATGTCATGCTCACTCAAATGTCTCGCTGACGGTGGCGTGTGTGTTGGATCATTTAGCTCCCTTCAAAATGGTTGAGCTGAATGGTGCTGATTTATGCGTCATGTTCGTGAACGGGCGCCGTCAGTTGGGGCTGGTCATCACTTAGCTGCCTCGACTTATTTTTAATTAATTTATTTTTGGATTGTAGTTTGTTGTACTCTGGACGCTTTTAACACGTACGTCTTTCTTAATTTTTACATCGTTCTCACATTATACAGAGTTGATATGACAGAGGGGCATTAAATTACACTACGTATACTATACGTGTATAGTATTAATTCGATACAGTACAAAAATAGAAAGCGCCAAAAATGAGATTTTTTTTTTTTCAAACAAACTAAATAGCTTAAAGTCAGAGTGAAACGCAACCACCCTTTATAAATAAATTTGACTGACCTTAGATGCCTAGTAACAAAGTCGCGCAGGAGCGCGTGTGTGTGTTATCTCTCTTGGCGGGGGGCGGGGGGGGGGGCGGGGAGCGGGCGGTTTAGACCGCTCGCTCGCGCGGCTTTTATGTTAGGTAAGTTGTAAAGTACGCGCACACACAAAAACACAAAATTTTTAAGTTCTCGATGTGTCCTCGATTCATATTAATGCACAAATTATACCGACGGAGAATATTGTTATTTATTTTTCTAATTAAATCACTGTCCGTCGCTAAGCACTTTAATTCCCGTAATCTTTGTACTGCCAATTGTATGGTGCCGGCGTTCCTAGGGCTATTGCGCCGGTCACCATACCTTTCTCGGTATGTTCGCAGAGCTAAATCTGTGTTTCCACGGCATTCACCGTAAATTAAAATCATGTAAGTGTATTCTGACGCCGTGTAAGTTACACGAGGCATTGCTGAACACTTTAATTTTACACACACATACAACCAACGTTTAATTACGTATCCTATCACAATAAAAACAGTCAATCACAAAAAAAAAAACACTAACACTAAATAATAATATTCCCAAGTTACGTATCCTGTCACAATAAAAAAAAATACTGGATTAAACTTATTTAGTGTCTATCACAATAACAAAACAAAATCACAATTATTGTTAGCGAGTTCGACAAAACATAACGGCGCGGCGGCGGCGCCGGGGCTCCCGTGTTACGTAACGTACGTCCCGATTGGATGACGCTTGCGCACTGTCCACTGAAAGAACAAGTTTTTTTAGCAAATTCGCAAGTATCTAGGATACAATAGCAACACACTGACCTATTTCTATTCCTTTTACGCGCGGGAAAAAGGCGCGGGGGTTTTGCTATGTTTGTCACTCTCATAGTGAAAGTGCAAGTGTGTGTGTATTTATTGCTTCGTGAAATATTTGGTTGTACTTGTGCGACAACAATGTATCTTATACTCAGATTATCGTTTTAAGGTGCATGACCTATGCGTATGAGATAATCAGCTGTTAGGAAATATACATCGTGTTCAAACGTAGCAAAAACTTCAAAAATCATTTGTGACTAAACTACTGCTCCTATTTAATTGATTTTTGGTACAGAGCTTGAAAATGGTATCTAGTATAGGCAGTTTAAAGGAAAGCCCCTCTGTCGTATCAACTTTGTATAATTTTAAAATCAAAAGTAATGATGTAACTAATATTTTTGTAAAATATCATTTCCATGGAGCTTCTTGCCCGTTCTTCTCCATAGGTACCTACGCTTTGGAATGGGCAACTAGCTTCATATTTTCTGACTGACCGACTTCTTGACAATTCAAAAATGCCTGTAAATGGTTTAATTGAAATAAATGCTTTGAGTTTGAGTTTGCAAGCGTCTTGAGCTGCAGACAATGGCCGGGTAGACACTTTAGATAGAACAGAATCTTACTTAGATATTGTTTTCCAATATGCGAGTTGATGCAGTACCTAATTAAAAATGATCCTTATATCTCAGCCTATAAATGAAGCCAGAAACAAAACCAAAATAAAAACCCTTTGACAGAACTTTTACAATCAAAATCATTGCACTAAAGCTTCGTTTCGTCTATAAGTATTTTATTTTCTTTATATCCGATCTCAAGTAAGCCGGCAGTACAAGTCTACAAGCCAATGTGCATTGCTCTGAGGATTATTCCGAGGTATAATGGAGCAGAACGGCATCTCCCCAATCGGCTCATCCGATATACACAGCCGACCGGAACGGAGTCCCCTGCACGCATCAATCGCACTATCGCACTATTGATTGTCGCTGAAAACTTATAGTACGCGTTTCAATCAGGAATAAGAAGTATTTTATGTAATCCTTTCTTGTAGGTATTGAAATAGTTTTTGGGATTCAACGACAATAAAACGTAATTCTCTTGCATTTTTAAAATTTGTGATACAACGGAAATACATAATAATGTTTTGGGATATCCAACGCCAAAAATACTAAACTGGGATTCAAAAGTGGAATCCAACGAAAATCTTATTTTATGCGTCAAACTCAAACTCAAAGCATTTATTTCAATTAAACCATTTACAGGCACTTTTGAATTGTCAATTGGAAGTCGGTCAGTCAGAAAATATGAAGCTAGTTGCCCATCCCATTCCAAAGCGTAGGTACCTATGGAGAAGAACGGGCAAGAAACTCCATGGACACTCTTTTTAAATTATATGTCGGCGTGGAGTAACGAAAACATCTAGAAAGGCGCACGTGCGCAACGTGACATCATCGTACCACTCTATGAGTCAGGCGAGGTGGGGACGAGCTATTATAAGGCGGCGCGCTAGCCGGCTCGACACTGTTTGACCGAAGCAGTCGCAGCGTCAACACCTCGGAATTGTGATGTGGATCACACCTGAGTCATAATTGTAGTTTGTTGTTAAAGTTGGTTTATTTGTTTCAGGAAGTAGTCAGTTGATTTAGCCAGTTGATTGTTTGAATGTGGTTTTGATGTAGTGAATCAGTTATCAACTTTGTATTGAGGTTTTCGTCGCAGCTTGTCTGAGGATCAGACGGGAGCCAACCCCGGTGACCTCATGGATTGCCGCCCGCCTTCGCCGATTCTGCGGCGGGTTTCAGTTCCCTCCGAAATCAGAAGTGGGATGGACCTCGGGGCTTCTTCAGCTCCATCTGCTCACATGGAGGAAGGTGCCAATATCTTTGGCACCAACCAGACCTTGTCTGCATTGGCCGGTATCATTGAAAAATTAACGCGACAGCAGCAAGCAAGTATGCGGGCTGGTCGTGGGTTTTTAGCCGGACTGTTGGGTCGGGCTGCGGCACCAGCAAAACGTCCAAGGACTCGGTGAAATTTGTATTGCATCCTTTGACCCTGATGATGATGTACCAGTGTGGGATTGGTGCGTGCACGTGGACAGGGCGAGGAGTCACTGGCGGGTGACCGATTGCGAAGTGTGTACAAGAATAGCTGGCTTACTGCAGGGTCGTACTAAAACTCTTGGAGGTTCATGGTTGGTGGGGTCAGTATGGTCAGACATGCGAGAAGCGTTGATACAAGCTTTTGAACCCGAAGCACGATACTCAAGCGATGTGGTGAAGTTGCGAAGTTTTGGATTTGATATGGCACATCCGGCTGAGTCCATTGCCAGAGCTTGGAATGTCTGGAAACTAGTTGTCAATGGTGGCAGGGACGGGGATGCTGTGGAAGCCATGATTGGCTGCGTAGACAATGAGTTCCTTCGATTACGTCTGTTGTCTGGTGGGTGTTCCACAATTCCTGAATTAATTTCGGTGGCGGCTACAATCAGACAGCGGGAGCCGACGGGGTGAACCACCTGCGAGGCTACCGGGATTGAGAGGCAGGGATGATACTATGCTTTGTTTTAAGAAAGCGGGAGGTCTGGACATGTACAGGCGTATTGTGACGGGGGCAGCGAGGCGGCGCAGTCGGACGGTCTTGGGCCGTTGTTGAGTACAACTAATTCCAACGAGTCCTTGAACCGCACAGAGCGCCCAAAGCCCAACTCGTACTGTGACAAAATTGGCCATATTGAGTCGACCTGCTTCAAGAAGATGGCAGATGAAGCTGAGAAGGTTAATTTGGCCAGAGAACAAGAAGTATTAACACCGATGGCTGTTAGTATCAGTAATCACACATTTACAGCATTCTATGATGGTGGTGCGGCACGCGCTGCAAGCGGCAACGGCGAGTGGATGTACTGCCCTCAGGCACGTTGGAACATAAAGGTGAGCTGTATTGTTGTATTTACGATTCTGGTGCTGATAGCTCGTTAGTAAAGGCGAGTTGTGCAGCCAAATTAAGTGCCGGACGGGATTAGTTGTTGCGTTGACTGGTATTGGTTAAACGCGTGCATTCAGCACAAAACAAATCATGCCACAACTTGAGATTTTATTACATTTCTACACGACATTTACTTGCAAAGTAATATTTTGGGTAGGCTATTTTATGTTATTGGAAAGCGAAGAGTGAAATCGGATTATCAGACTAATCTAGATCGGAAGTTCAGAGGTCTATTTGGGGTAGTGGAGGTTTTGACAAGTGATCGCTGTACGTCGTAGGCTTTAGATTCTAACCGTACTTACAAGTGTGCTCGTGATCGCATACGAAAGATGCCTCTGAGTAGTGTTCCTGGCGAGTTGAACGTGGAAGACGGTGAGGATGGTTCCTCCACCGAGTAGTGTATCAGCGCTAACTGAGCGGAGTACCATGGCTGGGTCGCACGGTGCGTGCTTATCTGTAGTCGTGGCTGCGGCTCGCTTGTGAGTTGTTCAAGGAGCGATGGGCGCCTGGTGGTGCGGCGGCGACCAGGGTCTCAAAAGAGACTATTGTTGTGTTGGTTTTCTAATGGCCAGGGGGGTCGTAGACTCTATGGGAAGTGATGCGTGTTGGTCGTGTCTCTTGAAGTGGTGACGATATTGGTGGCATGAGTGTCTGCTGCAGCAGCAGGGCCATGAGCGTTGTATGTGATCTACTCGTGAGTTGATGCAGTTCCTGAACAATTATTGCCAGGGCTTAGAGGAATCTTTTGTTATCAATGATTGTTATTGTTTTTATTGAATGAGGTCAGAATTGGCCGAGTGGAACATTCACTGCTGTTGATTTTTGGTTGCGGGTTAACACACGAGGACGCGTGCAAGCGGAATGGCAGTGGTGGACAACGCTGCACTTTTTGGATCTCCTGTGTGAGTGATCGCTGATCGGGAACGGTGCTTTTCGAGCGGGGAGTTTCGCGACTTTTGCCAAGGAAACAGTGAATTGCAACCACTACAGCCATTAAGCCGGCTACAGATCTATTGTCTACTGGGTTTGGTGAGTCGTTTTCATTTTGTTTTGACTCGGGTACCGAGTGCTTCCCTGGTAAATAACACCAAAAAAACGGTTGCATTGTTGGATGTAGCCCAATCTAGTTAACGATGCAATTTTTGGATACGGTCGCGATAGGTTACGAATGATGCCAGTAGGACGTGTGCCAGTCGAAGTGGATTGTGATCACGGTTGTGGTGAGCTATGGGTGGGCCTAAGTAGTGGGAGCCACGCGAGTAGGGGTTCTCTATCGGCCGCAGTAAAAAGTGTGTAGTCACAGGGTGATACACATGGATCCATGCACTGGATGTGTGAGAGCAATGCGATTGCTGGTCGGCCGGAGTGCCGTGGCGTTAGAGTGGTTTACTCGTCTGTGGGTTTCCAGGTGTAAGGCTCTTAGTGAAAAAGATTATTGTTGTAATGTGGATAACGATGGTACATGGCTCTGGTTGATGTTTTTTTTGTGATTGATTAAAGTTTGATTACATGGGTCTGGTTCTGGCGCTCATGAGGCTAAGGCATATGCCATGGCACGAGCCAAGGGATCAGAGTATTAATGACGAATTTGAGGAAAGTCAAGTAAAAGTCTTGTTGATGAAACAGAGTAGATATTAAAGTCGAGTGATAGTGGTGAATCTAAGTTCGGCTGGTCGGGGACCGTACCAGTAGTTATTACTTAGTCGTAGCCCGGGAGAAATCGGTGTCTCTAGAGGCAACTCAAGTAGTCCGTGGGTGCGCGTTGCGTGTTTAACTCTGGCGGAGGTCGGGGTCTTGTAGAGACCATAGAGTCCGTGGGATTCGGAATTCAGGAGGAAATCAAAGAAACAAACATGAGGTTTGTTGTAAGGGCTTAATGAAAAGCCACAGGCCACGAATAAGATTCCTGCTGTGTTTTGTGATACTCTAAAGATGTTTTATTAGCTGCTCTATCATGTTTAGTTGATTATTTAGTTTGTGATCTTGAGATTTGGGTATCAAATAATGATTAATACTCTGAACTCTGAAATGGGCATTGTTCATATTTTTTTTTTAAATGTTGTAATTGAAAAACCATTTCGAGGAATAGCGTTATTGATCATTACGGACTAATTAATTATGAAAAATAGTCATATTTTATTGATATAAAATACGATTAACCCTTCAAATTACGTCGGCTTTGGCCGTACAGTTTTGTATCGTTACCTCAGAAAAAAAAAAAGTAAGATTGTCTACAATCTGTCAAATGTCAAATTATTATATAAACATTCTTGTTTATATTACATTACATACATTATTTCAACACTCGACAATATTTAATATGCTGGTAGAGTTATGGAATACAAGAAGTGCTTTGTTCCAACTTGCAGCAAAAAGACGTCTATTCGGCCTATTGACACTTTGACAGATGTGACAGTACTCTTTGGATTTATGACGTTGTGTTGACAGATTAAAATTTTTAATTATGTACTAGTCAGGCAACGGCACTTAATCTTTATGCCACTGATGACGTCACCTACCTTAAAAACTTTAAATAATTCAATAATTTTGTTTTAAATAACTATTGAGCCAATCATCAAAATATTCAAATTAGTTTCCCAAAATACTCAAAATTTTCAAAAAATAAAATAAAATCTAATGGTTAGAAATTTTGGACAATCCCCATTCTTTTAGTTTGTGCGAATTTTCATTGTGTTTTTGTGTTATTGTCCTTACTTTGGCATATGTGTCAAATGTAAGTTGAGGACAGGGGCCTCCTTACTTTGCCATATGTATCGAATGTAAGTTGAGGACAGGGGCCTCCTTACTTTGCCATAATGTATCAAATGTAAGTTGAGGACAGGGGCCTCCTTACTTTGTCATATGTATTGAACGTAAGTTGAGGACAGGGGCCTCCTTACTTTGCCATATGTATCAAATATAAGTTGAGGACAGGGGCCTCCTTATTTTGCCATATGTATTGAACGTAAGTTGAGGACAGGGGCCTCCTTACTTTGCCATATGTATCGAATGTAAGTTGAGGACAGGGGCCTCCTTACTTTGTCATATGTATTGAACGTAAGTTGAGGACAGGGGCCTCCTTACTTTGCCATATGTATCGAATGTAAGTTGTTAAGGTCGAGGGCGACCTTTATGCAGAATGGCCGTGTCGGCGTGGAGTAACGAAAACATCTAGAAAGGCGCACGTGCGCAACGTGACATCATCGTACCACTCTATGAGTCAGGCGAGGTGGGGACGAGCTATTATAAGGCGGCGCGCTAGCCGGCTCGACACTGTTTGACCGAAGCAGTCGCAGCGTCAACACCTCGGAATTGTGATGTGGATCACACCTGAGTCATAATTGTAGTTTGTTGTTAAAGTTGGTTTATTTGTTTCAGGAAGTAGTCAGTTGATTTAGCCAGTTGATTGTTTGAATGTGGTTTTGATGTAGTGAATCAGTTATCAACTTTGTATTAAGGTTTTCGTCGCAGCTTGTCTGAGGATCAGACGGGAGCCAACCCCGGTGACCTCATGGATTGCCGCCCGCCTTCGCCGATTCTGCGGCGGGTTTCAGTTCCCTCCGAAATATATTTTACAAAAATCCCTACCTAATCTTATTCCCGATATATTGATGGAATATAAATTCAAAATTCAAATATTTTTATTTTTAAAACATAGGTAAACAAAAAGGTACAGATGGAAATGAAATGTTTATTTCTGTAAGGTCTTCTAAGACACTTTATCACAATTTTAAAACTGGATGGCGCAGGCATTTCTTAGGAAGAAATGCCGAAACAAAATCAGAGGTCATGGTCTCTTTTAAAGTACAAACATTATACATATTATTAAGATGTGTGAGCCAAACAATGCAGGGCTGTCTGGAAGGGACATGACTGGAAGGGCGTCTGGAAGGGGATGTTACTGAGTATCAGTCTGTCTCAGATAGAACTTTACTGCACATAATAAGCATTAGATATTGATTGGGCTTATCTTTTACCCGTAGGCAGGTACAGATGTACACAAAAAAAGATTTCATTACGATGCTAATATGATTGAATGCTTTGCCTTCTTGGTCAAGTGGTTTCAAGCACGACAGCTGACTTTGTAGACTGGGTTCGATCGCCAGCTCCGTCATATAGGTAATGTTAGTACACTTTTTCATAAATGGCGAGATGTGAATGTATGATTTTGTATGCCTTACCCTTCGGGGAATATAGGCATGATATTATGTCTAACAAAGTGATAGGTAGGTACAATAAGAATTTGTGATAGGTACCTATCACAAATTCTTATTGTAATTCATAAATGTACAAGTAGGTAGAGAAGTGATATTGCGACAAAACAATACCGTGAATTGCATTGTTTATTACCGTCCAAGTACTCAGTAGTGTCATATAGCAATACCCATTAGCTAAATCAGCACTTTGTGTATGCTTTGTGTATGTGTTGTGTATGACTATCGGGTGCACAGATACCTACGTTATGTAGACATAATATATCTACCTATGTAGGTACCTACTAAAGTACATATACATAGTACAGGAAAGTACAAGAGCAAAATATAATTAGGGTTCCGTACCAAAACAGTAAAAAGGAACCCTTATGGTGCGACTTAGTCTATCTGTATGTCCGTCTGTCACAGCTGGATATCTCAAGAACTTCTAATGCTATCAACTTGAAATTTGGAATAGTTTTAGATGACGTTTGCCCAACTATTTTGCAAATAAGAAAGAAATAAAAATATTATTTTTTTTTATTTTGCAACAGGTAGGTACTGAAAGGGTGGTCTTATAAAGTCGAAGTGAGGCACTAGGGCATGTGGGATAACATATGAAAGAGCGCTGTTTGCACATTCTCAAACATTTTTTGTTTTTGTTTAAGGCCGCATAGTTTTTGACTTTTGATGAAAAATGTAAAAAAAAAAAAACCGAAATACCGAATGCTTATCTCCGAAGTTAAGAGGCATATCATATATCATATAGTTCCATAGAGGCAAATCTGAAATTATTCTATGTGATAGAAATTTATGTAAAGATTACATGAAAATAAAACGATGTCTCTAAATAGCACACTTTTTCAGAAATCAACAAAAATATATTTTTTTTTTTTTGATGATGGGAAATCATCAAATTACCCCCTCCCGCTCTGGGTGGAGCGGAAGGGAGTGTCAGACTCTTAATGACTAAAACCCACCCGTGTTCCTTCCTTAGCCCGTATGTTCCGGGCCAGCGGTACCCTTTCGGACAATCCCGCTGAGAACAAAAATTACTTTAGTTCCATTATCGGTCAAGAAATGGCGCTGACCTAAAACGGAAATCTTCTACACCGCAGTATTAAAATTCTCTGACGAATATAGGCCTCGCCCATGAAAATTTAAAACATTTCACGTTTCACAATACGGAACCCTCGGTACGCAAGTCTGACTCGCTCTTGACCGGTTTTGTTTACTATGCCGCAATGTGAAGGATTTTCTACTTTCTAAGTACTTTCTACAACTATTTATTGTAAGACAGCACACCAAGCGTTACCCAAATAAATGTAACACGCTAAATCTCAATGCATTTCCACATGCGTACAGATTCCTCATACATTCGCTCGGTTCGGTATTAGGTACTTCGTTCAAGAATTCCATTTTGATTTCCTTCCTCATGGTTCATAAACATAATACGCTACCTGACGGACGTCCATCGATACTGCCTTTTTAGGTTTTTTGCAGATATCCAATATTCCGAGTTTGTCTTCCATGTGATTCATAGCCATCGAAGTAAAATAATCCCTTAGATTAATTTTCAAGAACTACCAAACAGTCCGATATAATTCATGGAAAATCCATCAGATCTATAAGACGTTTATAATGACTTCCTTTGATGAAATTCAATCCTTTTCAACGTCTTCAAATCTCATCAATTTCTGCTCGAGTAGCGCGTATTAAAGTCCAGAAGGGATTATATTTTTATAGTACTGGCACAACAAACACAATCATGATTAATCGGATCTGGACAAATGGCCGGTCATTTGTGCGAACGATTGGATACCGTGAATGTCCCGGTGACTATCTAAAGTATCGAGATAATAGGTGCAGGGGCTGAGCGGCCACCCGCCGGCGCTGCGTCGCGCGCCGGACCGGCCGCCAGGGCCACTAAGGAATAATGTAAGTGTCCAGGGCGACATTTGCACCGAACTGCCGACGACCTCCGCCTCTTACTTATGCGGTTTTTAATATTTTTATTGTAATGGCTACGGTCAACTCAGAACAAAAAAGACATAGATTAGACTTCTCGTGTGTAAAAGTGGCGCCTACTGGTATACCTATTTAGAGTAAAAACAGAGGCGTTAATCTAAAATTGTGAATAAAGCAGAATACATCACTTTCATTCTGATAGTTACACAAAACCCTAATAGCCCTGGCCGCATTAAAACATTCTAGATCCTATAAATTAAGAAAACAATTTTGAAAAGTAGGTTAAAATCTGCATACAACGCTAAATGGCACTATGTATTACACACAATGTATTAATTACACACACCGAATACACTAACACCAGAAAAATTATCAACAAAAAGTCTCCAATGATTTCCTCAGTTCCTGCATTGTGAGGTAAAGGTTGTATAAGAACGTGTAAAAAACAGCTGTGCCCCCGACACCCTCGCGGTCACCGTTATTGTTGGCGACGGCCAGCGCACTAAAACTGCCCATAAAACACCACCGCCACCGCCACCGATACATATCTTACACTTATTGAAACTTTCCATTTCCGATATTAATAATTTTAGATTTTACCTTGTGACTTATGATCGAGCTTCCGCAAATTCTGTTATTTTTTGGTCTCCTAGTTTTGCGCAGAGTCATAGTACCTACAGACAGCATTAAAGTGGAT
Source organism: Luperina nickerlii (assembly GCA_963855955.1). Taxonomy (NCBI): domain Eukaryota; kingdom Metazoa; phylum Arthropoda; class Insecta; order Lepidoptera; family Noctuidae; genus Luperina; species Luperina nickerlii. The sequence continues at coordinate 11,207,766 of OY979667.1, read as the reverse complement.
GACGGGAAAGGCAAACTAAAGATGTAGGTACGAAAAAGTTTAATTAATGAAAACTTGAGAATTAGGACTTAATTTTTTAAAATTAGAAATGATTACCTAGCTAGGCAGTACTTTATGAAATGGAAATGCTAACTACTGTGTTGTATACCTGAAACATATTTTTGATACGTGGATTTAGTAAATTCAGTTAGCCGCAGATAGTCGGTACATATTATAGTATGAAATTGATGGGTAGTGTGGAGATTAAACAAGCTTTTCATCAGACTTTTAGTTTCTTATTTAAACTAGCTGTGCCGGAGACTTCGTTCGCGTGCATGTCGGAAAGCAAATTGGATTTCATGGGTTTTAATTGTTTTGCGCAAAACCTTATTCTTTTGCTTAAATATAAGTTTTTACCATATATGACATCAGCTATCTGCCAGTGTGAAACCGTCAATATCGGTCCAGCCTTTTTGGAGATTAACAAACAGATAGAATTAAAAAAACAATGTTTTTTGTTATAAGTAGGTATACTTTACTTTCTTAAGCATTTAGTATAAAGCTGTTATTTTGACATTATAAGCAGAGGCTTCGATTTTATTTATTTGTGAGTGGTTGACCAAAAAAGGACCTGGAGGGATTGGAAACCGTTATTTATTTTTTTTGAATTTTTTAATCTGTGGTCTTTTAGCTTTGTTTTGGTCTAACCAGAATATTTTTAGGTGCCGTAGTGTTTTTTTTTTCTTTTTTTTTTCGCCCGCGCACGAGTCGAAATTTGTTTCTACACGAAATTTTAAACGCGATTTACTCGAAATCAATTATTTTCCCTTGAGGTCCTTTTTTGGTCAACCACTCACATTTGTATATAGATAAGTAATAGGTAATATAGATTTGTATAGATAAATCTATTAGATAAATGCCTGCTAGATTTTTACTTATAATTGTAGGTACCTAAGTATTCAATAACTCACCTGGTAAAGGTAGAGAGGACCTTACAGAACAAATATTAATAAAAAGAAGTCTGCACGACTTGGCAGATAATATACGAGTTGAAATAAAATCTGCCAGTGACCATTTATGGCGGAGTCCTGTTATTAAAATGTAGCGGGGCTCGGGGCGTCAGGTCCGCCGGCCGACAGCACGGGGCGGCGTCTCCGCGCCGGCTGCGACCACGACACGATCTGATTTATGTCCCAACCAGCAGTATTTTATTCGGCGGGCGCCTCAAGAAAACTATAAGTTTCCGTTCGGCAGGACCAGGGGAGTAGCCCAGTAAATATTGTCTCCGCTCTCTGCATCAATACAGACAGATATCTATATTTATTACGCTACTTTGTAAGATAATTTGGTAATGGATTGGGATCATTACATTTTTATTCTCTAAATATGTTTGAGCTAACAAGGAGATTTATTGTTAGTGTAAGCAGTTTAATGCGGTTTATTTTTCATGTTTATTTTTGTTGAATTAATATTTTAAGTCGCTAGTTGCTGGGTATCTACGGTTGATTCTCTGGCCGTTGGAATACGTCTTTTTGATAGGGACTGGATTTATTTATTCTCAAAAAAAAGCTACTAAACTGTACTATTTTAACTAAACATACTTACCTAGTTCACTCTAGCTTTCACCTGTGAACAGTAAGTTGCTCCCATTCATAACTGCGTGTCAAGTGTGACAGCGAACCCAAACCACAAGCCAATAATGGTCTGTCAGTGCACTCTGCTGAGGTAGGGCGCATTATGATGGGCGAATGGATCACCCTTTGCCTTTACTAACACTATTTCGTAACACATTACATGCTTATGCTAAATTGTGGTGATGAGGTCGATATGTCACATCAAGCTCATCACCTCATTAATCTAATATTAGTCTAATGTTTTCTTAACCCAAAGTAAATACATAATTACAAAATTAGTAACAACGAATAAAAACGTACGTAAAGCAAATGGTAAATAAAAAAACTGAAAATAAGTACTGAAAAACTTTCTATAAAAAAAGGACATGTTAGGTTTTTGTATGGAGGCTGGGCTTTTATTCGAAGCTACTGTGAACAGGGAAGAGATCATATTTTTATGAAAGTACAAAAATTAAGGAGACTTTGTATATTTTTTATTTTTTTTTTGAAAGCACCCTTTCCTTAATTATTATACATTTTAATAATCATTATTTAAAAAATAAATTGCAACCCACAGTAATTATTGATTTTGGCAACACTTTTCGGTTGGATGTCATTATTGTCATTGTGAATTGTGAACGTCAATCAAGTGTCAAATTCAATTCAATTTTGACCTGTGTACTGACAGCTGACAAGTATGACAAATTGACAATCTTACTGGCACAGGTAATATTTTCATAGATTCCATTAGGAGGCAAAGGAATTAATGCCATACATACAAATCATGGAGTTGGTTTTATTTTAAGCCATCTAATATTATTTTAGAATATTTTAAATAACAATTAGGTGAATAATTTGCTTTAAAAAATGATATTTAACCATTTTTTCTTTGTTTCAATGTGCAAAAATAATATTATGACACCAAAAATATCTGGATTTAAAATATGTATTTATTCATTAATGGTGCTTTTAATATTTTTTCTGTTTTTGTCAGGCCATCCTGAATAAGTTTCCCTATCAGAAAAACCATACATGACAGCTGTTCAAAAAAATTATTATTTTAAGCCCATTTCCTAACATGTCCTTTAAATTGTTGAAAGCTTTTCAGTTTCAGAGAATAATTATATTATTGTAGCAGACACTAGACAATTTAATTACCTATTTCTAAGAGTTACTTTTCTAAATTCTGAATAAATTACTATGAAAAGGGTATCGCGCCAGCTATGGAAGTTTATCTTTATGAGGTACAGGATCAACATTAGGTACTACGGCAAAAAATACAGCCTGCTATGAACTTTATTTTTGCCGTAGTTGAATACCTATATTGCAAGGACCAAAAGTCCTTTCTTTTCGTTGTACTTACCCCGATAATGACTCTATTAGACCTCGGCAAAGAGTTCGATAACTCGGCACGGTTGTCAAACTAGACTATGAGTGATGTGCCCCCGGCACACGATCCAGTGCTAATGAGTCGTCAGTGTCACTGAGTCCCGCCCCAAGAGCGGTGATCAACGCGCCTCCTGCCACTGACTGACGGAACAACGTTAATTCCTTTAATTTATCTAATTTTGTTTGTTATCGCCCTTTTTGCATTTTAATGGTCATTTTTCAGTTGAGTGAAAAGTATTGAAACTTATGAGGTAGTTCATTGTCAACTGTCAGCAATCTTATGTCTAGGGACTCATAGAATGATAGATACACAATGTGACTTCCAAAGAACGAAAGAAGAGGCTCTATAAAACGTTACATCAAGACTAGCTGGACGTGTAATTTATTTTTAAGTCGATGTATTTGTCATTATGGACCCCCGAAAGAAGTTCTAACTAGCTTTTCTTTTTCTGATCATACCATCATAACTCCTGGCAATGCTGCCAGCCTTTTGAGCACTGTTCCTGTTGACAGCGATGCGGACGAATTTTTTGATGCCCTATGATTTTTTTGCATATTTTTTCATATAAATGTACATATATTACTATAATTTTAAATATTAGCATAGGCTACGTAAATATTATCACGTTATGGATTTGAAATAAATCATAACTCCTAATTTCCTAGAGTTCGTTCAAGATTAACTAAAGAGTATCTACTTAGGTATACGAAATTCAAATAGTCACAATGGAATTTACCTGTTTTTGAACCAGATGGCCTGTCCATATGTACTTGGGCATATGCCCAACTTGGGCATATGTACTTGGGCATATGCCATACTGTTGTTGTAATTCAACATGCAAGCGCTGTCCGAGGGAAGAGCGATGTCCATCAGACTTTTGTAATCGATCACAACATTTATAAATATAGCAAGTAGGGTAAAGTTACTATCCCATAGAAGCCAGTTGTAGTACTCATTACCCGGTCATTGAATAAAGCTAAGTCCAATTACGTGATTGGATTAGCCACCGGGCGCGACTGTCACCTAACTCTAGTACTTAGTTAGCACACGTAACAATCAATTATCTAGCTATTGTTGCATAGCCATAACATTGGGCTAGGAGATACTGGAATAACAATAACGTTTAATGGAGCTCAATTCCGTAGCTGTTTGAACTTGATTGGGTAAATCTAGATAAAAATAATAACGCTGAAGAATGTGTTTGTTTTTTTGTATGAACGCGCTAATCTCAAGAACTACCATACCATTTATCGTAAAAAATTTTTTTGCATTAGATAGCCAAATTCTTGAGGAAGGCTATAGGTTATTAACATCACGTTAAGACCCATAGGAGCCGACCAAAAAAAAGTTAGAAAGGACGCTATTTGAAAACGAAGTATTACCGCCGGCAGGCGATGCGATGCGACGCGTTGGTTTGGGGGAAAAATAAATTTCATGCGGACGAAGTCGTGGGCAGAAGCTAGTAAGTTATATAAGTTCGTATAGGTAATGATGGTTTAAGCCACATTCAGCGTGGTCAGCGGGATTGTCCGAAAGGGTTACCGCTGGCCCGAAACTTGGGTTTTAGTCAGTAAGAGTCTGACACTCCCTTCCGCTCCACCCAAAGTGGGAGGGGTCATTTCCCATACTGAAAAAAATAAAAAAATAAAGCCACATTCAGCGTCGTGGACGTTCAGTGAAACTGAATCCGTATTGTTGTACAAAAACCAATGATTCTTGACTTCGTTATCGACTTGTTATAAGTTCTAGTGAGGTTAGTAACTACTTTGTTTTAGGATTCACGACCAACATAACCAGTCTATAATGTTTCCAGTTTCCCACTGCTAGGACACAGGCCTCCTCTCTGTGAGAGGGAGTGGCCGCAATCCATCACGCGGGCCCAGTGCGGGTTGGTAGATGTCACATGTCTTCGAATTTTTGGTTCTAGGACATGCCGGTTTCCTTACGATATTTTCCTTCACCGTTTTGAGCGCAGTGGTAATGAAGTAGTTTACACAATGTCACGTGCCTGTCTAGGTTCGAACCTACAATACAGCCTACAACTCATAAGTCAAGACTATTACCCTGGGCCACCACTGCTCCTAAAAGCAAATAGTAATTTCATGACCAAACGATACATTTTATTACATTTGTCTGCATATTTTCCATGCATTAAAAAATAGCTCTACGCATTATTCCAAAATATATTTTTTTCAAAGATTTTTATCTTTAAACTACTACTAACTATATTAAGGCTCCTTCAAACAGGCGTGACACGACACGCGACACAAAGGCACCGCAAGTCGCGCAACGAGCGGTGCCTTTGTGTCGCGCGCGATTATATCGCGTGTCGCGGCTGTTTGTAGGATCCTTTGTAATATTATTTTGTGTATTATTCAAACTAGCGACCTGCCGTAGATATCGTCCAAAATCGAAAAGTTTTCCAATGAATGTTTTATAATTACAGTAAGTGTTTAATTTAAGTTCAATAATGTACCATATTAACCGAGGTGAACGCCCTCGAGGCACACTTACCTAATTAATAAATTAATATTTTGCAATTACGGACAGATACGAGTACATCGTTTGCAGTAAAAATAATTGTCGATGTTAACATTTCACTTTAACTGTAGGCAAATGCTTATATTTTTTTTGCATACTTAATTAATTATTTCAATAACTGAAATTGTTTACGTGTGATTTTTTTTAGGTCCCATGTTTAGGTTTATATCTACTAGCGAGTGTCCGCGACTTTGTACGAAATTTCTCGTCCCCCGATTCAACCCGTCGCGTCGCAACGCCTGCCCGCGCTATTACTTCGTTTTCGTTCAGCGTTCTATCTGATTTTTTTTTGTTTTTGCTCGGCTCCTAAGGATCCTAGCTTGATGTTAAGTAGCCTATAGCCTTCCTCAAGAGTTAAGAATTGAGCTATCAAATGCAAAAATATTTTTTCCAATCCGACCGTTAGTTCCAGAGATTAGCGCATTCAAACCACAGAACAGATAAAAGAGGACCTCTTTTATCTGTTCTGTGGTTCAAACTGACAACCTCTTCAGCTTTATTATTAGGATTTTCCTGCTATAATATTGAACTATCTTACTATAGATAAGTAGTTCTCCTACTTCTACTTATACCATACCACACCTGAAATAATCATCTTTCTAGTCTCCACTCTGGAAATCGTGCTCCGAGCCACAATACAGACTAAAGACTCCTTCAAACAGGCGCGACACGACACGTTACACAAAGGCACCGCAAGTCGCCCAACGAGCGGTGCCTTTGTGTCGCGCGCGATTATATCGCGTGTCGCGCCTGTTTGTTGGAGCCTTAACTGTTCAGTTTAGGGGCTCACTGACAAATAATACTTTGTAATTTGTAGGTAATATTTTAAGCTACTTATGTCATCTCAAGTTGGTGATTACCTGGACCATACAATATTTTCTATTTCCTACTCAATTCCTTTCACCAACCACTCATTACAGTCGCTGAAAAAGCGTCCTTATTGCCATAAAATACTTTGCAACTCTTTCCGTGGATGTGCAAAGTGTGCATGTAAGTGTTGCTTCTGGCATAAATAATTATTGTTATTACTAGTATCACCCATAATGTTTGCAGAACGGTTGTGATCGGTAACTTTGGTACAATTACGACTTTTAGTCTGCTTGAGTAAAAAGACCGTGTGCACATATCTAAGCATTAACAGACAATCAAATTACCTTTTAGCCGGTAACGTTAATTTGATCGTTACGCATAGTTTTGTCGACGCTGTTTCACGGAGGGTCATTAGGGCCCAATTGTTTTCTGCCACCGTTTGGGCCCAATGGCCCAATGAGCCCGGGTGCTATTACCGCGCGGTAGGTGTGCCCTCCGCCCTAGCCCTGCCGCCTGACCGCACGCTGATTGAACACTTGTTTCGCGATCATTTATCACTCAGCCATTCCGATTTGTTTAACCATTTCACTGAGTATGCTGTTTCCTGTAATACAGGTATTGTGCAGATAATTGATAGGTATGGCTGTAGCTACTATTTGCATATTGGAAGGATAAAGGGAAGGTTCTATTATAATACCTAAGGCTCATAGGCACTAAAATATAGAAGTGGTTCTATGCTCAGAATTATGCTTTGCTCTGGCTTCTTCTTCTTATCCCGACTTGTTTTCTGTTTTTTTTAGTTTTAAGGTGTATCTTTTGCTGTAGGTACAGACGCCAGCACATCAAGCTACCCAAAACTGTAAAATTTTCTCAATCAACTTTGAAGTTGAACCTCGTACTTTAGCGATAAAGTTGCAAATCTATTAAAGCAATTTGACAGATTGTAGTAGCTTGATGTGCTGGCGTCTGTACATAACAAACGCATTTTTCTTTCTTTTCTCTTTCATTCTTTCTTTATTTGGATAGGCAATATACACGGATAAGCATTATAGTTTTAAGACGTGAGCATTTAACACTATTCATCAGCATTTGTATGCAAATAGATCTAAAAATCCCTTGGTACAGTGACTTTGCTAAGAGTATAATGTTATCCCACCACACATTTCATGAAAAGTAGATTGGCAAGACTCACAAAACGCTATCACCGTTAAAAAGTTATCGTATGACCCTGCACAAGAGAACTTTTTAACAGTGAAGGCGTTTTTATGTTGCTTGTTGGGACGAGCTCCTAACTCTACTAGGCCTAACTCTACAAAACTTTTTTTTTTTTTGAGGATGGGAAATCATCAAATGACCCCTCCCGCTCTGGGTGGAGCGGAAGGGAATGTCAGACTCTTACTGACTAAAACCCACCCGTGTTCCTTCCTTAGCCCTTTATGTTCCGGGCGCTGGTCAGCGGGATTGTCCGAAAGGGTTACCGCTGGGTAACCCTTTCGGACAATCCCGCTGACCAACTCTACAAAACTTACATGACATCTTGGTCAAAACGGCCTTGCCTGGCTTGTCCGATTCGCGGCCTTCGCACAGATTCTAATATGGGCTTATCGTAATAAATTAATACACTAGTCTTTAAAGCGTTGTGACATGGAATAGTTCAATGGAACGGCAGGGCCGTACATTTATTGCATGAGTAGGTAACCTAGAGGTTTTGATTCGTGAGTGAGTGAATCAGCGACGAAATCGACATATAATATAAAAGCTATAGGTACGAATGAAACTTCGTGTGTTTTATAAGTATACTAACTGCATCTTATCCTGAGAATGTGAGCTCTCTAGCATTATCCATGCCGAAGCTCTGATGGTTTGAAAATACTACGGAACGCTTCGAATAAAAGGTACACTGAAAAAAATAATTTCTTACTAAAGTATATTAAAGCGATTTCATTTCATTAAGACTTACTGACTTTATACAGTAAGAATAAATGTTTATAAAACAGTGAAAGACAAAACAGTAACTTTTAATGATTGAACATACTATTTACTTACCTACTGAAAAAAAAACAACAAAAAAAAAAGGAAATCCACAATTCCTGTAATGTAAGTTTTCAATGGTTTTAACGATATCACCAAATGAATAAAATAGTTAATTTTGTGACCTTTTAGCTACTTAAAACGTTAAAGTTTACTGTCATGATGGTAACATTTTGCTTCAAGCTTTAAGAGCGTTTACGCCCTACGACATTTTATACAAACTTTCAAGCCCTTGTTTTTTGAAATGAATAAACCGATGTTAATGAAAAAGTGTTACCTACACCCAAATTAGACCGATTTTAAGTATTCCATAGAAATAGAGATTTCCAGTTATCTTTTTTTAAATAAGACATTTCGAAAATGTTCTTAAGTAACTTTTTAGACCTTTGTATCCTGCTTATGCGTACCTGCTTTTTGTTTTTGGTTCGTCTTGGCGGGGACACTACCATAGTTAAGGTTTTACAATGCGTGCCACGAAAGAAGAGACTTGACACACCACGTGGTTTGTCATGCGCAATACACGATTTTAGGTATCTTTAGCGGTATGAGGTCTGAGTGCGGGACGAAACCGGACGTCATAGGGGCGGCGGAAAGAGCGGGGGAGGCGGGGTCAAGTCTCTTCTTTCGTGGCACGCATTGTACTCTAGTAAAAATATCTACGATTGACATAGGTAGCCTCGTCTATGTTCGCAAAAGTATCGTAAAAATCCATAAGTAGAAACTAGTACCGATTCCCTTGTTCACAAACTAAACTAAATTTATCTTCTGTTCTTTTCTTAATGAAACAGAAAGTAAAAGATACACTGAACTGAAATTTAGTTTATTTTGTGAACAACATAATCAGCACCACTTTCCTATTTTCTGTTTGGTGTTCCTTGAGATATTTTACAAAATTATGGAGAGCTTGCTAACCTAACCCAACGTAACATACATTATATGCTATTCAGCGCAAGTGAGCATTCTTACTGTAGTCACATAGGTAACTATCTACCTAGAGTACCTACTATAAAACTCAACAGTTCCTCTTTCATTCCAACAGTGTACTCACGAAGTATAATATAACAATATTTACACTTGCGGCGTAGCACTCCGGATATGTATTGATAAAGCGCGATTAGTATTACAAGTTACATTGTAAGACGGGTAGGTACCTACTTACAGTCTGTTCCAATATTATCTGATGAAAATGTAAACTAATGCATCAGAAACGTAGGTACCTGTGGTTCCCAATTAGTAGTGCCACTTACAAAATGAGTGCTTTGATTTGATTATTTTTAAGTACTTAATTCTAATTTTAAATCGCTTTTTTTTATTTTATCATTGGCTAACTTCTGCCCGCGACTTCGTCCTCGTGGAACTTCTTTTTCCTCGACCCACCCCGTGGCTTAGCGTTTTCACTCGGCTTCTAAGGGTCATAGCGTAATTTTAAATAGCCTATAGCCCTCCTCAAGAATTGGACTATCAAATGCAAAAAAAAACAAATGCAACCGGTAGTTCCAGAGATTAGCGCGTTCAAACAAACCAGGAATCAATAACTTATCAATAACTTCTATTTTCGTGGAGGATTTTTCTATTTCAATTTTACAACGTTATTTATACAATAATTAATAGAAAAAGTGGCGGGATATAACGTTGAAACCTTCTTTAAATACAGATGAGTGTGTTACTAATTCCCTTTAGTGACATGACTGCGTAAGAAATCACTCACTAAATGTGAACAGGGTTTGTTTACACTTTCATGCTATACTTTTGGAACAGACCATAGGTGCAGGGATTCCAGTGGTGTCACTGTCGATGTTTTGTATATATAAGGTATGTTATGAAACCATCACCTTGAGCCTGTGCAACTCGATCGCGCCGACACCAAGTTTTCGCGAACCCGACACCGCCCCGGCCGGCCGGCGGCCTTATCTATAGGTACACCGTGTAACGATCCTTGATTTACTTTGTTATGTTACATACACGTTATTACAAAACTAAAAATACCTAATCCTACTAATATCATTCATAAATGTTAAAGTTTGTGTTTGGATGTTTGTTACTCAATCACGCAAAAACGGTTGAACGGATGAAATTCGGCACACAGATAGTTTACAACCTGGATTAACTTTGCCTAAACTTGCTTTGACAAGTATATAATCAAAGCACATAGGATACTTTTTATCCCGGTAAATGACATCCACGCGAGCAAAGCTTCGAGAAAGAGCTAGTTATTTATTAACACATTGAAGGACACTGTACGAGACACAATAGAAGTTTTATTGTTATTACGTCGAGGGGCGTTCAGTGTCCTTCAATGGGTTAAGATTCGTATTGAAACTGTTTTTGATTTTATAGCTACCCTTGAAACTATGTAGGTACTTACATATTTTAATAGCAAATGCCACTCTTCTACGTACTTATAATATGCAGTTGCAGATATTACCGAAGTTTCTGAAAGCCTGACAAAATCCTTTCTTGGAGAAAACATTTGGGTATTGCCGTGACCTCAATCCCATCGAGCACGCATGAGACATTAAAAAAAACATCTTTATTTAATTTTGTAAAAAATGAAACGTTTCTTTTGACTGTATGTACTTACTTGTCAAAAAGAGTAACCTAGATAAAGTGGATAAGACAGGGATCAAAACAGAAGACGAACTAGCAGGGGACCGAGGAGGGGTGGGGGGTCAGGGGATCAGACCGAATAAATCAAATCATTAGCCGTTGTGATTGATGACAAAAATAACAATGCAATCATACAAGCAACTTGATTAGAAATTCAAGAAACTGGGGTAAAAGTCACACTAGATAAAGCCCTAATAGTAGGTATATGTAATTCAAACGATAGTCAGATTGTTCAGTCGTGAGCCGTGACCAGTGCCGTATTATCCATAAGGCACTTTAGGCCAGCGCCTAGGGGCCCACTATGACCAGGGGCCCAGCACTCCCAATTAAAAAATGAAAAAAGGGGATTGTGTGGTTTTATGAAACCACGGTAAAAGTGAAAGTTTTTTTCACATTATAAGGTAAAAGCCAAGTTGCGTTGTTGTGGTATGAAAAAGGGGGAGCCAGCCTGAAACAAGCTGTGCCTAGGGGCCCCGAGATGGTTAATGTGGCCCTGGTCGTGACAGGTCTAGTGTTCGCATGCATGCGCTATTGCTGAACGATATTCCTATTCGATTTCCAGGTGGGAATAAAGTGATATTCTGTTTTCCATCACGAATTTCTCATTAATTTGTACAATCACACTAATATTATAAAAGCGAAAGTTTGTGAGTGTGTGTGTGTTTATATGTTTGTTACTTCTTCACGCTCATGTTTTCGCAATTTTGATTAATTTTTTCTAGGAGGTAGCTGACATGCCCTGGATATCATATAGATAATAATACTTTTTATCCCGATATTCCCACAGGAACGATACTTATACGGCTGAAACCGTGGGGCGCAGCTAGTATCATAATTATAATCACTCTATTACATAAATATGTGAAATCACATAAAAGCAGTGCTGGCATAGTGGTAACGGCCGCAACTTACGTAGTTGTAGGTCGTAGGTTCGATCCCAGACAAGCACTTTACTTTGTGTAAATTATTTCATCACCACTGCTCTTAAAACGGAGAAGGAAAACATCGTGATGAAGACGGCATGTCCGAGAACTAAAAATTCGAAGGCATGTGTCATCTACCAGCCCACGTCCCACACTTGGCCCACGTGGTCCAGCCCACATAGAGAGGAGTCCCATGTCCCAGCAATGGAAACATTATAGGCTGCCTATGATAAACATACCTACCTGGCGACAGCGGGTGTACCTACTTTACACTGCTACTCCTTCGGGCAAGGGGCTGTCCATTAATCACGTGAGAATCCAAAGGGGGGGAGGGGTCCATAAAAAAATCACGAAATATCACAAGGGGGAGAAGGGGTGTAGTAATATATCACGTGTATTTATTTTTCGTCAAACGCTTACAAAATCAAAATGGGTTGTAGTGTGACCTTGTGTACTAAAAAATACACGTGATATAGGGGGGGGGGGTAGTCGTAAACCTCACTATGAATCACCAAGGGGGAGAGGGGGAGGTTAAAAATACCAAAAAAAATCACGTGATTAATGGATGGCCCCCAATACAGGCGTGTTGTCACTCTATGTCAAAAGTACGTGTTCACAACAAATAAATAAACTCGTACGTCAATGCTGGTGGCTGCGAGTGTTGCCACACTTACGCAATGCTCTGAGGCCGCGCTTCCGGAGTTCGGGTCGAAGAAATTGAATTGCCACGTCAGGCGAAATCACAATGAGCGCTGGGCACAAATCGGTAGACACACTTACAAGGAGAGTACACGTGCAATGACCATGATATTGTTTAGATCAGGAAATTACAAGTGTAAAAAAAGTAGTCTTCCAGCATCTGTATGACTGGCGCGTTTGTCTAGTGGTCGCAAGTACGACTGTTAAGCATAGGGTCCGGAGTTAAATTCCCAGGTCAGGCTATGGTGGGGTTCCCTTATGAAATTTATGAATAACAGCCTTTGATTTATCGAGTCAGTGTCTTTGTGTTGGCAAAGTAGACAGCCCTCATCTCACTCTTTCTGTTATGTAACTAGTCTTCTTTAGATACTTCTCTAACTTTTTAAAGCAATCAATAATTTCATAGAGAAGTTGTGTATGTGTTATTTCGAAACTTAGTCACGGTTCTCGGTATAGATTTTCAGGTAGTACCGCGAACAGGATGTCGCCTGCAATTTGATCTGGTCGTGCCGACCAATATGTAAACACGTTACCTACTTTGTTTCACATAGATATTGAGTTATTTGTTTAATTTTATTTGTATATTACAAATGTGCATGTTTTTGTAAAAATAATAAATGTGATATTTCATTAACCTTGCTACGTAATGTGCTACGTAGTGCTACTAAAAATGGCTAAGCAGTTTTTGAAAATTGCCTACATTATCCTTGTTTTTGATTCCGTTTGTAGACATTTTTCTGTCAAATAAAATACACCTGAACTTATTTTCCTTCATAATTATTTAATTTTTGTTTAACCGAATTTTAACTAAAGGGATTGCAATTGCAGTGATTATTATGTAAGAGAGATGAAGGCTCTTATTAGGTTTTTCATGTATTATAATTTCACCGACAAACATTCCTTCATTCTGGATAGAATTATTTCTACGTCAATTTTAACTTATCCACAACAATAGCGTAAAATCTTCTAGCAGTCTTTTGTTTGAGTTACTCCTTGAAATCACTCCGAAATTCTCTCCGAAATCCAAAACACTTCATTCGTATCTCCTGCAGAGATGTCAGTGCAGATTGTACTTGAATTGTTATCTGAACAGTTGTGAACATATTTGCATAGATCAAGAGCTTCAGGCGTCTACTCTTGACGTAGAAAGTCTCTTAGGAAAAACTTCAAATCAAACTGTGGCTTACACTCATACACAACGCGTGTTCATTCGAATTTGAGAGAGACCCACCGGGGACTCCTACGATTTCCGCACAGAAGTGAATATAAATGTGATTTGCGAGTGTGTGCGTGTGACAAGCGAGGAGTTTCGTCAGTCAAACATCAGTATGGCATGTAAATTATGGAAATAGTTGGCAGGTGTGCGGCAGGCGCGGTCTGCCGGTTCGTTTGACGACAATCGTGTTTGCGGCGCTTCCCTGCGGTGCCGACGGCGTGAGCCCATCACGCGCCCGACATCACCGCGCCCAGTATGTGGAAACAGACCTTTTATTTATATTGTGATGGGGATTTAGACAGAAATATTATGAACACCAAATTAGAGCGGTTCTGATTGGGAATGTTCTAAATTCGGACGGATAGAGTTCGGATCTAGTGCGCAACCCATCATACAAATAGGATTTGGTCACTTCAGACCCGCATTTCTCGGATTCGGATCGAATGTAGGTATTGTAGAACCGCTCTTGTCTTACAAGCCCGAAATTTAATGACAGTGGTGTTAACAATAATAACGACGGTAAATCGCAACTTCTTATGTATATTATATCCATCGAACCACCTCACCTTACCTTATATTCAGCCACCGATAAATCAAGAGTGTCTAGTCAAACCAAAATTCCTTCTCATTATCTTTATATTTGATTTACCTACACAAAGAATGGAATATTAAGAAAATTGCTTACTTCATCAAAGTTCCTTCCACACTATTTGACATGATGGAAGGCAGTGTCTTTGATGCGGCTCCCGCGACGCGTTATACAGGACTCGAAAGAGTGCCTGGTCCCCGCCGCGACATAATTCACTTAAATCATGCTTAAATCACGTACGGACTCAAGAGCTTCACTTGGGGCTTTGACGTCACACCTCGCACATTTAATACCTTCTCTTGACGCTTTAACATAAGTTAACGTGTCGGGTATTATTCCTGTGTTTTTGTAGCTTTAGTATTTTTTTTTGTTTTTTTGTTAACTTTTGAACCTACTTTTAAATGACATCTAAAAGGTAACCTAACTATAATTTTAACTTTTATAAAAAAACGTCCACAAGAAATCCCTCCACGAAAGTTTTCAAAATATTTGCCATCGTAGTAAAAAATCAATCTAACAGGTAGGTACAAACATAAGAGCCATAAGTCCATAACAATACACTCACGTTGTGCTGGCGACTTTATTATGAAAGAAATTGAAAGGACGAGGGCATGATCCAAAAATCCCGCAAATAAAATTCCAATTACGCACAAATGAAATGACATATTCGGTTTGCTCAAATCCTTAAAACGTCATCCAGATATCCATTACATGTCTATTAAATCTTACGACATATATTTGTGGGGCTCAGTCAGCAGAGTTCCCCTCGCAAACACGCCGGCGATTACGAGCTCGACCGACCGAAGTAAACGAATATAAAACACATGCGGGAAGACGAATGCAAAATGTACTCGTCAAGATTTTGCATAAGTAAACATAAGAATCACCCTTTTCGCGGAACCGCCCCGACTCTTGTCAAATATTTGTCGTCTGCACGGAAATATGTACTTATCAAAATAATGTCGAACAATGCAGTATTTTGTTTTAAAGGAACATCCATTGCATCCGTTAAAAGAGGAGCCTTAAATTAAATTCTAAAGCACTGACTAGGTAGTTAGTATAAAAATTTAAGCCGTTTTCCTAAAAATCTCAAAAGAAAATCACACCAGCCAGCTGCTGTGCAAAAGCCACCTGGCTCCTTTTCAATGAAATACAAAATGTTATCAGAATAAAAATACAGATGAAATGAACCTGTGGCTATCAAATTACTTTCAAACAACCGGTTCATTGGCTCCCATCATCATATTGACACAATTACTTGCACGCTCGAGCTTAGACAAGTGAAAGTCTGCCGAGTTTGCAGTCTCCTACTTATTTACGTCTAGCAGGTCATTTCCATGAACCCATTGAGTTGATAAGATTACAGAGTTAGCGAATAAGTAGTTCGGTAGGTTTCTAATAAACTTGTAAATAAAGACTTTTGCTGAATGGACATGGCATGGCTTGTAACAACATGGCTACCAAGTTTGTCTGAACATTGCAAGTCATTTGGAAGTTTAGCGTTTTTTCACCGAATAAGCTTTTACGTGACATTACTGAGATTATTGTTATAATTACAGGTATTACTAACAATAATTGTAAA
Organism: Luperina nickerlii; assembly: GCA_963855955.1. Lineage (NCBI taxonomy): Eukaryota > Metazoa > Arthropoda > Insecta > Lepidoptera > Noctuidae > Luperina > Luperina nickerlii. The sequence goes on along the minus strand of OY979667.1, from coordinate 11,191,786 downwards.
ATAATGGCACCTCACGTGTATAACGTGACCATAACAGTGGCCATGTCAACAACACCACGTGGAGTTCAACCAACGAAAACCTGACCTACAAAGCTAATTTGAAGGACATCGAGAAAAGGAGAGTGACCTGACGTAGCAGCATCTAAAGTGATGAGTCGCGCGTGGCCGGCGGGCGGCGGCGGCGCGGCTGGCAGCTCAAGTAACGACCTATCGATTGGCAATAGTGCCTAGTTAGCAATCCGCGCCCCGACCCGCGCGCCCCTCCCCACACACTTCATCTAGACCACTCTATGTTCAATACACTGGCTTTTCTAATTTATTCATGAAGAACTGTCTTTATTTGAGACTGTAAGAATAGAAATGAATGCGTTCGATAGACAGTTACAAAAATATCGTTGTCTAGAGGTTTGCAAAGGACTCGCGACTTTCTAGACGTAGGTACCTACTGAAAATCAATGAGAATTTCAGCAAATACTTTTTTAAGAGTTCAGTCAAAACGTAAGGTATACTTGACACATCAAATATTGTGGTATAGCATTATGTAGTACGTAGTAGGTCGTGTGTCCCCGAGGTGACGACCCTGCTTCGAACGCTCCGCGCCGTCAGCCATCGTCAGCACGCGTCAGCTCTCTTCAGCAGTTGCCGTATTCACCCGAACAGCTGTTCTACGGATCTACTGTGTCATACGACACAGCAGCTGACCTCTTTTATAGAAAGTTCAGTGTTCTCTGTACAGTCAGCTGCGTTAATTAGTTCTACACTATTTTTAAGGGTATTTATGCAGGGTATTAAACAGCATCTTTGGCTGTCACTTAAAAATTCTGAATCTAAGTAATAGGTACCAAATTACCAATCCATGTGGCTTTTACTTATAGATCTCCACATGATACTTGATTCTATCACAACAAAACAAATCCGACCTTGTGAACTATTTAACATTTTGTTTATCATATTTACTAAAAGTCATAATAAATATTACATCGCATTTCACATTATCATATTTTTATATTATTCGTATTTGACTTTATTGAATTTTAATGTAATTACTAATATCAATGTATATTTTTAGATTGGAACTTGGTGTTTTAATATATTATTAATTTATTATTATCATTTTATACCAGCCGGTGAAGAGTGGCTCTCGTTTGCATGACTTTTAGATTGGGACTTGGTGTCTTAATATATTATTATTATCATTTTAGACAAGCCGGCGAAGAGTGGCTCTCGCTCCGCTAGCGCACAGATCACGTTCAGCTCCACACAACCTGTGTTCACGGGTGCCAACTTATTCATTCTCCTCCAACTCCTGAAAACCGTATAATTTTTCATGAAGAAATCTCATAAATAATATAATATTGAAATATAACAGTAAGACAATTTAATTTTCATTTAGCAAAATACCAGTAAATCAAAACCAAAATGTTTTAAATTCCAATTGGTCGTTTCCTATGGAGAAGAGCCGGCAAGAAACCACGGTAATAATAATTATGCATAAAATAACCAAACGAGGTTTTTACATTAGAAGTATTAGAACCTTTTCAATTTTATTTTTAAAAACATTGGCCGTTTATGTTGAAAATAATTAAATAAAGCCATTAGAAATTGTTTTTTTCTTTACTTTTTCTTTTGACAAATGGTTTTATAATATATTTTTTTCAGTGATATCGGCCAGAGATTTATTCCAAAATTAAGTACTTATTAGAATTTTATATAAATTGTGCAGTGCAAAAAATCGCAAATTCCACGCTATCTTACAGAAAGCGGTGTAATAATTTCAAAATAATAATATAGTATTAATAAAAAAAAATGTAACATTGGAATTTAAAAATACCCAAAACAGATTCTTCGTTAAAAAAAATAAAGGGAGGTTTTGTTACTTTTTTTTTGACCTTTATAATGGTAATGGTAATGATGACAGATGCTAAGGAAAAGTCATGGAATTAGTAAGTACCTACTATTAGGAAGAGTTTGCACGTTTTTAATTAGGTATGCTTCGCAAAGCAGATTGGCTTGCTAAATGATTTTATTAATTATATTTAATGGTAGAATGAATGTACTATCAATAACTTTTACATTTTGCTTCTTATCTACGAAACTATATTAACCTGATAATATTATCTTACGAATACAAAGAATATCTTCGTTACTGAACAGCAGGCATCAGTAGGAGCCGACCGACCTAGTGCGGGAGTATCGACCGCGGGCGACCCTGCCCAGAGTGCTGGCTCAGCTCCGCGTAAGCGTTCCTCTTTCCCCCATACTACCGCTTACTCGTACACTCCATCAGCGCTTTCATACACATTCCCCGTAGTATTCTCTTACAGGTGTTTTCTTGAAAATACATTATACATACAAACTTGTGAACTGTGAAACAGCGAGGAATCATTAGGTACTTAAATTTATTTTATTTTATTTGAAAATCCTCTTTATTTCGTCCGAAAAAAGTCCACTAGATACCTAAGTATTGGCCCTTAATTATCTTCCTTTTTAACTTTATCAGACTGTCTGGACTATCGAAGGTTGAATTCTGATTTGTGTTCTTTGATGTAAAGATAGAACTTCTGCTGTTAAACACAGACTCTCTCTCTCTCGTTCTGCTGTAAAAAAAAGCAGACAAATAGGCACTATTTTTGTTTAGTTTTCCCATACTGTCCCACTGATGGGCAAAGGCATCTCCCAAATCCTTCCAGGAACTCTTCTCCCGCGCCACCTGGAACCAGCCCTCGCGGTTTTGATTGATTGACAACGAAAATTAATCAATCCTCGAAAATTACGCCTAATTACAATAGAATAATTAGAAACTATACTGGTTCTGCTGAAAAAAAAAACATAGAGAAATGTTAGATGTCTTATGTGAAAAGATGTAAAAAGGTAGTTTCCATATCGCTCATACACACCACTTCCAAGTCAAGGTATGGGTCATCATCTCTAACTGTCTGACTGGTCAGAAATGATGTGATTTTTTTAAGACTGTTCTGCATCTCATGCATCTCATTCATACATGATGATTTCAAAACTTCATATTAAAACCACTACCAAAATGATGATATTTTAGTTTATTTTTAAAATGGAAAGTATGGAATGGTGACGTCACCGCTAGCAGCCGACCTTGCCACTAGAAAAATGTGCCGCGTCGGTCGCCGAGGATGCTGGCTCATCACTACGAGCGCTCGGCGCCCGGACATCGCACCCGCTCCAGAGACAAAACAGAGGGTTCAAAACATCATCATCAGAGTTTGTCTTTATTTCAGTTTTCTTCCCAGAAGTCACATAGGGATCACCGACCTCATATATGTAGTTTTTACCCGACTTCGCCAAGCCAAAAGGAAGGGTTATGTTTAAAAATTTTTGACGTGTAATAGGGTTTGTACAAAACTACTTACAGAAATTAATATCATAATTTATCATCATCAGATATAGTTCTACCCTGGTACTGGTACTTATAAACTAGATAAAATGTTTTTTTAAATAGGATTCAAATATCAACACTTCACCAGACGATACGCTGCGAACTACACTGCTAGAATCTTCCCAGCCATTATATTACATTTTTACAATTAACTTGTATTGTATCAGTATTGTTATGAAAATAATGTTCAAACAGCTTTAGACATTACTACCTACCGGGCCTTGTAGTCATATTTATTTTCACCTATTTGGGCTGGGAAATTCGACTTAAAAAACATTGACGCATCGATGTTGCATTTCACTTGTTTTTGAGAATTCAAAACGGCTATTTACTAACTAATTTTATTGATTCAGGCCATACATTACGAATAATTTAGTACAAAAGTTTCTCCTGCTATTTTGTGTAAAAAAGTAAATGTAAAGAGGGTTAGAGAGTTAAGAGTAAAAGTATTAAGAACGCGATATCGGGAAGTTAATTAAGAAAATAGTCACACTGGAAAAAAGAGGCGTAGAATTGGAGTACCTATGGAATTCAACAATTGAAACGTTAAAAGTAATAGGTACGATGTTCGACACCGATTCGTGAAACTGGATAATACGTGTTTCAAAAACGAAATTAAAAGCTTTGCTTTCATAAGAAAGGACAGAACGGTGACACATGGGTCACACAGTAACGGCTGTCTGTTTTGACACCTTAATGTCAATAATAGTGAAAATTACAGATTTTCATGTAGACCGTTCTTATATGCCCAACCAAAGCTTTAGTATTATTCATAATAATTTTAATAATATGAAGCTTTTGTTACTTTTTGGGTACATATTTGCAATTCACTGCAATAACAGACATAAACCTAACTCAATTATTCCTAAGTAAGTGAATATGCTAGATAATATTTTACGTTCTATATGTACTGCCATGTTATAAACTATAAGTGTATGGTATTTATTAACGACAGGCCAAATAAATAGCAGTCCCCAAAAAGCCTTGGTCAGAAATGCAGTCCAATGGCGTCGTAGAAATAATTGTCCCATATATTATTATGATGTACGCCTACCAAATGGGCCATTACAATGGCCGGGGCCGCAGTAACAATGCCCATAATTCTCCTCGACTTCATTAACAGGCCTCCATTTGCATGACAGCCTCTACTTACGTACCGCTATAGTCCGTAATAAGCGGCCGATGGTACGAGAGCGGAGGTGGTTGTACCCTCGGAACATACCACTACACGTCGGTAGATACACCAACGTTTTCGTTCACACAATAATTTCTCATTCAAATCTGAGCCTTATTCCTAAGAAATAGGTAAATCTAGGATGTTGAGCAGATGAAAATGCATCGCTGTTGAGTTCGTGGCTGGTAGGCGGCGCGCAGGCTGTCTCGCTCTGGCGGGGCGTGGCGCTACGAGGCACGCCCCACCGTCCCTCTACACCGCGTCTCGTAGCCCGTAGGCCCCGTAGCTCTGCTACGAGATATGGACAGACTATGTTGACTTCAGACGTCGCTTGATAAATGTAAAAGTTGTACAACTAAAATAATGGATTCATGTTTGAGCTAAGTATGTACATAATTGCATATTATATGGAATATAAAATTTGATTATTGAGTAAGTACAGTGATAAGAACCTATAATGCATTATAGAGTTGGTTACCACCTAGATTCTTTAGCGGCTTAGATGGTTTGGTCATGTCGAGAGGATGAATGAAAGGCTTATCACAAGATAGATATCAACAAGACGGATCTTAGAGGAAACGCTCGAAGGGATCGTCCAAAAAGGATATACACTAACTTCATTGGCGTTGTCCTTTAAAAAGGCCGTGCGTAAACTCACAGTATCAGCTCGAGTATTTGAACGTGAACGAAGAAAAAGGAGTACCTAAATAAATAAAACAATAAATAATTTTTTTTTTTTTAGTCTACCATAAAGCGTTCTGTAGTTTCTTGCTGCCCCCTTGGGTAAAAAAAATAGGATAGGTGTCAGTATAAGTATGCACGTGACTATGTCTCGACATAATATAGCTGCTTAATTTTAGGCACCACACCGTCGTGCCCCGGCGGCTAGCCTGCACCTTGAGTGTGTGAAAATAACCTTCCGACTGAGGCCTGCATTCTAAGACGATGCTGAAAGTAGTGAAAGTGAAGATATAGAATAAATCTAAACGTATAAAGTACATTAACTTATCGTAAAATGAGGCAACAAAAAAAAGCTGTTATTTATGGTACTATAGCAACAAATTTAAGTAAATCTTCAGTACATATACGATTTTCTTACTGGGAACCTTACGTTACTGATGATTTTCTGAAAGAATAACTTACCAGCCTATGTACTCCATACAAACATTATAAATTGCATCTGAGGATGAATCGGTGACAAAGAGCCCACATGAACAGCAGTAAAATATACCTAACTATTATTGTTGTTAAAACATTAGTTTCAGTTTTTGGGGTTCCGTTCGGGTAAAAACGGGACCCTATTAAGTACTACGACTCCACTGTCCGTCTGTCTGTCTGTTTGTCACCAGGCTGTACCTCATGAACCGTGATAGCTATAGTGTAGACAGGTGACATTTTCACAGATGATGTATTTCTGTTGCTGCTATAAACAGCAAATACTAAAAACAGAATAAAACAAATAATTAAGGGGCTCCCATACAACAAACGTGTTTTTTTTCGGCGGTTTTGCCTTGTGATACGGAATCCCTCGTGTGTGAGTCCGACTTGCACTTTATTTTGTTATTTGTATTCTGTGGTTCACGAACTGTGTCCAAATAAACGTTATTCTTTCTTTCAGTAGGTCTGCTACAAGTTAACCTTTCTTTCAGTGCATTGACTTGTTTATCTAATGCTAGATTGCTATATCCGAGTATACAGCATGTTAAGAAACCCTCCACGAAGCTCTCATCTACGTATTCTCTACATCACACTTATGTCATTTTGTGCAAAAATAAATTCTGACTAACGACTTTTAATTTTGGTGTGAAAATTCACTGCAAATTTATAGTAAATGCAAGCGCAGCAAGCGTAATATTGTGCTTTTGGATGCATGGGACGGTATAGGGATCGTTGAAGTACCTATTTAAAGTTAAGGTATAGGTACCTAACATTTGAAACTTGTCTTTGTAAAAAACGTTGAAAAGAGTAGGAAGTTTGACCTTCAACATCGCCGTAACCAGAAGGTTCCCAGGTATGGTCCAGTACAAAAAGAAATCATAATAACGCTCGGCTTCGTTAGGGTTTTTTTTTTCAGGATGGGAAATCATCAAATGACCCCTCCCGCTCTGGGTGGAGCAGAAGGGAGTGTCAGACTCTTACTGACTAAAACCCACTTACCTTAGCCCTTTATGATCCGAGCCAGCGGTAACCCTTTCGGACAATCCCGTTGACCTTCGTTAGGGTTATTTTACACCCGTTATAGTGAGTTACCAATTCTTGTATCGATCACTAAGCGCGATAAAACCGATGGACAAATTAAATATCTCCAGTAAATTTGCTGTCAAAAAACTGGCCAAGTGCGAGTCGGACTCGCACACGAAGGGTTCCTTACCACAAGGCATAAAACGCCGAAAAAACGTTTCTTTTATAGGTACCCCTTTAAATTAGAATTTTATTTTATTTTTATTATTTGTTGTCATAGCGGCAACAGAAATACATCATCTGTGAAAATGTCAACTGTCTAGCTATCACGGTTCATGAGATAGGTACAGCCTGGTGACAGACAGACACACAGACGGACAGTAGAGTCTTAGTATCAGGGTCCCGTTTTTACCCTTTGGGTACGAAACCATAAAAATAGTGTCTAAAGCGCAACTTAGGAGTTTAGGAACGCTTCATACGGATAGGTCATACATAATGCTCGCACTGCTCGCATCTTTAGTTTGAAAATTGCCGGATACTACATATATATTAAAAATATTTTTTCTCCTAGTCCTATATCAGCAAATGTCAAAAACAAACTTGATAACGCACAGTAAAATGACAAGGCCCAAAGAAGTCTTTTATTTCAAACGGCTTTGCGACTTAAACCCAACTCTATTTAATTAACAATAATATTTGTTCATTCGTTCAAATAAACGGACATTATATCCGTCTCAGTTATGGTATTTCGCCTCGTTATCAAAGAATATGACGCCTTCATTTCTAATAACACTTCAGTGTCGAGTTACTAACACCGCCGTGTGACGGTATTGTACAATAAGTACCTAAGTAATAAGTAGGTAGGTGCCTAAGTCTTGCAACTAAGTTGTTATCGCGTAAGCGCCGGAACTCATACAGTGTTTGTCTTGATCTAATTCTCGTAACTGATTTAAACTTGACTGGTCCTTTGGTTCTCCTGCTTTTTCGACCTCACTTTAAGGCTTGTTCACATTATTTACTATCTGATTATTCATGAAGAATTCGGAACAATTTGGCTCAACCTAAATCCGCGGGGTAACATACTAACACTAGGAATCGCTTTTAGTTTGACAGTTCTAACACATTCATTGCGTTATATACGTTGTTGAGTAGATAAATTTTTCGAACATATGAAGCAATGGATTAGCAATATCCTTCAAAATGATTCAGATTGTGATTAAAACAGTTTGTTACGCAATTAGGGTGCTCCGATCTAAATGTGACGCAGATTTGGTCCCATTATAGAGAATATAACCAGTGGTTACCAATGAGCAGTGATGGCCAAGTGGTAACGGCCGCGACTTACGAGTTGTAGGTCGTAGGTTCGAACCCAGACAGGCGCTTTACTTTGTGTAAATTATTTCATCACCACTGCTCACAAAACGGTGAAGGAAAACATCGTGAGGAAACCGGCATGTCCTAGAACCAAAAATTCGAAGACATGTGACATCTACCAACCCGCACTGGGCCCGCGTGGTGGATTACGGCCCACTCCCTCTCACTGAGAGGAGGCCTGTGTCCCAGCAGTGGGAACATTATAGGCTGATGATGATGATGATGAACCAGTGGTTATAATATAGCCTTCTTTTTTTATAGCCTTTCCGTAGGCAAAATACGCACATTGACTTGGAGTTGCGGACACCAGCCCGTATTACCTTTTACCTATACATATAATAATATAGCCTTTGGGTCCCATGAGTCGCTAAATATTGTAATACTTGTTTTTCAACTCACTCTCCTTACTATCGGATTATAACTATTATGACTAGTTAATAATACGGCTTACTCGCTCATATTCGTGTAACTAAGTGCTAACAACTATTTAACGTAAATAATGTAGAAATTATCTACATGTTTAACACCTTAATTGTTAATGTTTAAGTAAATTATAACTCCCACTATCCTTCAATAGAAGACTCATCGAGATGTGTATTCTTCCCGTTCTGAGGCACCTCCGACCTCCGTGCCTCAGAACGTAAGCACGCGGTCAGATATCCCTCTGGATATCTCACCGCCCTGCATTTCTGTATTTCGAGAGTTGCTGCGAATTTCCTGATTAAAATCTTAATAAACTTTACCCAACCTGGAAAAAGCTAGGACCACTCAGTAGTCAACCAACGATTCGAGGAAGACAAAATCATAACAGAATCGATAATGCATGAGTTAGATACGAACATCAGACGTGGATACGAACCTGCAACAATGTACATATCTTGTTTATAGTATGATCGACATTGATTTACGTAAGAGTATGATACATTTTCATCAATAAAATAAAGATAACAGTAGGTACCTATCATTTTAAATGGTTAAAATGTGTTGATAACAGATGTATCTATAAACTTTGTTTACTTTCACATGGCACGTGGAAAATAGACCCACGAGGAAGATACGGAAAATCACTTTAAAGAGGAACATTATTTTGTGGAAAACCAGGACTTCATTGGTCTAACAAACTTTTCCGAACCGCTTTTTTTTACTAAGTGCTGTTCTTTAGTTTCTGCTCACCCCAATGAGAAAAAGGCGTGAATGTATGTGTATATAAACAAACATTTCTACTTAAAATCCGGATTTAGATCGCCAACTATGAATTTTGTTCCAAAATAAGTTCAAAGATCCCACACACTCAAACAAGGTAGGTAAGTAGTTATGCTAGAACTCTGACACAGATTATTAAATAGCTACTTACTCTGGCTCATCATCATCAGCTCGTATACCTACCAAAGTCAAAGTCTTATTTCAAATAGGCACATAAAAGGCACTTTTGAACGTCAAAGATTAAAACAAAATAGAATTGATTCTAGTTGCCCATTCCAAAAGGTAGTTTTCATATGGAGAAGAATGGGGCAAGAAACTCCACTGTTACTCCTTTAAAATGTTTTACAATATTTTGCATACATTAATTATATAGTAATTTTATTTTAGGTATATTTGACGACGATGCACCTAAAATAAAATTACTATACCACAATAGGTAAAAGAATGAAAAGTGAAACCATGACATATAAATTAATTAACTGATAGATACATGGTGCTCACATATTTACAAACATGGTAAAAGTAAACGATTTTCATTTAAATAAAAAAAATTACAAGTAATAAGTCAGGGTGTGAGTTAAAGTATGTAGTTACAGAATGCAAATCAATGTAAAAAAAGGAATACATTTACAATTAAATTAGCAACCAGTTTGATTTTGTCTAGCTCTAGTTGTCTAGCCTAGTTGTATTTTGTCTACCCACCTATGTAATCTGCTTTCGAATGACTGGCCAAGCATAACGGAGAAATATTCATATGACCAAATTTTTGCATGTTTTATAACTATCGTTAATTATTTATCGATCAAATTGTAATCATTTTGTCATTTTGAAATTATTTGAAGAGCATGATAAACTGTCTGAGATACAGAATAAATAATTTTGTGTCGGTACCTAATACAATATGTATTAAAAAGTACCTACCTATATATTTAATATAAACAATACTTACCTACCGGTCAACCGGTGTCGACCTCAGTTTCCTGCAACTCTTGAGCAATCGATGTTTGCGATGGATGTCGCGCAAACTTTACCTAATGTTGCACAATTACCACCTACAAGAGTCATTGGACTCATACTTACGATTTAAAGTTGAATCGACACAAAATATTAATTTGCTTCCAATTAGGTAACGTTTAGACGATTTTATCCAAGAATGTACAATAATAATTTTCTTACATAATAATAATATTATATTTTTTTTTATAACGACCTTACTTGATTTAGTAGACAGTAAAAGACACCAAGGTATCATTTACCTAACTGTCCTATAATATGAATCTGCAGTCAACTAAAACTCACCGTAGGTCAATCTGCCTAGCTTTTTGCCAACTATGTTGGGGTCGGCTTCCAGTCTAACCGGATGCAGCTGAGTACCAGTATTTTACATAGAGCGACTGCCTGTCTGACCTCCACAACCCAGTCACTGGGTAACACGTTACCCCTTTCAGGTAAAACTCGCTGTGGGTAACTAACCTAATTCAACATAAAAACTAGCAAGAGTTTATGCAAAAATAAATTGGAAAATCAGTTTATCAAAAATCCTAAACGTTCTACTTACCAAAAGTAACATAAACACAACACAAACTTGTGCTAAATTTTCACTGTCTATATTATCTAATAGTTGAACGAAAATGCTATAAAAAATCTAATAATCAAATCATGCTAAGATTTTGCCTCGCTAAGGTTTTTCTGGAATGATAGTGTGTAGTTAACAAACAGGTGTTCTAGGTCAAGTATGTCAATTTGAAAATAAAACTTCATATAAATATAGTAATATTAATATCGTATATTCGTCGCCAATATTCTTTCCTACTTTTATTCAGTAGATTGAGTATACACCTGTACCCACATAATAATAGCTATTAGGTTCTCAATCCATTTATTTATTAGGTAGGTACCTATCTTGACTAACGTTTATAGTAACCTACATATTAACCGAAGTGACCAAAGCAAAGTTACTTACTAAAACTCAAGTGGAAGTTAGTTTCAGAAATATTTTACAAAAACATTAAAAAGTCTTTTTACATTTTTTATAGTGTCTCTTAGGACATTTAGGTCTTTAATTTCCTTTATAGACAGATAACCACAAAAACAGGTACCCGCATAGCACTTGTAAACCTGTAAATTGTTTGGTATTAGGTACATGTATGTGTCAACTTGGAGTTACTTAGACAGTATTTGGCATGTACCTACTTTATAAGTTCTAGCTTTTATTGAGAAAAATAGTCACTTTTATGTGTGTAGAGTCATTATATTATAAATTCAATTAATATTATACGATACATGATTGAGTAAGCGCCAACATTGTATGCTCCTTTGACTGGACAATATTTACGTTTCAACCTATTATTTAATCTGAGTCTCATTAGTTATATTATGTTAATAGATAATAAAAGAATATTTTCAGAAATATTTTATTAGGAAAACACAAATCGTCCTAAAGTTAATATTCGTCATTTATGTATCTATTTACAATTATTCGATTAATCAGTTTTCATGACTCATTTAACTTATGCATAAATTTTAATTTTAATAATATATATAGATTAACGAAGCTATGCATATCTTACGACACAACCATATATTTAACACGGTGCTTGTGAGCCGCCCCCGACGACGGGTCGGCGGCTACATTGTTCCACCTTAATAAAAAGAAACTATAGAACTGGAACTGATGATAATTACATTTCAAACTTAACAAAAGCACGAGTGTCGGCCCTGTGAGTACACCACCCGCGGTCCGGGGACCGGCGGCGGCGGCTCAGTAGCGCTGCCAGGCGCAGGACGAGGCGGCGGCGGAGGCGCCGGGCCGGGGCGCCGCGCCCTGCCGTCACAGCTCCGAGAAGAACTCGGGGGAGGAGTGTGGCGTGGGCGGCGCGTGCGGCACGGCATGCTCGCGCGCCGCCATCGCCAGCCGCTGCTTCAGCACGTCGCGCTCGTGCGTCACGCGCGCCACCTGCAGCTGCAGCACGTGCAGCTCGTCCTGCAGCGACCGGTTCGTCAGCTCCAGCTCTTGTCTTTGTTGCAATCGTTTACTGCGACAGTTTTGCGCGTAGCCGCGGTTTTTTAGTGTACGTCGTTTCTGCTTGAGTCGTGTCACGTCTTCTCGGGGAAAACCGTGGAGCCGTTTGTTAAGTTCTCGTACGCTTAACGTCATAAGCAAGTCATCACCGATAAGATCATCCCCACCACAGGAGGAAGGCTGATAGGATGGATGTGGTCCGGTTCGAGGGGACATCGCTGAGCAGGAGCTGGCAGGACGCATCCCGACCTGTTGCATGTGGTGATCCTGCTCGCGCCACTCGCGTCGATCCCATTCTTCAAAACTGCCGCAAGGAACTGTACGCATGTCGAGCGGCTCTCGCATGTGTGGTAGCCAAAGAACGTCGTCAACCAATGCCGCACGACAAGGACTTCGTCCGATAGGGGCTGGTGGGGTCTCCGGGGGCGTACTGGGATCTACAGCGATAGCTAAGTGGGGCTGAGGGTACGGACCCGCGTCAGGCCACGGACGGCACGCACGGGCACACGCAGGCGGAGGTTCTACCATCTCTTGCCAACCGGTACGCTGGGGTTCGCGTTTCACAATATTGTGGTCCTCGAGATGGTCGAGTTCAAAGTTCTGCACGTACTCGTCGGCGAGCTGGTCCTCATCACCATCGCGGTGCGGCTGCGGGGGCAGGGTCTGCATGGCGCTCGCCTGGGAGCAGTCGACGAGCGCGTGTTCCACCATGGGGCCGTGCGGGGCGCACGCCGGCCTGGAGCGGACTGCCGCCGCGGCACAGGGCGGCGTGAAACTCCGCCCTCCGACCCAATGACGTTGCGCGACGCGCGCATACATATACAGCCTTTATTTTCACTGACATAAGTTCGCTAATACTAGGATAATATCATATCATAACATAATAATAACATGACATACATTACGAAATATACGTGTACTTGAGTAGGTTCAGTATAGTAGCGAATTGTATGGATATCACGTACGTGTATTTATAGGCATTTATTTAGGTATATTTGCGTAGGTACTGTTTAATATGCTTACAGTAACTTAGATTAAAAAGGATGCTGTGATGTACGGACGCCAGCACATCAACCTACCACAATCTGTCAGATTTCTTTAATAGATTTTCAACTTTATCGCTAAAGAATAAGGTTCAAAGTTGATTGGGAAAATCTGAAAGATTGTGGTAGGTTGATGTGCTGGCGTCTGTACATAAATATGTGCTTAATGATTATATATTTATATCTGGTTAATATAATTTTGACAAAACAGGATACAAAATTGGTCACTCGAGTCTATACGAAAATGTCGTAGCACATGTGCTACATCGTACATTTTTACGTAGCGGTGCTACGGCGATTGTGTTACACTTGCACAGCACAATGCTTACCGCATTTCGTCCGCTCGACCGCTCCTATCGAACTATCTTGAAATTGATTACATTTGCGCGTATTTTGTTATTTAGCATTAGTTTAATTAAATGTTTGCAAATTCTTAAATATTTTGCAATAAATAAGTAACTTTTATAAATTGACTTTTCAATATCAAAAATAAGATCTAAAACGAAAACAGATTGAAATTTCTCTTCTTGTTTTATATGAATTATCATATCCAATTAATTAATACGAAGCAGGGCAGCGAGGAGGCTAACTGTAGAACAAAGTGATTTCACGCGTGGCAGACCGCGAGACTAGGGGTGAGGTCGAATCGAGCATAATCGCGAATTACATGTAATCACCGGGTAAGCGTGACCTGCCACTCTAAACATTCAACCCTTCCTTATTATCCCTTAGTAATTGAAACAATGCGCTTGTTATTACAAGACAATGAATATTATATATGATATAGTATAAAATATTATTTTATGATTTGTATTTAAATTACAAGGTTAAATGCTTACGGGGATTTTGTTGCGATTCTTTGGAATTGCTAACTTTAGTTGTGAGTGAGTATTGAAATCTGTGATGCAAGTCATTAACAAATTAATAAGAGAAGTGACAGTGAATTTCGATGAAAGTTAAATAAAAGTTGTATGATCTACAATTTTATAGTATCGACACGACGAAGAATAATTTCATACTTATAAGATTTCAGCTATTACTTACACCTGCATGACGTATGGCTATGTTTATAAAATCTACAATAACAAAAAAAAAAACCTACGTTATAATGCCAAAATAGATTTATCTGACTGGCACTTTTTATTGTGAGACAAACCGAATTCGATCGGTTCCTACAGATCTAGATAACCTATTTATTTATATCCAGACATTTTATAAATTGAAGTCACTTTTCGTGTCTTGTATCTTCTAGTCTACGGATTTTGATGCCGTTTTCGTTAGTTTAGAGAATATATTCTGGAAAGTTTATGTGTGGAATACATTAATATATTAAACTTACAATATAATAAAGAAATCTCGATGTCTTATTATCACAAACCGTGCAAAACAACGGCGTATCGCTAGATCGCTACTTACTTAGTATATAATTATTCTTCGAGCCTGTGTGACCACGTTGTTCTTCAAAACTACGTAACATGTTTTGATGCGGTTTTCCTTTGGAAAAAATAATTCTATCTACCTACATAAATATTCACATACTGCATACATTAATATTAATTTGACATATTATATTAAAGAAATCTCGATGGATGTTATGTCAAGTCGTAAAAACCGTGCGAAGAACCGAGTCGCTAGTATTAAAATACCGTGTTAAAATACATAGAGCGATAGGGTTGCGGCACCGGCAATCGGCAGTGCGGAGCGGGTGCGGCGGCCCGTGAGCTGACGTTGCCGCCGCTGCGCTGTTTGCTCTGCACGGTCAACATTGTTAGTCGCTCCCGCAACCCGTCCGCCGCTCGCGCAAATGTTATTACATGATTAACCCGAAGCTAACACGTATCCCACTTCTGTTTGGCCTAGCTTTGTTAATTGCCCACTTTGAAACTGCGTACATCAATTTTATTATTTCATCAAATCAAACAATATGGACACTGTACAGCTACATGATTCTGCTGAGTTTTGTACAATGGTATTTTGACTGTCCAGGCTATATTTTAGGTAGAAATCCCAGTACCTACATAGGTACGTAATTTTTTTTCTAATTTAAGCTTATTATAACGAAAAGTGTATATACTTATAATTGGCACGTCTTGCCGAGCCCAATCTACATCGAAGTGTCGATTCTCGAAGTTGTGAAGGAGTACCTATATCTACCTACAGTAGGGTAGGTCATCCAGCTCGGTAGACATAACTTTGAGTAAGGAACCGACAAGAGGATCCAGTTGGATTGGGCAGCATTTGGAAAACCCCGTCACGTCTTCTCGTCGCCTATCCCGCAATATTTGCAGACTAAGGTTCAACCAGTGCGTCCTGCCTGTTATGACATACGGTGCCGAAACACAACAGACTGCATACTGACAGTAGGGCTAGTCCAGAAATTTAAGGTCACTCAGTGCGCCTTGGAGCGGGCTGTGCTCGGAGTTTCTTTGAAGGATAAAATCAGGAATTAATTTATCCGGAAAAGAAGCGTAGTTATCGACAAAGCTTGCAGAGTAAGCAAGCTGAACCATGTTTGTGGAGCAGACGAGTCTTCATAGCTATTCACAACCACTCGATACCTACGCTTTTTGTACCGTATCAAACATCAATCAATTAATATCGTAGGAGTCCTCTAAACGCTTTTCACAACTGCAAAACCCGAAAATGTTGTCAGTTTATATCAAATAGATGGTCTCTATTCTTCCGACAACTGTTTGCTGTTGGAGCAGTTCCTACCTACATGTAGGTAATATTTTTTTTTTAAAACTTTGCTCCTCTCTAGGGATTTCTCCTGTATTGTGGGTGCGTTTACAAACATATAAACTCACATACACAAACAGCCAGACCCGGAACAACTACTTGTAGATCATACAAATATTTGTTCCGTGCGGGAATCGAACCCGCGACACGCAGTACTGCGCCAACCGTGCCGTCCATCACAATATGGAATATGAACTCTCACATCATATCTGTATAGCCAAATATAGCCGGCATAGCACAACAAATCAGCAATTAGGTTTACCTACCTGACATGCAATCTTTACATCTTTATAGGCGTTGTTTATTTACTTAGCCGTGAGGCAAACAATCGTTTTTAAAACAGTTGGTACCCTTTTTAGCCGCCTTCAAAAAAGGAGGTTCTTAATTCGGATGTTTGTATATATATTTTTTTATGTAGACCACGAGGTATGTTCGGGCATATCTTCCTCTTAAATAGACGGATTTGCAAATTTTTTTTTTGTTCTAAAGAGCTTTATTCCCAAATGGTCGCATTTAAATGTCGTAAAAATCTGATGATGAGTTTCGGAGACAGACAACAGAACTATTCAATAAATGCCAGTAAATCAACGAAGATTCCTGCTATCGCATACCTATGCATTGTTTACGCAATCACACATCATAACATCACGCCTTTACCCTCTAAAGGGGTAGGCAGATGTGTTCAATAGCATCACGCCTGTATACCCCGAAGGGTTACGCAGAGGTGTAGGTATAGAACACCCACATTTCGCCGGTTATGTTTTACTCCTATATGTAGTTGGAGGCGAGCCTATTGCAGTCAACCGGGCAGAAATCCTTACTCCGGGCTGCTACTTAGAAATTCCAGATGAAAAAACCCAATATTTGCTTTGCCCGACCCGGCGCTCGGGAATCGAACCCTCAACGAGACAAAAGATAATTATGCTGCGTCTAAACTGCGTCTACTGAAATCCTAAACATGTCTAAAATTGGCCAAGAAAACTAAACATTAATTACGAAATAAAGAAAGAAAGAATAACATTTGTTTATTTAATACTTTAAGCACACAAATGTACAGAGACGGACTTTCACTACAACATCACCTACACTAACACCACACAGACCCCACTCCATGTAACATATATTTGGCAACAGTATCTATACAAAAAAAAACAACCGACTTCCAAAAAAAAAACTACAAAGTGAAAAATAACTTTAATTTTGGAAGTCGGTGTCGTTGGTTCATGTCGTTGGTGTACATTCAATACATTAACTACTAAACACACTGAGCGAAGAAGAAGAAACAGTTTAAGAAAGAGTCCAGTAGAATAAATTGATAGCTGCCTACACTGTTTTTTACATTTCTTCTATGTGCCTACATAATTACTATAACTCACCACGGTTCGGTGCGGTTCGGTTAGGTGCATGGCTTGGTTCTGTGAACCCTGCACAATCACACCCAATAACTTATTTGACTGACCAATTCTTCCCTTGCGGTGGTAGGGCTAACGCCCGCCTAGTTTGCGACCACCCTCCCACTGGAGTCCGGCGTCAAGCAGCCTGCTGTGTTTCGTTGATGCGTGAGAGTTCCAGTGCCTTAGGCATCTTCTGGGCACGCTCGTTCCATTATAGACCTCATCCATCGTTTTCCATCAGGCGTGATCAATGTCAAGAACGAGCCCATTCATCAATAAAACAAATAAAAATACTGTCTATGACAATAGACCAAAACTCAATTAACCAAATCAATATTCAAGTGTGCACCCCGCTTTAAAATTATGAGTACCACCTGGCATTGTTATCATTGTGCAACAGGAACTGTGATAAGAATGGCTGGCGTGAGGCGAGTTCGCCCGTTTTATAAGAGGATAGCTCCCAGAGGCGGGACACGTTCACGGCCGCTATCACAGCCTCTTCATCAATTGATTCCGCGCCCTCGGCGGCTCAATAGGACGACGATCCGCTTTCCACTAAACTACAAACGTCCTAAAAAGAAATGCATAAAAGTGTTATTTTTACAAGTGTCATAATATGACACTTATATTATGTACAAATAACACTTTTATAGAAAAACTAATTTTAATGAAATTAAAAACTTCAAACGCTTGTACTGTAAAGCTTGTACTTTCTGAATTACGTCATTTTTCTATTTAACCGACGATATTATAGTCGCACGGCGCGCGGAAAAACAAAACCAGCGCGCCATTTTCTATACAAGTTAATATTTAACAATATAAGTCTGTAACAATAAAGTTTTTTCCTCGCAAGTGTGTTGAAAAACGTCGTATGAAACGCGTGTGCATTGATCATTATACGCTCGGCTTCCTTATGAGTATGGTGATCAACATAGCACACAGGCATCATAATGTACAGTACCCGGCGATAAATATAAATATTACACATCGACCTTTGTAAAGAGACAATCGGCTAATTTCGGCTTCGTAGAGCGTTATCTCTGTCGCACGAAATACAAACAGTCCGGTATCTATTAGGAGCTGTTAAAACAATTATGATTTGCTTCTTTTGATAATTATTTTTATTCTTTGTATAAAATCGATAGGATCGAATAGGTCGATGTGCAATATTTATCGCCGGGTACTCTACTATAATATCCAATCGGAATTTTTACAACCTGAACTTGCGAATACAGTGACACCTACCCACGAAATAAAAAAACAGTCAGTACAGTGCTTTTAGAACAAGTTTATCGACCGAAGAGAGGGCGGTCGCCACGCCATTTTGTCCTAGCAATGGCGTTTGATTCGAGTTCAAGCCCAACACAACAGGTGGCTCTGGCCGTGTTATATTTGTGTTATTTACTGATGATTCGGATTCACCGAAAATTCCAGGGTGTTCTAACTAGATTCATTTAGGTAGATGCTATTTTATTGTTTTATTCTCTAGACCTATATTTACGAGGAAGTAAAGTTGGCGTTTATAGTATGTTTCACTGTATTTCTACCTATGGTAGACAAAGTACGCGTCGTCATGAAAATGTGTCGTGTTTTGATCATTCTAATACGTAATTCCGTTCAAGGCTTTCTGATAACGGTTCATCGGCCTCTGCACATGCCATACACACGTCGCGTCAAAGGCTAGTGTAAACGTACGTCGCACTTGGGAGCTAATTCGTTATCTATAAATTAAAATCACCGTATCGCTGCCCAAAAATTATCTATGCCCGGACATAATCAAGGTCAAATCACAAATATTATTTCATGGGGAGCGTGTAAACAGTGCTGCTCACGTGCTTATGATGATGCACATGCTAGCTATTTTAAGAATCACGTTTTTCGCAGCTGTATTTTTGTAACTGTTACTACTAGCGTCTAGACGAGAATATGTGCCAAATGCTGTTTCAACAAATATTTTGGCGCTTGAGTCTCTATAACCCGGTAATCGTTTCTAATAAAATCCAGTTGTAACATTCAAAATTACTTTATTTTTATAAAAATACAAAAAATATAAAATATGAAAATATGTATATAAGTATAGTAATACTAAATATCGTATTATATAAATCCAATCATAACAAATTCATCTAAATGCTTTTGATTTCATAAATGTGATTATTATAGCTACGCACAGGTATCGCTGTAAAATAACAGAAATAAATTAAGTATTTGTAAAACATTCTCTCAAAATTATTTTAAAACTACCCACACGAATATTTTTGTACCTAAAAAAAGTGGTTCTCGTTAGGGTTCCGTATCAAAACCGGAACCCTATAGTGCGACTCAGTCTGTCTGTCTGTCTGTCACAGCTGGATATCTCAAGAACTACTAACGCTATCAATTTGAAATTTGGAATAGTTTTAGATGACGTTTGCCCAACTATTTTGCAAATAAGAAAGAAAAAAATATTAATATTTTTTCTGCAACAGGGACTGAAAGGGGGTCTTAAAAATTCGAAGTGAAGCTACTAGGGCATGTGGTGTATCATATGAATGAGCGTTGTTTACACATTCTCAAACATATTTTCTTTTTTTTCAAACCGCATAGTTTTCGACTTTAGATGTAAATTTTAAAAAACAATACCGTCCCCCCCCCTATCTCCGAAGTTTGCATACAGAAAAATCTGAAATTATTCTATGTGATAGAAGTTTATGTAAAGATTACAGGAAAAATAAAACGAAGTCTCTAAATAGCACACTTTCAGAAATCATCAACAAAAATTACATTAGTTCCACTATCGGTCAAGAGATGGTGCTGACCCAAAACTGTAATATTCTACACGACGAATATAGGCCACGCCGATAAAAAATTAAAAACGTTTCACAATAGGTACGGAACCCTCGGTTCGCGAGTCCGACTCGCCCCTGACCTGTTTTTTTTAATTGTTCTGTTTAAACACCACATCAACACCCAAAATCAACCGAGTAACAAATATAAAAAAAAAGTAATGAAGGAATTAAAATACGCGAAAAAAAATTGAAAATTGGTATATTCTTTCGAGACATGGCCTTCATATCACAATGTAACGTGTCGCACCGATGAGGTGCATTCAGTCTTCATTTAAATGCTATAAATTCATTGAATGATGCAGGTAGATCTGACATGGTCGTCCTAAAAAATATGCTTAATAATAGCTAAATAGCCCCATTTTCTACACACTAATAATTCACTGACCACCTAAACTACAAATAAGAAAATAATTGTTAATTTTCAACTTATTGGACACACAAAGCATACCATGATTTAAAATAACCTCCTTTTTTTAAGTCGGTTATAAAAACATTTCACTTAATAAAATATATAAAAAATATTCTTAATGGCTAATGGCTGTATTTTCATAATTTGGTAAATTCAGAGTAATTAAACCAATTAATTATTTATTCCTATCACACTATTTTGTAAAAATTCTAAACTACCCAATTGTACATGTAACATAAAAAGTATTGTGACACTTCTAAATATGGCTCAATTTAAATAATATATTATTATTTTTATATTATAATTATGATATATTTTTGTAGCGCGATTCGAAGGTAGCTTGTTTGATACCTTAGACACTATAACCCGTACGTGTATTCCCTATAAATTAAAGGAATTAGAGCTCTGTCTGCACTGATTTAAAATGCAGCATGGCGTAGTCATGGTAGTACATCATGATGGCAAGTGGCTGGCCAAGGATCAGGGAGCTCCACACCATAATGTTGCCCCAACGTGGCCCAAGCCTGACCTCGGCGTGGCGAGAGATGATCGCGAGCGGAGGTTGGGCCATCATACCCAAGAACGCCCAAATTCTGAACATTTGCAGCGGCACACTCACCTGTAACAGTTTTGAGTTGCCATTAGTTAATATGGCGACAAAAAAAAGGAAAGATTGGGACGTTCAATTACACCGATATCAAAGACTTAAAGTGTGTGAGTAGACGCACCCGGCGCACGTGATGGGCAACATTTTTGAATGTCGACGAAACAAAATAGTTTCTATCAACATGGGCTGATATTCTGTGGTTTTACCACCAGTGGAAAGAAATTGAAAAAAACGCTTGTTGAGCTAGTTCCCAAGACAGCTATATTTTCAGGCAACGATTGCTGTTCTACTGTCTCTCCGCTTTACGTGCTTTATTGTCGTGGGCATCTAAGTCACGGCGAGGAGCATGCCAACTCAGCTTTTCTGCAAAGCTGCAAAAGGCTGTAGGGCTTTGCAATCAAAAATCTAAGCAATCTTCCTATGGCCTTTGGTTAATAAGTTGTAGGTGATAAATTATTAACACTCACCAAATACTCATGAAACAGTGCAGATATAGCGAACACAACGATTCCAGCGTTAAATTTGCTGAATCCTTTTTCGGTGATGGGTTTGTACACGTGTCTGACGGCCCACATGTGCACTGGCATGTTCCAAGTGCTCCAGAATACGGATATATTGTTGGAGTTCCACCAATCAGAGTAGAACTTGCGGTCTGCGAACTGCAGCAGTTCACCCATCAGGTTCAGGAACGAGTGGAAGGTTAAATAGAAGAAGCACAGCCATATGAGATGGTTAGGAACCTGGAAATGTAAGGCTGTTTAAGGTATCAACCACGAAGTCCGTTATTAGGGCGGCGAAAATTGGGAGCAGATCGAAGTGTCTATATGAGCCGATCGAGCTAGTGACCGAAGTGTTCTCGAGCCATTTATTAATTTGTGTGCAGTACTTGTAATTACTAAACAGCGCCAAAAGATAAAATTCTAAATAATACCCGTCATTCTCTTTTGTCGACTTGCCAGATTGTCTATCAGCAAATCTCGTGCAGTGTGCGATCAAGGTTAGGCGGCAGTTTGGAACTGGTCTATATCCAGATACGAGCGGTTGCCAGATGGATCACTACCATCATCAGAATACGAAATTCTAGAGCTTCTGTTCTCGTGTATGCAAGAACTAATCAGCAGCATAAAGGACCGAACGAATGTTTAGTACAATCACTAATCTATGGACTTGAGTAACATTCCTCTTCGCATTTCTACATTCCACAGCTTTGTGTGAGTACAGTACAGTAGCCATCTTCAGATGGAGGGCATTAACATTGCCCGCCCATCTGAAGATGTAATACCTAAGTCGCCATAGAAGCAAACGGGAATAAATCTCATCATCTTCTGCCTAGCTTTTTCCAGCTACATATGTTGGGGTCAGCTTCCAGTCTAACCGGATGCACCTGAATACCAGTAGCGGGAAAAAATATTTATTCAATTATGCTGCACTCACAGCTAACTTGAGTAATCTTTCTGTGATCCTTATGGGGTCCATCGTTGAGAAAGTCTCCACGGAATTGGTGACGGTAGGTATCATCCATTGTTGGAACAGCGCGAGGGCAAGGTTTATACCGAAGAACAGCTCCAACACTCTTTTAATTACAAACCTCTTCCGGATTCTGAAACGCATACCATATAGAAGTTTAGTTAGTGATACTTATTTATTTTATAAGTTAGGAAGGAAATAAACCTAACCAACCCCCCCCACCCCTCCTATTTGAACCTAACCTAATAACTACAAGCATGCGCGCACAACAAACAAAATATTGAGTAATAGTAAATTATCGTCCGTCAACCTTTGGTCTAGAATGTGTAATTGCGCGTGGTCTTGACCTAATCCATTTTATTTATTATGTGTTTTTACAACATCTATTTCAAGGCTAATAAAAGCTGTCGCCAATCGGCTTGTCCTACACCGGAGACATGACTTTGACTTTGACTTCAAAGATAAATAAACACCAGTATTTACATGCTCAAACCAAAAAGCACACGTGATTAATAAAATATCAAGACAGAAACACTGATATTCGTCGAGATATAAAGATTAGAGTACACGTGATCTCGCACGTTTTCGTCGAAGAAAAATGTACATAACTCCAGCTTCCTCATATGTGATAGAACAATTCTACCTATGCCAAAATTTAAGGCATAATAGCTGCAATCAAAGTTCCCAGTCTTATTTTAGCTGCCACAAAAACTTCGTTAATATGAGCCGTTTAGTGTGTGTTAGCTGGAGTGACATCACCCCAGCTGCTCATGTCATATCTTCCAAACGAAAGAAGATATGATTATGTATTATAGCTCAAAAATTAAGGCATAATAGCTGCCATTGGCAGCAAAATTTTCAAATCTCTGGTCAAAACACTCTATGAGTTATTAACAAAATAAACATGTGTAAGCTGGAGTGACGTCACCCCAGCTGCTCATATATATCTTCCAAACGAAAGAAGATATGATTATGTATTATAGCTCAAAAATTAAGGCATAATAGCTGCCATTGGCAGCAAAATTTTCAAATCTCTGGTCAAAACACTCTATGAGTTATTAACAAAATAAACATGTGTAAGCTGGAGTGACGGCACCCCAACTGTTCATGTCATATCTTCCGAACGAAAGAAGATATGATTATGTATTATAGCTCAAAAATTAAGGCATAATAGCTGCCATTGGCAGCAAAATTTTCAAATCTCTAGGCCTTGTAGTTTCCACGTAATAAGCAAAAAAACAGGTTCCGCGCCAAAAACATCAATTATTGCTTCGGAGGAGCCAAGGCGCGGCGTTGCCGTTCCGTGCGCTACATTATCAGTTTGAACTAGATTATAGACTGGGAGCCGACTACACACTTTAATAGTACTATGTAAGTACTGAGGTTATTTATAGTCAATATTGTGTTTTCAAACATAGAACAAAAGAAAATTTAAAAATCTAAGTGTAACAATTTCGTATATTTAAAAAAGATGCGGCCGTTTATGCCACAAAAAACGTATATTTAGACACTGTCAAGGGAATCAAAATGTATATGGAACTTCCTGTTGACCTAGAATCAAAAAAATCGAGAAGCAAGGTCATGTAGTACCAGGGGCGGTACCTTCATAGAAGCCGAAAAGCCCGGCTTGCCCTAATAAAATCATAATTCACAACAACAAACTTACTTAAACCTATCAATAAATAAATATATTAAAAAAATACCAATCAATGAACTCGAACACAAACATTAATAACTGAAAATCAGCCAATCTCAGTAGGGCGTTTTTTTATACGTTGAAAATCTGTGGGCTTGCCCTAATTTTGACCCCTAGGCACGCCACTGTGTAGTACAAACAAAGGAAAAAATCCGAAACGCATAAATTGTAGTTACATAAAAAAAAACTATTTACATACCTTGTTTTTTTTGTCCGGGGAAACCTTCAAAAGGCATCCGACCTCCGGGTCGGGGAGCAGCCCCGGATCTACGATTTTTTCGAACCGGGGCAAAACCTTGATAGTGGCGCCCCCTCCCTTCAGTGTTTGAGAAAAACTTGCAAATTGTTGATTTCCACTACGATAATATATGATTTCACTAATAAATTACTTATTTTATTAACGCTGATTACTCGCAAATGCAATCAACCACATAAACAAACAGTGTAGTCACTTGACGTCCTACTGTTTGAATTTGTTCGGCTGGGCTCGTATAGATATGTGACGGGGATTGCCCTTGGCAGAAAGATCACGGACACTACGCACGCGTTCAGAAATTTACTTGATCTGTTAAGATGCGTTCATAAATCACTTAGTATGTGTTCAAAAACTAACTGGGCGTATGGAAATAGAAAAGTTTGTTTTTCAAACATAAAGATTCGATTACTTGTTAAAAACCTATGAGATTGTAGGAAAAGAGGCTTCATTTGTTCGATATTTCGAATTCTTGTCTCAAGGATTTGACGCCCCCTTGAAACTGGTTTGCCCCCCCCCCCCCCTTAGATCCGGGGCTGTCGGGGAGTGTGGGATTTTTAAAACTATTTACATACATACCTACAAATTTTTACGGAACCCTCAGTGCGCGAGTCCTTCTCGCACTTGACCGGTTTTTTTAATGACATTTGTTCTGATTCGATGTTACTTTAGTTTTGCTTTATGTATAGAATTGTTATCAAATGTCACGTTTTCATGAAAAAGTCATTTAATCGCTAGTAATATATAGCATTCAATAGACCAATTCTATCTTATTTAATAAAAGAAAGAACAAGACAAAAAAACAATAATAGTAGATACCTAGTTCTCTCGCCATCCAAAGTTGATATGAATCTACTTTTTATATTCATAATTCCATTAAAGTTCAGTCGGCTCTCAGTCTATATCTTCAATATACAAAATTAAAATTATTTTTAGCGCAAGTTAAAATGACTTCTAATAGTATGCCTGCTAAGTGCAAACTTGGTTGCAGTATTGTAGCGCACGTAACGGCAACGTCGCTCCTTACTTCTTCCGAAGCAATATAATTGATGTTTTTGGCGCGGAAACTGTTATTTTGCTTATTACGTGGAAACTACAAGGCCTAGAGATTTGAAAATTTTGCTGCCAATGGCAGCTATTATGCCTTAATTTTTGAGCTATAATACATAATCATATATTCTTTCGTTCGGAAGATATGACATGAACAGTTAGGGTGCCGTCACTCCAGCTTACACATGTTTATTTTGTTAATAACTCATAGAGTGTTTTGACCAGAGATTTGAAAATTTTGCTGCCAATGGCAGCTATTATGCCTTAATTTTTGAGCTATAATACATAATCATATCTTCTTTCGTTTGGAAGATATATATGAGCAGCTGGGGTGACGTCACTCCAGCTTACACATGTTTATTTTGTTAATAACTCATAGAATGTTTTGACCAGAGATTTGAAAATTTTGCTGCCAATGGCAGCTAATATGCCTTAATTTTTGAGCTATAATACATAATCATATCTTCTTTAGTTTGGAAGATATGACATGAGCAGCTGGGGCGACGTCACTCCAGCTAACACACACTAAACGGCTCATATTAACGAAGTTTTTGTGGCAGCTAAAATAAGACTGGGAACTTTGATTGCAGCTATTATGCCTTAAATTTTGGCATAGGTAGAATTGTTCTATCACATATGAGGAAGCTGGAGTTATGTACATGAAGAAAACGTGAGTTTGTTGCCCTTGTTTTACACCTGCCACTTAATATTTTACGTACGGTCAGGACAAAAGTCGATAGACACCATTATTTTAAGGGGACTACATGACCTAAAGCGCGGTCACTGTCGGACTGCATAGAAAAGAAAGAAAAGCGCGATGACACATCGCTGCTTATTTATTGCAAAATATGAAGCAATTATTTTAATACAAAAATTGTATTGTTTGGACTAAAAAATTAAAACACTAATGCTTTTATGTTACTTGTAGAATAATCTTACAACAAATCGAATTATTAGTATGGTTGGTATATTAGTATGGTTTTTATTGTAAAAAGAAAGTTTTTAGAGGTAGGGGAGACCAGGGATGAACGTAACAATTTTCAGTTTTGAGTCCATATCTTTGGTGTGTTTTTAGTTAGGTAAAATAATACAATTCTTGAAGGCGGACATATCCTTGCTTCATAATTTGACGTAAAAAGTTTTGTTAAAAAGATTGTGGTTTTCGATTAAAACCAAATTATTTAAGAGTCGGAGGTTTGTTACATTCATCCCTACCGCAGGGATAGATGTAACAAGCAAGAGGGATGGTTGTAACATAGGAAATAAACGTGATTTATGAAACATTTATTTATTAGCAGGCCTTATTTAAATTTAAGAACAATTTTATGTTAAACTTGGCAAACAAATCAAACCTCTTTTTCACTTTAAATAATAAAAATCTCTGCATAGTAGATATAAACATAAAACTTGTCTTTCTCTTGGACAAAACAAAACACTTAAGTGCTTAAACTACTTAATCCAATAAACAATAAACATGATAAAATAATTAATAAGACAACGGCTTAAACAAACATAACTTTCCTACTGGTACACGCTACAAAATACAGGAACATTTGACAGTTTTTGTTTTAATTCGACAAAAGAAACATATGAAATTATCTTCTTTTCTTTTTTTTTCTTCTTCATCATTGAATACTCTTTTAGGTGAGACATAGCCCACTTTTGGAAGACCAGAGGTACCTGCTTCCATCATATCTTTTTTTTTAACATACCTATAAAGAGTAACGTGACACAGCTGATACGAAGCAGCAGCTTCTCTGTATGGCACATTTCGAAGTAGAACTTCTTCAGCCGCTAGTTCTAACATCTCTGGGGTGGCTAAGCCTCTATCGGTAGTTCTCTTGTGTACGTTAGGCATTCTGAAATAAATATAGCAAATATTATTCACAAATTAAACACTATAATTACACAAAATTGATACGAAAAGTATCAGATGTTATAAGGGATGAAAGTAACGACATGTTACTTTTACCCCTTATTCCAAAATTCCCACAATCTGACAAATATAATTTTTTACTGAGAATACCGATCAACAACTTCAACTTTTGATAATGAAATATTGTAGATAGATAATCAACCAACAATATTAGCGATCAAGACTAAAACATATACATTTAATAAAAGAAATACACAAGAATAATAAAAACATCAAAAACTTACTTTTGACGTAAATTTCTGGCACCTACGAATTACACACACAACCGGTCGACGCAGCCGTCCAGACGCCACTGAGGCGGGAGGGGAGGTGAAATAGCTACACTAACATGGCGGACAGGATTATACAAGTCGATTCGTTCATTCGTAAGGTCATTTGTTACTTTCAACCCGCGTTACTTTCATCCCTGGTCTCCCTATCTTCATGATTTTTTTTTCTATCGTATCATATTAGTTGTAGGTATTATGTTTTCAACACACTATCCAGGTGCCTAGCATAGGTATACCCTGAAGAATATCATATATTTTTCTGATTTTGTTTACTGTAGTCGATCATATAATTTTATTGCTTCTAAAACTTGCGTTTATTGCGTTTAGGTCCTGTAATCCCCTTAACAAAATTATTTAATAAAATGGTTTTTAGTATAATAATATCATGATTAGCCGCCTTGATTTATTTAAAGCAAGATAAACCGATTTTAATATATAATTATGATGTGCAGCGATGAAGAAAAAAGTGAAGTGACTTTCGTTGCCGATTGTACTTAAAATAGTAGGTACGCTTATTTACAAAAAGATAAGTAAAAATTACAGACAAAAAAAAACAGATGCAATCAAAACTAACCGTGCAGTGCGGGGGTAATTCAACTCATAACAAAGGGTAGGGGCCAACATAAAGTAGGACAAATCTTTTAGATTCAGATTGCCGGGATATTTCGTCAGTCTCGCTGCAGCCGGGGTATCATTTATAAGATCTTCTTTACTCTCTGTAGGAAAAGAATCGTTAGTAATTGGTCGATTTAATATCTACATTTATTTACAATGCGATTAGTTCATTAGCACATACTTAAACGAATATAGATAAATCAAGGATGCGATAAACATAAGCGTACAAATCGATAACGTTACGCAACGCTACAATAATTATGAAAAAAAATAGAACGCAACACTACAAGATGTATAAACTCTTTACAAACTCTAATAGACAGCGAGACTAACTCATACATAGAAAAACCATAAACTCCTGTATTATATAATACTGCAACCAAAGCATTTCTAAAGTAGGCATACCTATGCTCATATTGCAAAAGCTAAAAAAAAAAGATTTTCAACACACATAATATTATAAGAATCACTCTAAAAGCAAGAAAACAAACAGATGTAAGGAAGGCACGCAGTAACTTGTATTAAACTTACGCTCTTGTCCGGCCGTCATTAGTTTATCTGTAATAATTTAATAGTCACCTTTAAATTCTGTATTCCCTCAAATGTCACTGTCTTTTTCCCATTAGGTCGAATACACAAGGCCGTTATGACAGTTATTGGTTAGGTAATTAATAAAGTTTATCTTTCTCACTAACTGACTCTGTAGAAATAGCGTAAGGAATTGATTACCGAGATCCTGAGATACCGGTACAGGTGTTTTAAATCTCGGACGGTATCAATGCGAGTCTCCGCGCTCATCAAAGATGAACAACATAGGATTATAATGATGACATTGAATAATATACTTTATGATGAGTGTCATAAAGTCCACTATTCTACAAATATCGACCGCAAAAGCGCTCAGTAACATCAACACAACACGGTGCACGCACCGCTGGCTGCCTATGACGGTCGTAACTCGCAATCGAAAGCCAACAATATCTTTGACATAGATAAAATAACATGGATTCTGTATTCATGGTGTGACATAGGCCCTAAACAATTTTTTTACTTATCATCCAAATTAATGTAAGACTTACTCCAATTAGGTGCTGATAAACTCTGTCTCCTAAGTTTACTATCTCCGAACTTTCTCTTCAAACCAAGGCGACACCAATGGTTGGTTTGTACATAACTCCAAAGTTTTAAGAAAATAATTAGATAGAGCATACAGACTGTTGTTATTCCAACTGCAAAAAAGGATATCATTTAGCGAACTTGGCGGCTGTCTTATAAGATCGAATTAAATTAATAAGGCGAAAATTCACTAACGTGATGGGTTCTACATATCTCGACTCATAATTTCAAGCAAGTACAGACGCCAGCACATCAAGCTACTTCAATAGATTTTCAACTTTATCGCTGAAGCATAAGGTTCAAAGTTGATTGGGAAAATTTAACAGTTTCGGGTAGCTTGATGTGCTGGCGTCTGTACATCTGGTAGTGTCATCATAATCAGCCTGCAGTAGTCCACTGCTGGACATAGGCCTCTTCAATTGCATGCTATTCAGATCGATTCTCGGTAACGCTCATCCAGCTGCTACCAGCCACCCTGCGAAGATCGTCGCTCCACCTAGCCTGAGGGCGCCTACCTTACATTTACGGATTCGCGGTCTCCACCCAAGAACACGTCTATCCCAACGGTCATTGGTAGTGTAGACTGTAGGTATTAAAATTATGAGTCTAGATAATCTTATTCTTTGCATGCATTATTAGATATCTATCAAGTAGTCAAGTTTCAAAGATATACATAATTACCGAAACTAAAATCGTTGCCCTTAAAATGCAGAACTGCAATAGGCAATACGACCATAAAAAACATGTTACATAGCTGTAATATGACGCCAAGCTTCTCTGGTAATAAACCCTAAAAACAAAAACAGATATCATTATTGAGAGTTAATCAAAAACTGGGCAATAATTATTGAGTTCCAACTTACAACGGCTATCCCCTTTTCCACTAGTAGGCTGACAACAATAGGAACAATGCTGACTGAAAATACAAAAATATTAAATAAGCGCGAGAAAAGAGTTCCTGGAAGAACTTGGGGGAGGCCTTTACCCAGCAGTTGCGACAGAATAGAATAACAAAAAAAATAACAAGAATTTTTTATGAGGCTTAAATTATGTTGTGCAAGACAGCTATCAAAATAATGAAGTACTCACAAATTATCAGAATAACTGATGGATATTGACTTCTGTCACCTTCATTGTAACCTGTGAACACTATGATCCATTCAAAGGGGTTTACGCGTAAGCCGTACCTGTAAAAGGAGATTATAAGAGTAAAACACAAAGTTCGGCATTACCGTGGCCACAGTTAGGGCCCCCATTTCATGTAGTCAACATGTAGTGTTTGTGGTGGCTATAAGTACACCCTTATTGATAGGTAGTGGCCGTTCTGGTAGTCCGTGTGAGTCCATGTGACTTGAGACTCATTGAGAAGTTTTTTGAAAGAATTCCAAGTTTCACAAAGGGATTTAAATTACTGTGACATACCAATAAAGCCATTATACTTACTTGTAAGCCTACAATAAAATGTACATTAGATTACCCTTTATTATGTACTCTATAGATATCAAGTCCTACTAATATTATAAATGTGAAAGTTTGTGAAGATGTTTGGATGTTTGTTACTCAATCACGCATAAACCGTTGAACAGATTTGGATGAAAATTGGCACATAGATAGACCATTTCCTGGATTAACACATAAGATACTTTTTATCCCGATATTCTCACGGGATCGAAACTTACGCGGGTGAAACCGCGGGGCACTGCTAGTATTAATGTAAATATATTAGTATATATGTAGAAATTTTACAAGGGCTGACACAATGGGCGGTCTTAATGCTGAAAGCAATCTTTTAAAGACAATCTTTGGATGAATTAAGGGAGATAGGAGAGACAATACTACATGTAGAATGAGGTGTACTATTTACATATATACAATAAATAAATACATACATACATAAAACAAACATTTATAAGTTTATCTATTTTCTTTCCTCTTCAGTATTTTAATATAAAATTTATAGACCTTCGGAAAATGTACACATTCATTTTATAAATAAAGGCCTTAAATTAGCATCTATTACAATCACAATACATTCTTGTTTTTCCTCATTTCGACAGAAAGTTTAGTAACATTTTGCTAGCCTTGTCTAATGTACCTACTACCTGTATAATGTACAGACGCCAGCACATCAACCTACCACAATCTGTCAGATTTTCCCAATCAACTTTGAACCTTATGCTTTAGAGATAAAGTTGAAAATCTATTGAAGAAATCTGACAGATTGTGGTAGGTTGATGTGCTGGCGTCCGTACCTAATACCTGTAATAATTACCATTGGACATTGGTCAATGCTAGCATAAACGCAATACATTCAAAGTCCATTTCTTGGAGGTATTCAGATAAAAAATGTAGCAAATAAAAGCCATAACATGAATCACCATTGTACTTTGGTATATAATGACTAAGTTATTAATTTATTTTTTTAACTTTATTAAATGAGCAAAGAAAGTGGCACAAAGATTTATAAAACTAAATTTAATTGCTATACATACCTGGTATGTGATTCTAAGCAACAGAAAAAAAAAATTAACAACTATTTGCAGTACAAAATGTACGTTGTCTAATTCAATACTGTATATCAGAAGCATACTCACTTCAAGAAATTCTCAAGACCTAAGCGGACGCCACCAATAGACAGCATCAAGAAGCCCCAGTTCACGAGGCCCGTGAAGTTGTTGAACTCTGAACTCCATGAGAACAGTGAATCTCTTGGTGTGTGAACACTGCAACAAAATTTTTATAGGATCAAAGAAATTAAAAAAATAAAGTGGACAAATCTGTTGTGTCCAAACACATGATAAGCGTTTAGAAATCCAGAAAACTGTGGGATCATTTATCTGGATGTTCAGATTATCAAAAATCATAGATGGACTTTACTCAAATCTTTAACACAATGTTCTGACAATTAATAGCTTAATCCCTGCTAATGAGACACATTGATTTTGTATTGTACTGGGCCGCTAGAGGCCCGCGCTGAGACTGAGCCATTAATGTGACACTTACGGCTTATCCAATTGCAATTTTCTAACTTTCTTCTCCGTTTCTGTTATTTCCTCAGCTTTTGAAACACTTTGCGCTCGCCTGTAGCGAAGTGCCTTTTCTTCAGATTCTGTAGTCATTTTCTTATTTCTAGTTCTGCAGTCTGTTTTGATAAAGTCCAAATAAACGAATAATTAAGTCAAGTTGTGGGTAGTTGGTAAAATGTCATAAATAATGAAAACTTACACATTTGTAAATTAATGAAACAAAGTTTTACGTCTGTAACGAAAACAATAGGTATGAAACAATAAGAGCAATTACCAGTAGGTTTTAATTACTTACAATGGTTATGGTAAAGATTAGGTAGGTAAAGTTTATTTTATCAAAAGCGGTATGTCATCATTCTAAAATAACAACAACAGTAAAGAATTACCCTTAAGGTTGCTAAGTCAGCACTCCAGCAACAGCATAATCAGCTTCTCAACTAAAGGACAACAGTTCTTCGACTTTACTTACTTATAAGCAATCTTAAACCCACCAAAATATTAAACTTTCGAAATCAAATAGCTCAATAGCTCATACGGACACACGGCTGTCAAACTCAGACTTCAATCCAAATGAGCTGTCAACAATAAAACGTCAACCGGTCAACCTTCAAATGAACTTAATGCCTTTATACCTATAGTAGTAATCTGTGCACATTTACCTACTTTCCCTTATGATGTCAGAAAGTCATGATTTTTTTGTCAGCTGAAACAATTTCAACATACCTACAATTTTATTTTATATGAACCTTTTTCATTGAAGAATACCCTGTAGGTGCCCCTAGGAAAATATTATTTAGAAATATTCTCCTTGTAAGGCCTAGTCCGCACTGCGATATTCCTCATTACGTCGTCGCGGGTTACAATACTTGCCATACTTGAAAACTATAATGTTTCAGTAGTTTTTGAAACACTGCATGTGAGCGGGTGGCTACAATCTCTTTCCCGTTCCGTAACACTCGCACCGGGCGCTGGAGAGCATTCCACGATGTCCAGCCGCCATATTATGATGTATGTGGCCTGTAGCCTGTAGGTGATGGACTTGAGGAGTCTTTCGGAGTGACGAGTACCGCGTGCGCTTTTCTAGAAGACTTGCGTTTGTAAGATGAAAGCCTCTAAGAGGACCTTCCAGGGAAGAACGATAAAATGCGCATTGAAAAATTTGTGGTTAATTTTGCCAATGGGGTTTAAAACTGAAAGCTCGTCACAGGTGGCAGCACTGCTGTCTGTCTACAAACTGCCATTGTTGCGTATGTGTTTATTAGTGTGTCATTAACAAATTAAACGAAAACTAGATGAAAATGACGCAGGAAGCGTCTACCACTGGTAAAAAAGCAGTTTTAGTGGAAAAATCAATTTATATAATGTCATACCACATTTATAGCCAAAATTCGTTTTATTTTATGTTATGAAAGAGGACCATTAATTCATTAATTCTGTGAAAATTTTCGAAAACTCAACTGGCCTACGGTCTGGCATCGACCTTGCCGCTATCAGCGGTAAAAACAAATATACAAAAATGTGTGAACCATCCTATCATGATTCATGATAGGATGGTTCACACATTTTTGTCGTGCGTCGTTCATGAATCATGAACTAAGCCACGACGCACCACACTCAGCGTCAACGCTAGCTGTAAGACACAGCACCGCTTGCCGCTAAGCCAAAAGTCGTGGCTGGGTGGTAATACGGTTAAAAAGTTACAGCCAGCCATGTCACAGAAAGACGGCGCGCGGCGTAAGCAGCGGCGCGGTGTAAGCTAGGACCTTATAATATTAAGCACAGAGTACACTATAATTACACCCACTTACACTTCACATCTTTCGGGTACGGAATAACGGAACCTAAATTAGCAGGATGGTTTTGAGAAAAGACCTTGTATTAAAAAGTAACATGATATTCTTTCAGTCTACAGTAGATTTTTATTAGCTTTGCATTTAGTTGTTTAGTAGAATTGCTAATAAGAAAATGGTCACTTCAATCCTCCAGTGAGAGGATAAAGGTCGTCTGTGCTGTGTGTGAATGTGACTGACTACTATGTAACGGAATTTCAAGGAAAAAAACCAGGTTTCTAATGGGATAATATTAGTATTATCTCAAAATAATTTATTTATTTCATAAATATTTATAATATAAAATGAAGATTTGGACCTCAGAACACACTTTCAAGTAAGTAATGACGAATATGACGATTGATATTATGACGCAACCTTGAATAAAATTTCAAGACAACATGGGTCAATTCAATTAATCATTGTCTTCGTTCGTCAATTTACAGCCATCCGTGGGAGACGGTTGCTCAAGCAGCATGGCGAAAATATCCCAATCCTATGAATCCAGCAGTTATCGGAACAGATGTCATCGAAAGGCAGGTAGTCGATGGAGTTCTTATCACACACAGACTTGTCAGTTCCAAGTGGTTTTTTCCGAGATGGGCTCAAGCAGTAAGTTTCGTAATTTCATAATTATTCAAACTATTTTCACAAAATTGTAAAATAAGTACCTACCTACATTGATCAAAAAATATTTATTTACTTACAGCTTATTGGTACAGCGAAAATTTGCTATGCAAGTGAAAAGTCACTGGTAAACCCGAATGAACGAGAGATGACTTTGAAAACCTCAAACTTGACATTTTGCCATTACATAGCTGTTGATGAGACTGTTCGGTATAATCCACACCCCTCTGACCCTTCTAAAACTCTGCTGACACAAGAAGCTGTAGTTACAGTACAGGTAAACAGAATCATTGTCTGTCTTATTATTATATTGTTTTTGTTTTGTAATGCATGTATTGCAGCTTATTTTGATCAGCACATAGATATACCTACCTATGTACATACCTTTTAGTTACTACCCTTACAACATACTAATTGTTTTAACCAGTTGAATGCCATATTTACAGAAACAAAAAGCCATTATGTCTTGCATAGTCATACATAGGGAGAGGGACATATAATAATCTTATTAGTCTCTCAAAGCTTTTAAATTAAAAAATCTAATAACAAAAAAATATACCTTATAGCTGTATTATCATCACCTACAACCACCCATTGTTAGGGCTGGAGGTTGGACATTGCCTCTCTTTGTTTTTGCCAATCTCCAGTCAGCCTAGCTGGCACAAGACAGCTTATTTATAAATGAAATATGATTAGCATTAATATTTTCAGGGTGTTCCACTCAGTAGCTACATGGAGGATTTATTAGCCAACAAAATATCTTTGAATGCCGGTAAAGGTCGTCAAGCTATTGAATGGGTCATTGGAAAAATAGACTCGGAAATAAAAGAACTTGCAAGCACTGCATGTAAAAGTACAGATGAGCTATTATCACAGACAAAGAAATCTCTTGATGACATAACTTCCACGGCACGAAGATCAATGGATGATATATCAACAAAGGCTAAGAGGTCATTTGATGACATAGAAAAATTCACAAAAGCTAATGCTAATCAAAGAAGCTGAAAAGACGAGTGATTGAATTGTTGTGCCACACAACACATGACCTGCACTTAATATCTAATTATAACTATTAGTTAATTTATGTATTATTGTAAATTATTTATTTTCTAATAGTCTTAATAGCAAACTTATTAGCAAAACTTTGCTTGATAACATGCTTATTAAAGTGAATCCTGATAAAGGCACAGTTATCTAAAGTTAGTTTTTGCATGTGAAAAAAAATTGATTATGTTATCAGCTGTAGTGAAGATTGATAACATAACAGACACATGTGGAATTTGCTAAAACTTGCTTTATATAAGCGATGCAAGACCTACATTGAGTATTTGATTTTCGAGAAGGAAATCTTGTTTTTGTAAAGGAACAAATTACCTCATATGAAAAGTTTATCATTACATCTCAGAGCATGACTCTTGTTGTGTAGTTCAAGTTCAAGAGTCGAGGGTGAATGTAGATAAAAGTGTGATGATTTGAAGTATTGTAGATTAACAAATGTATAAATGTAGCTTTATTTGATGTTTTATCTGGGTGCAAAATTCTTTCTGATGTTTTACATATTGTTAGGATTGTACAAAGTCTCGAAAGTAAATAGGAAAACTTTGTGGTAAAAGGTAATTTATGCAAAAGTCAAATCAATCTGCCAAGGTTAATTTACTTTACAGTGGCGAAGGCTCCATACAACTCGACTCCTACCAGCTTCCCTTTGAAAAATGGCACAGTCAGTATTCTTTAGACAAATAATATAATCATATTTTAAGATATCTACTCCGGCTTACCTGTTACAAAATTTGACCCTTTGCTACTGTTACTTTAGATTTAAAATCAACACCAATATTTACCAGTACAGTGAAGACTGAACACTAAGTTTACTAGCCCTGGTGCTCCAACGATTGAATATCATTGTACAATAGTTTTAAAGCATTCTCATTGATGGTGAAAATCAAATCAATCAACTGATTGATGGTTATGTAAAATCAGATTGATGTAACTAGACATTGTATAATGCAGAACTCAGCTATGAACAACCATTCCCTATTGGCTGTCATTATGTTAATGGCAAAAGCATTCCATGTTAATGTCGTTTTTTGTAATGAGTTGATACTTGCCCACACTTTGGTGACCAAAAGGAATAAAAGCTGAATTTATTATTGTGTTTTAAAATAATTATGTTTTTCCTGAAATCCTACTTTTTATATTTTTCATATTTTATGAGTGGCACTGACATTGCAAAGACCTGCTCAATCCCATGGGATTTGAACTAGTTCTTCTCAATGGGTTAATTTGTAAAGAAATCCCATTTAAAATTAGCTTTAAGTAATTAAAAAATCACATAGTTACCTTTGTATTCCAAACATGACTCCAGGAACTCTTGGTATTGAATTAATTAAACAAATTTTTTAGCATTCAGTGTAGGTACTTTGAATTCAATATTATTTGCAATAAATTTTTCATGAAGTATCAGCAATTTTATTCTTATTTATCAATTACTCACTATTTTACCTACCCATTATTTTTTTCAAGGTCTGTTGTCTGTTAGCAGAGCTACTTTACTATAGTTCGTGTCGCAGGCATGGAAATGTGCCGAAAAACATTTGAAAGTCCGTATAGTCATTAAACTGCCTCGTTGATCTGGTGGTCGCAAGTGCTACTCAAGTATTGAGATTTTCTATTAGAAACTTTGCAGTAGCAGTCCAGAGTAGAGATGGGTTATTGCCTGGGCATTTTGGGGCGTAAAGAATAAAGGTCATAGCATACGTAACAAACCGGAAAGGGATCGGCACCGTATCAACTCGAGCCGTTCAGTATTCTTTGTATGAAACTCCCTACTGCAACGCACACTAATCGGAATCGTAACGTAATCGCTTCGCCTCGGGACAAGCTCACGAACCGCGGTGCGGTGCGTTACGGCTCGTTCGTCCCCGCGCTTACGTCTCTCAGTACCCGAGCTTATATCTCTTCGTCCACCCTTGCCTTTGGTTACATGCTTACGTTAGGTTGACGCCTGGATGTTTTTGGAACATTTGCCGACACAAAATAACCAGGCGCTTTCTATGAAAAGTTAAACAAAATAAAACCACTGCCTAATAATGATATTTTTTAACACGTACGCAATAAACATTATTCGTACAACAGTTTGCATCAAAAAACAGTAGCGTTTATCTTTCCTGAGTACCTACATGTTCTTTGTGGCTCTGCTAGAGAGTATGCTCTGCAGCAGAGCCACAATCAATGTCTATTTTATCATTACCTAATGCACGTACAGCGATAACGGTATACGTACGTTTGACGTACCTAGGTACATCATTTTAGGATATATTGATCGGTTTCTAAAATGGTGGCTCTACGGCAGAGCATGGCACAAGCTGTCGAATTTGAATGATTTACTTGCTTTACTAATTAAAACTGTACTGAATCATGAAAACCCCGCGATGGGCATATATACAAAATTTGCAGACATGGGGACTGCCGACAGAAGTAAAAACGCGCTTAAAAAGTGAAGCGCTAAGGTAGCCCGCGAAATTCAAATTTTCTTACGTTTTTTGCAACTCACTGGTCAGTATTAAGGTGTACGTTGATTAAAATATGATTCGCGACCGTAACATATATGCGTTCCTTCCTCGTGGTCAAACTTAATGGTCAAACTGATTTGACCACGAGGAATTCTGTTCCGGATAGTCAAACTACTTAGTTTAACAAAAAATATCCACCTTTTGTATACTTGTACAGTCATGAACAAAAATAATTTCCTTCCTCGTGGTCAAACTGATTTGACCACGAGGAATTATGTTCCGGATAGCAAAACCGAGTGGCTGTATAAACTTTTTATCAAGCTGTATAGATTGTAGTCTTATTGTACAATTATACTTCTCTAAATATGTACCTGCTATTGTCGCGAATCATATTTTGATCAAGATACAACCTGACACTGACCTACAAATAACAACATAACGCTTCCAACAATATCTGTCAAAACAATGATGAGAAGTTTTGAAGTAATGAGGGAACAGATGAACATACATACATAGCCTGTTAAAATCATAACCCTCCTTTGGCATAGCTGGGTAAAAAATAAAAATTATAGTCTAGCAATTTTTATTATTGGTAAAATGTTTACTCTACAATTCCGTAGCTGTACTTATTAACACTAAAATGGAACTTAATTAGATTAATCACACATTAATAAGAAATATATTTCTTGATTATATCTATTCAAAATCTTTCAATTTAATCTTCTGATCATAAAAATGGCCAAGAGCAGATCGTATGATGGAGGCAAATTGTATAGCAACTTAATTACGTAAAAACAAGCAGAGGGAGAGGAGAGTTGAGTATGACACCTGAACACCAATTGAAACAGCCAATCCAGATGAACAATCTCAACACATTGGTACAGAAATATTAGCTGAACCTACCTATTTACATGCCAACTTATGAGAGCCTAGATAAGTCACCAGATCACATAAATGATTAATTACTTACACTTTTTACTTCTTTTTAACCAATACTTAAGCCATCCAGATGATACCATATCAAATAAATTCCATTAACTCTTTATGTAGTTGACATAGGTAAAATGGGCAGGTGTCCGCACCTCCACGCACATATTTTGCAAAATTTGGTGAAATAATTATAGTTTTATAAATATTTTAACAGTTATTTATACCTCCAAAAAACTATTTCAATATCTTATTACAATAATGTAACCTCACATTTTACACTACATCTAATTGAATTGGAGTGCACTACCAGTATAGTGTTTGGTTTATCATGTCAACAATGCCTGCAGGCATTGTTGACATGATAAACCAAACACATCTTGCAACTACAATTTTACAGGATAACTTCACACGAGTATATTACACATAGTTTAATAATAAGAATGCAATATGTTTACTGTAACATTAAAAAGTCTTTCCAGTAACACATGAACTGCATTACAAGTTAGTATCAAGTGCTGGTGCCTGAAGATGTCATGCTGCCATTCTGAACATTTGCTCCTGCTACTGATCTTGTAGCAGACAGGTGAGAAGCTTTCAGACGGTCCAACTCATTCACCCAGGAACGGACATGCTCTAATCGGTGCCATGCCATCTGCAATACTTTCTGTGATGCATAACCAGATCCTTCATGCGGTTGGCCAGTAGATACTTGAGTCAGGTAGTTAATCTGATCACTGAGTTTTGATTCCACTTGACTTAATGTTCTCAGAAATTGTGATGTGTTTGTTTCTGCTTGTTTCTGACCAGACTTTTCTTTACTTAATTCCAGGAGTGCTTGAGCTGAAATGAAGCACTTTTTTATTGTATTATTAAAATCTCTGAATTTAAGGTGAACTCTTTCTGATTTAAAAACAAGGTAACACAAAACGTTGGTACAAGTTGGATGTGTATGATGTGACCTAAGGAAATATAACATGATTTTTGCTTGTAGGCCTTCACAGTTTCTTATTCATGAATAAATAAATGTTGATTCTGTACTTGTGAATTCTATGGAATATTCATAATTTAAGAGAGTGCCGACGAAAGATGAAGAGAACTATTTCTACAGTTCTTACCTGCACATTGGAGACATGTTATAATATCTTTTTCAATATCATCAAGAATTTGTATTCTCTCCATAGGACCAGTCATTTTCTATAGTTAATGTTTACGTGGTGTCCGAGCTGATTCGCAAATAAATCATCGATTTTATATTCAACTTCAACGCTTTATTAATGGCCCCTGTGGAATAAACACCACAATTTTGCCAATTTCATGTACTAAAATCCACTAAATGAAAAAATTATAAATCTATCTAACACGTTTGACAGATCGCAACTGCGAGTGCGAAGCCGCCATAGAGGAAAGTAATATATCGGGTAGACGTAGAACTTAGAAGCCGCCATGTCCTCGATTTTATATTTTCTATGACAGATTGCAGGATTGACACATTTGACATTTTGACACTTATCAAATTTTGATTTTCTTTTGGCTTATCCATAGATATATCTATGGGCTTATCCGATAAAGTTGAAAATCTGACAGAAATTTGACAGATTCTAGTAGCTTGATGTACTGGCGTCTGTACTATAAGCAATGGGTTCCGGATCTGAATTCGGATAAATGAATGTTTTCGTAATGCTCATTAATGCATTTGAAATTAAAATTGATTGAAATCAACTAAAGTCCTATATTTATATAGCAACTCTTAATCCTTTAGTCGATTTAATTTACTTCTGGAGTCGAGATTTTTAATCTGTGGAAATCAGGGATACCAGATTTTTAGCTGCCTAGTTCTCGGGAACGTTATATGAAATATTTATTTACAAAAATAGAAATATTCAAACATGTTTCTTTATAGTGTTGCGCGCCACAAATAATGCTTGATATATGGTGACATTAGTTACCACTAGCGCCATATAGTATCGGGTAGCGGAACTAGTACTAGGACCTTGACCCTACTTGACCTTTTTCTAAGTACTAGTAATTCCGAGAACTATCGACGTCGAGTCAGTCGGGACCGCTATGTACTCGAACATACTAGATGTTTATAGAATAGCTCTGTGGCACTATATAAGGCGGGCGCGCGCCGCGAATCACATAGTTTCGATTAAGGTGAATGGGTAGTTGAGACCGCGAAATTCAAATTTTCTTACGTTTTTTGCAATTTGCAGGTCAGTGTCAGGTTGTATCTTGATCAAAATATGATTCGCGACAATAGCAGGTACATATTTAGAGAAGTATAATCATTAGAATCAATAATACATCTTTCTAAGTTAGATTTCTACCACTAACACTTTTCCATAAGAGATTGGTGGTTGGTGGTAGAAATCTAACTTAGAAAGATATATTAATGGTTCTAATGATTATCATTCTCTAAATATGTACCTGTTATTGTCGCGAATCCTATTTTGATCCAGATACAATCTGACACTGACCTGCAAATTGCAAATAACGTAAGAAAATTTGAATTTCGCGGTCTACCACTATCCATTCACCTTAAGCGATACGAGCGATAACATCGAAGGCGATATTCGAGTGCGACTTAAGAGTGATCAGTAAGTGCAATTGTGTTTCCTAATTAGTGTGTTTGACTTGTAATTAGTGTTGGTGAGTAAAGTGTCATTTTTTGGGTAGCCCGCGAAATTCATTTTTTTTTAGGTTTTTTGGAATTTGCTGGTCAGTATTAAGTTGTACGTTGATTAATATATGAATCGCGGCCGTAAGAAATATGTGTTTACAGAATTATAATCATTAAAGTCATCAACACAACTCTGTAAGACCACGTAAGTCCAAAGAATAACTGTTTCATGAAATCATCATTCTTTGGACTTACGTGGTCTTAGAGAGATGTGTTGATGACTTTAATGATTATAATTCTGTAAACACATATTTCTTACGGCCGCGATTCATATATTAATCAACGTACAACTTAATACTGACCAGCAAATTCCAATAAACCTAAAAAAAATTGAATTTTGCGGGCTACCCTGGCGCTTTCGCCTTAAATCGGCAGTTTTTATTGTCACGAACCCCAAGCTCGTAACAATAGTTTGAGACGAATTGTAAAATAAAATTTAACTACCTATATTGTTTCTGCTGGAGATCAAAAGAGTAAAATTTTTCTATTTTAATTTTGTAGTCGGGGTACTTTTGTGGAAAAAGAAACTCCAACTATTTGTGCATGTAAACTGTATTGTATAAAACGTATGTATAGTAACTGTGACATTTAACTTAAAAATAACATATAAATTATCGGTAATGGACGGCTCGCGAGGCGCACGAGTTTGTTAGCGCCGAGCGCGTGCGC
Source organism: Luperina nickerlii (assembly GCA_963855955.1). Classification (NCBI taxonomy): domain Eukaryota; kingdom Metazoa; phylum Arthropoda; class Insecta; order Lepidoptera; family Noctuidae; genus Luperina; species Luperina nickerlii. The sequence goes on along the minus strand of OY979667.1, from coordinate 11,148,728 downwards.
AGTTACCGGGCGCTTGTGACTTACTACCGGTGACATGGGGCGACATTTCTAGGGTTGTACCGAACCGTAACTAGTCACGTAACCTGGCCGGTACACGACGAACTCTAGAAGGGCGGGGAGTTGATAGGGGTCGCGCTATAATTTACTGTTTTGTTTTTAAAAATTACACTTCTTGGTAATTAATTTCGGACTGAGTTTAGAGATATGCATGTCAAATAAGTTTCGTTTATTAAGAACACTATTCTGTACTAGAAACACAAGATTTGGTTGATGGCCGCGAAAAAACAAAAAGATGCCAATTACAGTCATTTAAGTAACACATAAGCTGTCATTTTACTGCAGCTAATTAAAAGTCCAACTATAGTTCTCAAAAATACAGTAAACAAAGTAGAGTGCAACTAGATCGCTGCCAATTGACGTCTACCGTCTACAGAAAATTTGTTACCTCAAACAACCTCAAACCATGTCACACACGATGTCATCGATTGATCAGTCAGTCAGTACGTAAGAAAGTGGAGACTAGCGAGTGGAAAATTCCGATGGGCACGGATTTGCACTTTACTTCACTAATGTATCCAAACAGTGAGAGCCTGAGAGCAACGCAAAATACTAGTTTTAGGCGCCAAATAAAGTAATGTTCGGAATCTTCTGATACTACCGGAGATCATTGATCCCGCATTGATTGAGCCCGCTGTGCTAACTTTAAATGAGCATTTGCTTGCTCATTATGTATGTACCTATACATCGAAAACGCTTGCTTATGCTTAGTCCCTCGCTTTAGTTCCGGACGGACGAAGGCCTTGGGATGCAATTGTTCGCCTTCGATGAGTCATCCACACGCAGTTTTTCGCATTTGTCGTTTGCGGGTTTTTTTCGTTATTCTGGAGTGTTCCTCACCTAAAATAATGAAGTTATTCAATTTAAAAATTCATCAAGCTACGTGAAATCTAGTCATGAAAAGGTTAAGAAGTCCCACAAGGAGACACAACGGCGGCCGTTGCTAGAGGTGGCACTGTCAACACTTTTCATAAACACCAAGCGTGCATTTATTCACACGACGATAATCAAAACCGGTCAAGAGCGAGTCGGACTCGCGCACCGAGGGTTCCGTACCATCATGTTTCTTTTTAATTTTTCATCGGCGAGGCCTATATTCTTCAGAGAATTTTAACACCATGCACTGCGGTGTAGATGATTGCAGTTTAATTTCAGCGCCATCTATTGACCGACAGTGAAACTAGTGTAACTTTTGTTGATGATTTCTGTTTTTAATTTGTATTTCTGTTGATGCACTTAAATTGGATTTTTTTTTGCAAGAGCTGCATTTAATTGTTAATTGTGATTTGTTTTTGCATACCATGGACCTATACCGCTAAAACGGTGAGACATGTAGCACTATGCAATGTTATGAACACCTTTGTAAACACCATGTTTCTGGCAAATAAATATTCTATTCTATTCTGAAAAAGTGTGCTATTTAGAGATTTAATTTTATTTTTCCTGTAATTTTTACATAAACTTCTATCACATAGAATAATTTCAGATTTTTCTCTTTGCAAACTTCGGAGATAAGGGGGGAACGGTATTTTATTTAACATTTTTTATCAAAAGTCGAGAACTATGAGCAGTGGCGGACTAAGCCCGTCAGAGGCCCGGGGCGGCAAGCCTGAATGAGGCCCCCCAGCTTTAAAAAAAATTTTGTTTCACAAGCTCTTTATTCAGTTCACATTTGTATATATATATAAGTGTTTATGTTTATTTTGTTAATTTCGTCGGCAACGCCACTTTTCTTCTCTTCTGAATTCGAAAAGTAATTGGATAAAGATCCAGCAAGCGATTTTGCCTCTTCAGTATTCGTTTTTTTAGCTTCCTTTTCTGAGAGCCAGATGGTTGAATCCTTTTCAATAAAAATAATGAGATAAATAAGAAACTTTTATAAAAGATAGCTAAACTGAGCATCATTATTGATTTGACGATATAGATATACAAATGTACAGAGACTGCCATGTTGAGTCTCTCGATGAGAACAAGAATACTTACATCCCTAATAAACGTGGACTACAAATAAAATAAGGACCAATGTACTCGTAGGTGCATATTGACTAGAAACTACGGATTATAATTGCTAGGCTAAATTATACGAAGAATTACTTACTTTTTTCAATTACTCGAAAATGCACTAACTCAACTCTGAACTCATTTACTTTTATACCGTCTTGTTTAGGATTTTATCAGGGGAACGCGGAGGCATTTGGGGACCCCCCAAGACCGGAGGCCCTGGGCGGGCCGCCCCTTCCGCCCCCCTGTTAGTCCGCCACTGACTATGAGGCCTAAAAAAAATGTTTGAGAATGTGCAAACTGCACTATTTCATATGATACCCTACATGCCCCAGTAGTCTTTCAGTCCCTGTTGCAAAAAATATACATCAATTTTTATTTCTTTCTTGCAAAATAGTTGGGCAAACGTCGTCTAAAACTAATCCTTCAAGTTATTTAGTAATTCATTAGTAATTCTTGAGATATCTAGCTGTGACAGACAGATAGACTGAGTCCAAACCCCAAAGGGTCGAAGAATAAAGATTTTTGTGGGGTTTTTGAATTATGGTGTTAGCAACCCTAACTGATGACAGGTCATCAAGAGAGTCCTTTTCAATCGGCCATTTTTGTCGCGACTGTCTTCGAACATGGTTAGTACTACTTCTAATCCGAGAATATTTCTTGAATCTGTTTTTCTTGTGGTATTGAATACACTGATTATTATTGATGGTGATGTTGGTTTCCTATTCTTGTAAATATTCTCCTTATTAAAAATAAATATCTACTTGTGTCGTGGTTTTAGGGTAACATACAAATGATGATCTCCTATCTTTATATTATACGGTTAGAACCTGAGTTCTATGTGAAGATTTTTCTAGGGCGGACTGATGTTTATATCTAAATATCTTGGAAGTGCCCTACATAGGCAGAGTAAGTAACTTTGAGTTTGTTTTCAGTCGCATAGAAAGTTTTCGGCGCCCCGCCATGGGTCGATGGGATTCTACCCCAAGAAGAGGTCCCGCCGTCATCGGGGAAAGGTGAAGGCATTCCCCAGAGATGACCCAAGCAAGCCTGTGCACCTTACCGCCTTCATTGGTTACAAGGCGGGTATGACCCACGTGGTTCGTGAACCTGACCGTCCTGGATCAAGTAAGTTGTCATTATTCTATGATGTTTTCAGTGCTCTCGTGTTCAAAAAGTTTAATTAATTCGTACTTTATGCTTCAATGTGTAACTTGTAACTCTCCAGAGATCAACAAGAAGGAGATCGTGGAGGCTGTGACCATCATCGAGACGCCTCCCATGGTGGCTGTCGGCGTGGTTGGTTACATCGAAACCCCACATGGTCTCCGCGCTCTGCTCACCGTCTGGGCCGAGCACATGTCCGAGGACTGCCGCCGTCGCTTCTACAAGAACTGGTAAGCATTGTATTCTGTCCATTTGCAATCTTTGAATGACATTATTTCCTTGTTATGGTCCTCAATTTATAAGTTATGTCAAGTATTTGTATTATTCCATGTTACTAATCACTTCCAATAGCTCTCCTCTTAATAATGAGAGTTTGAAGTCAAATGTGCTTGGTGCATATTGCTACCAATTGGTCTCCGCTCAACGATGAGGCCATTTGGTTTTTCTTACAGCGGGCACTTATGATTTGATCAATTAGGTACAAATGCAAGAAGAAGGCATTCACTAAGTCCAGCAAGAAATGGCAGGATGAGCTTGGACGCAGGTCTATTGAGAAGGACTTCAAGAAAATGATCCGCTACTGCAGTGTAGTAAGGGTTATTGCCCACACTCAGATGAAGCTGCTGAAACAGCGTCAAAAGAAAGCTCACATTATGGAAATCCAACTCAATGGTGGAACCATTGAAGACAAAGTCAAATGGGCAAGGGAACATCTGGAAAAGCCCATTCCTATTGACTCTGTGTTTGCTCAAGATGAGATGATTGACTGCATTGGAGTTACCAAGGGTAAAGGATACAAGGGTATGTAGCTACATTCTATTTTGATTATTGTACTTAAACATTATGCACTTGTGGAACATCTTATCTAACAGTATTTCTAAATTTCAGGTGTGACCTCACGTTGGCACACTAAGAAGCTTCCTCGCAAGACACACAAGGGTCTGCGTAAGGTTGCTTGTATTGGAGCATGGCATCCTTCAAGAGTTTCATTCACTGTTGCCCGTGCTGGTCAAAAGGGCTACCACCATCGTACAGAGATGAACAAGAAGATCTACCGTCTAGGACAAGGTCAGTTTCTACTATTATTACTCATATATTTCTTTGATATGTAGTTTTATTTCCAATTTCTGCTGTGGCAAGTGTAATATAATTATTTGTTTTTGCTTACAGGAATCCACACCAAGGATGGCAAGGTCATCAAGAACAATGCTTGTACAGAATACGACTTGTCTGAGAAGTCTATTACCCCCATGGGTGGTTTCCCTCACTATGGCGAAGTCAACAATGACTTTGTGATGATCAAGGGATGTTGCATGGGACCCAAAAAGCGTGTCATTACTCTGAGAAAGGTATATCAATATCTTACAATTTAGAACCTTGTCAATGACTTGTCTTCTTTTGAGTTAATTTTAATGATTTTTTCTTTTATTCTTCCAGTCCCTGCGCACGCACACCAAGAGGGCAGCACTTGAGAAGATCAACCTCAAGTTCATTGATACATCCTCCAAGTTTGGTCATGGTCGCTTCCAGACGCCGGCTGACAAGGCTGCTTTCATGGGAACACTCAAGAAGGATCGTATCCGTGAAGAGGCTGCGGCTACTACAGCACCTGCAGCTCCTGCCCAGTCCTAAACATCTTTATGGACTAATAAAAATAAGAGAAATGTTACTATGTATTTTTATTTACCCAACTGCGGCAGAGGGGTGGCGACTGACTCCATTGTTCAGAAGTAACGTAGCATTCAAAGTGAACTTCCGCCGGACCACCAACGCCAATCGCTTCCATATGGTAAATAACTAGTACTCGAACATCATTGGTACCTTAGTAGTTTCGAGAAAATTACTTGGAAGGTGGTCCGGCGGTAGTCGCGCTCCCTTCAACAGGATGTACATAACTCCAGCTTCCTCATCATATGTGATGGAACGATTCTACCTATGCCAATATTTAAGGCATAATAGCTGCAATCACAGTTCCCAGTCTTATTTTAGCTGCCACAAAAACTTTCGTTTTAATATGAGTCGTTTAGGTGTGTTGCCTGAGTGACGTCACCCCAGCTGCTCATAAATATCTTCCAAACGAAAGATACGATTATGTATTTTAGCTCCAAAATAGGCATAATGGCTGCCATAGGCAGCAAAATTTTCAAATCTCTGGACCTTGTAGTTTCCACGGCCACGTAGTAAGTAAATAAACAGTTACCGCGCCAAAAACATCAATTATTGCTTCGGAGGAGGCAAGAAGCGGCGTAGCTGTTCCGTGCACTACATTATCAGTTTAAAGTAATTATTTAGTTTTCACAATTCAATTCTATGTATAGGTACTTATATTATATGCTTAGGGTTCCGTACCAAAATGCCAAAGGTGAGACTGTGTCACAGCAGAATATCTGTGTACGTTGTGTCCAGTTCGACCGCGCGGCCATAGCGTTTTTTTTTAAAAAAAACCATGTCAATTTTTTGTAAAAATTTGTCAAAGTTGATTCCCAAAACCATAAATTTGTCAAAGATACGGTTAAAAAGTTATAAGGGTTTGAACATGGCCGCGCCATTGAAACGCGGCGAACCGCGCGGCCACTGAGATCTTTAAAACTAAGCCTTGTAGAGACCTGAAATTTACGCAAATGCAAGATTTAATTTGTAAAAAATTTGTAAAAATATAAAAAAAATACTCAGGTTTATAGTTTAAGAGCTATAACACTAAAACCGAATGGCCGCGCCATTGAAACGGTGGAGAAAACGCTATCGCCTGTATCTCGCTGAAAAAAAATCGCAGAGGTGTGTAGTTTATTGTAATTACCCAGATTTGAATTTGTCGAAACTAGGAAAAATACAACAAAAATTCCTAGGTTTATATTTCAGGAGCTATAAGACTAAAACGATATGGCCACGCCATCGAAACGGTGAATAAAACGTTATTTCGCCTGTATCTCGCTGAAAAAGCATCGCAGAGGTCTGGAGTTTTTTGTAATACCTAGATTTTAATTTGTCAAAACTAGTAAAAATACAATAAAAATTCTTAAGGTTATATTTCAGAAGCTGTAGAACATTATCAGTATGTGGTGCGATAGGGTGACCATGTCTTATTGTTTACAGAATACTTTCTACTTATTGTTACAGAAATTATAATTCAAGGATTCTAAATAAAATTAAAATGAAACCATAAATATAAAAACAATTATGTTTATTGGTTTAAAAGTCACATAAATCACAGAATGTTACAAATTAAAAAAAAAACTCAAAAATCACAGATTGTTTACTTACACTAAGATATAATCAAAAATCACAAATTGTTTACTTACACTAAAATATAATAAAAAATCACAGATTGTTTACTTACACTAAGTCAAGATATAAAATGAAAAATAGAAAAAATATAAACATAATTTATAATATCTTAACTACACGGTCATCCATACAAATAAAGAGAGAGCTCTAACATAATCATAAAATATTTAAATGCAACATACCTTAATCACTTCTGCTGAATTGTTTACATAATTTACCGAACTGACGTTACACCACAGTACAACACTTAATCGTAATTACACACGAACTGAACATTTTAATAATCAGTAGATCACTTTTTTATCGTGTTAACATCACAACGACACACTGATAACGAAACTCTTACGCTTACGTCGCTGTACCACAGAATAATAAGTACTAACGGCTGTACGCGTCGCACTGACCTGCGGAGGCGCGCGGGGGTGGCGCGTGTGAGATGCAATAGTGTGCATTACCAATCACATAGCTTAGGGGCGGAGTTGCGTCATTTAAACCAATCTTAGGGCTAGTTTTTCGTAAGTCCACGCGGACTGTAACTGTATTATTGACTTTTCAAGCAATAAACATAATTGTTTTTATATTTATGGTTTCATTTTAATTTTATTTAGAATCCTTGAATTATAATTTCTGTAACAATAAGTAGAAAGTATTCTGTAAACAATAAGACATGGTCACCCTATCGCACCACATACTGATAATGTTCTACAGCTTCTGAAATATAACCTTAAGAATTTTTATTGTATTTTTACTAGTTTTGACAAATTAAAATCTAGGTATTACAAAAAACTCCAGACCTCTGCGATGCTTTTTCAGCGAGATACAGGCGAAATAACGTTTTATTCACCGTTTCGATGGCGTGGCCATATCGTTTTAGTCTTATAGCTCCTGAAATATAAACCTAGGAATTTTTGTTGTATTTTTCCTAGTTTCGACAAATTCAAATCTGGGTAATTACAATAAACTACACACCTCTGCGATTTTTTTTCAGCGAGATACAGGCGATAGCGTTTTCTCCACCGTTTCAATGGCGCGGCCATTCGGTTTTAGTGTTATAGCTCTTAAACTATAAACCTGAGTATTTTTTTTATATTTTTACAAATTTTTTACAAATTAAATCTTGCATTTGCGTAAATTTCAGGTCTCTACAAGGCTTAGTTTTAAAGATCTCAGTGGCCGCGCGGTTCGCCGCGTTTCAATGGCGCGGCCATGTTCAAACCCTTATAACTTTTTAACCGTATCTTTGACAAATTTATGGTTTTGGGAATCAACTTTGACAAATTTTTACAAAAAATTGACATGGTTTTTTTTAAAAAAAAACGCTATGGCCGCGCGGTCGAACTGGACACGTGTACGTTACCCCAGCAAGAAAGTGTCTCCTAGAGTTATAGGAGTAGAACGTATAATTGGTGCCTTATCTGCTGTAAATGTGCCCCCACATAATAAATGTGTGCCCCCTGTCGTTTTGGAAAAAAACGATAACGTTTGATTTAATGCAATAATTACATTAAGAATTAAAATTAAGGGAATAAAAATAATAATTTCCACATCAACAAGCTGTTTCATTTATTATTGTCACAAGGTGCATTTAATATATTTTTTAATTAGCCCCCAAAACTTGAACGCGACTGTACGGACAACAGCTTATGTATACTGCGTCCAATAAAGAAGGTCATCGATATGTATGAATCAGTCGCTTTTTAGTAGTCATTGGAATTTGGTCGGATAACCAGCCGTTGTTTACATATTTTTTGTTTATATTTACTTAATGCGAAACATTCCAAGCTGAATATTTTCACCATATATTTTTGACTAAAGGCACATGATTTTGGTTTATACCTACACATCTCGGATTGAGCCGGTTCCTTGTATTTTGCCGTCAAAGTTATGACACCATCGTTTTTACTTTTAGCAAAAACGCATGCATGAACAGTTTTGAAACTTTGTATGGTTATTATTAGCGTCAAGAAGGACCGAATACAGTTTTCAGCGAACTTGTTTCTTGTCTAATTTAGGCGCTGCGATGTTTTTTCGGGTTTTCATAAAACCGCTATAACTTGAAAACTATAAATATTTTCTTAAATCTAATTGGGGCACTAAGGGGCACACATTAAGAGCTACTCGTGTATGTTTATTCTACAGGGGCACATGCAATGGTTGTAGAGATATACGATTCATCAAAACGTTACTCCAGCAGGAAATGCAATATCTCGAAAACCTGAAGGGGCACAGATTTTATTTTTGGGGGCACATTTTGGCACACATATAAGCTCTCTGGCCATGCACAATTTTTCTCTCTCCGATCATTCGTTTAGAATTTTCCTGCTAGAAAAACGTTACCCCAGCAGGAATCGTTTTTTCCGTTTTTTTGCAAAACGACAGGGGGCACACATTTTTTATGTGGGGGCACATTTACAGCAGATAAGGCACCAATATACGTTCTACTCCTATAACTCTAGGAGACACTTTCTTGCTGGGGTAACGTACACAGAATATCTCGAGAACTACCAATGTTATCAACTTGAAATTTGGAATAGTTGTAGATGACGTTTGCCCAACTATTTTGCAAATAAGAAAGGAATAAAAATATATGTATATTTTTTACAACAGAGTATGAAGAAGCGCAATTTGCACATTCTAAAACATTTTTTCTTTTTTTTTTAGGCCGCATAGTTTTCATTTTCAACTTGATGAAAAATGTAAAAAAAATTATCTCCGAAGTTTGCAAAGTGAAAAATCTGAAATTATTCTGTGATAGAAGTTTATGTAAAGATTTCAGGAAAAATTGAAGGCTCAAAATGCACACTTTTTCAGAAATCATCAACAAAGTTACATTAGTTACAGTATCGGTCAAGAGATGGCGCTGACATAAAACTGCAATATTACACACCGCAGTACAGTGTTAAAATTCTCTGACGAATATAAAACATGATGGTACGGAACCCTCGGTGCGCGAGTCCGACTCGCTCTTGGCCGTTTTTTTTAAATAAATGAACTTCTGAAATTTCATTCATGCAAGAACTGCAGCGATGTTATTGTTTCATGTGCTGTTTCATAACGTGACAATTTTTTTTTTTGTCAGAGCGGAACGCTTGCGAAGTTAAACAAAAAAAATATTTTTTTTTTACTAGGTACTTACCTATTTATTAAAAAGGGTGAAAACATACAAAAGAATGGTGTGGTGAAACATGAAAAATAATAATAATAATAATTCTTAATTTAGTGTGTATTTCCTCTGATTAGATTACAAAATATCTAGGTTCCCAAATAAGTCAATGATCAGAGTCCTTTCAAAATACATATATAAGTACTTGGGAACCTAGATATTCTGTAATCCAATCGGAATAAATACGCACTACCTTACGAATATGTTTGATTTACAAAATTACAAATTATTTTGGTAGGTATTACGTTTGTATGAACTACGCATTAGCATGCGTAGTTCGCCGGCCCCTTAGTAGAATGGAGCTCCATTCTACTAAGGGGCCGGCGAACTAATCACATGATTTGTTGATGTTAGTCTTTGTAATTAAAATTTATCGACTACTTATGTTTTGTGCTGTCTTATATTTGTTGATATTCAGATATAACTTAAATTGTTCATGAATAAATTGAATTGAATATCGTTTGGTCCCTTTGTAAAAGCGGGACAATTTTGCTCTGGTTGTGGACAAAGGGACAGACAGCCTGAAAGTGGGACTGTCCCGCCCAAAAACGGGACGAATGGTCACGTTATGTTTACACCAACACCAGTTTTGAACAGTAGGTAACTTGCCTGTATTGAGTAACAATTTTATTGCAGGTAGTCAGTGTTGTTTAGAGAGTGCCAGTCAATTATTGTTGCTTCAATTTTATGGTCTGCCACAGGCAATAAACTTGCGCCATGTAAATGAAGCTTTAGATTCGCGGTTATAGTATACATTTAGCCTGATGCATAGTGTACCACGAATACAAGGTAAAATAAAATGATTTCAGTAAGAAACATCATTTTATTGGTGGGGTTTCTCAAAATAATTGCTTTTTTTTATATACCTTATACATTGTAGTACTATATTACGTTCCTTTCTAATTTCTTGATGTAATAGTTTTTGGAGTAGTGTTGATGGTATTTTCCGTTTAAATTTATTATTTAATCTTTCAGGAATTCTTGGTGGCATTGCTTTTTTTACAGGCTTTTCTTTCGTTTTAGTAAATGCTTCAGGAGCAGTTTCATGTTCTACATTAGTTTTCACAATTTTCACTTCTTCTGGACCTTCATCTTCACTTTCATTGTTTTCTACTATTTTAGGTTTATCGTCAACTGGAGTGTCTTTCTTAATGTTATCACTTCTTTGAGGTTGATCTGGTTTTTGAATTTTTGTTTCTGATAATTTATTGTGTACTTCATTTTCTTTTCCCTCTGTTTCTTCATCTGATGTTCCATAATCACACATTAGAGATGTTAAGGCTCCGCAAAGCACTGGCTTTTGTGCATCTATTACTTCTTTAGGATTTACTAGTGATTCTTCATCATCCTCAAATAAATCATTACTACATTCTAATGGTTCAGCAGTATCTTCTGCATTTTGATCCATCTCTATATTAACTATACCAGTAAATGGTTTCAATTTATTTTTTTCAGCAGTAGCAGGTGCATTAGGTATAATTCTTGGTATTTTCTTAGCCGGTTGGCTATTTGTTGAAACTGAAGAATTGCTTTTGAAGTTCTGTGTGCTCATCCTCTGATTCTGCATCCTTTTATCAAAACTATGTTTTCTCTTTAAATTGGGTCCTTGAGCTGTGAATGAGAAATTTAAAAGATAAAATTCTATTGAATGTATCAAAAGGTATCTCCAATTAAAAAAAAAATTGAATACACTACCTATTGATCCATGTTTCTCATTCCTATAATTACGCTTCAAGGCCATTTTTTCACCCCTTTCAATTTTTTCCTTACTTTCAGCAGCTTTCTTCTCAATGTTAGATTTGGTGGGGTATTTCTTTTTCCTTTCATCTCGCCATTTCTGTATGTCTTCAGGATTGCTTAGGTTTGCAATTTTTTTATACAAGCCAGTTGAGTGCTGCATTTGAATGTGCTTTGTAATTACTTTTGGATGTGCAATAAACTGACAACCATCTATGTTACATTTCTGAAACAATAAAAAAATGTAAGTTTTTCATATTTACTGTAATAGTTGCAGTGACCTCGAAAGCTCCGGTAATGAGACAATAGGTTTTCTATTGCATCATATTAAATTACATAGGGTACACGTGAAGCTTGACAAGTTAATGACCATTTCATGTACCTACAAAAAAGACTTTGTGTAAAAAGAAATGCTAAGGATAGTTTCAATTTACAAGTTCAAGGACTTGCTTGAAAATGTTGAATTAACTGGAAAATGTTTGATAAACCTCAAGTATAGGAAAAAGAAGATACAGTCATGTCTACAGCACAAGTAGCAAAACATACTTAGTAAGCAAACAAGGCTTTTTACTCAAGCAAATTCGTTTTGTTATTTCATTTCATTGCTAAAGATTTACCTGGTGCTGTTGCTTATGTTTATGTAGAAGATCTGCTGTAGGGAATCCTCTATCACAGGTCTCACACCAGTGCTCTTCACTATTTTCATTTCTCATAATAGGTGCGCCAAAATGTGGATTGTTCCATAAAATTCCAGGCGGTGGACCTTGGTTTGGTCGCCATTGATGGTTGTTGGGCATTGGGCTGCGATAAAAGTTGTTCATCATACGTGGCCGTGGAGGTCTATTCATTTTTGAGTTCAGTAGGTAGGTACGTCCTAGACTTAAAAATATCTCGTAGAAAACTTGAAAGAACTTGCGTTTTACTTTTTTATTAAAACTGATACCTACAGAAAAAGATTAGTGCGATATAGTTATTTATGTAGATTGTTCGATTTGATGTATATACATTTGGAAAGAACATCTATGGCACACATGAGTTTCTTGAATAGTATACTACTTTTATAATTTTTGATAACCTCAACGACTAACCTAACTTTACCAAGACAAAAACATTTAAACATGTCAAAAAATCAAAAATCAATATTTATATATATTTTTTTAAATTATTTTAATGGCCAGTTGGTTGCTGGGACCTTTAGCTCCAAAATCAATAACATTACTCTGTAGTGCCTCTGTAGGCATAGACTAAAAAAGAAAGAGTACTAACAGTACAACTTACAACACCCACGGACTATTAATGCCACACTTGACACTAATGCTGAAGAAAGGAAGGAATATATCGCGTTGATAGGTACACATGCAGTGACTTGAAAATCTGTGTCTGGGTGGGACGGTGGACGTTGGTTATTGTAATCGTGATAAAATGTGTCCATATTACGTAAGTACAGGCGCAAGCACATCAAGCTATCCGAAACTGTATTTTCCTAATCAACTTTGAACCTTATGCGTAAGCGAAAAAGTAGAAAATCTATTAAATAAATTTGATAGATTGTAGTAGCTTGATGTGCTGGCGTCTGTACATACTGCCGAACACGATACACCAAAAACGAAACGTATGTACAGACGCCAGCACATCGAGCTACCCGAAACTTTCAAATCCCAATCAACTTTGAACCTTAAGCTTAATTGATAAAGTTGAAAATCAGAAATGTGACAGATTGTAGTAGCTTGCTTGACGTACTGGCGTCTGTACCATACGCGGTTACATACAGTTCGAGGTGTATCAGCTACGGCGCGGCGCGTGCCATGATCATGTATCACTTTGCGTCCAAACTAGCGACTTTAATACACGTTTATGCTACCTACGCGTCGGGCGTAGATCTGATTCACTAAAAATACTAAAATGATGTAAGTCTGGAGTTAGCTTAACGTTGCCGTCGCTGCGTGTGTAGCTAGCATTACACTTACATAGAATAAAATGAGTATTTAGGTTCGACATTGACAACAGCAGTCATGCGTTCTTACCGACCCAGATGACCCCATAACCCTCTTCCAAGAGAGCAGTAAGGCAACCAGCACGCTTAGGAAAAACAAGTAACAAGAAATCGACATACCGGCCAGCGGCCTCGCCGACGAGGTCCCTAGCGACGTCCCCTAGTAAATGCCCCCTACCAACCCTTGCTCGATGTAGTGCCAGCCCGCACCGCAGCTGAGCCTGTAGATTTAAATTCCCGACTGTGACCTCTGAGTTTGTTTCGACTTTTCTTCTCAGAGTAGTCAATTAGGAAATGCCGACCCCCTCGTTCTTAAGTAATCATTAATCGATCCAGCCCCGGATCTACGATTTTTTAGAACCGGGGCAAAACCTTTGTATTGGCGCCCCCTCCCTTCAGTGTTTGAGAAAAACTTGCAAATTGTTGATTTCCACTACGATAATATATGATTTCACTAATAAATTACTTGTTTTATTAACGCTGATTACTCGTAAACGCAATCAACCACATAAACAAACAGTGTTGTCACTTGACGTTCAACTGTTTGAATTTGTTCGGCTCGGCTCGTATAGTTATGTCAAAGAGTATAATAATAATACGGGAGAAGAGAGCCCTCTTGCGTCATTTCGAAGCAGCCAGATTCGAAACGCCATCTACATATCTTAACGGGAACTAAGGCTCTATGACAGGAATGTATATATACCTACATACGTATAGGTTACTATTACTCTTTGCTTGTATGTATTGGTGATCTTTCTTGTTTTTTTGCAAATATCAGCTGTGTTTACGTCGTATGTCGATTAAAATGCGATTTGTGAATATAATGACGATACATTTACTAAATTACAATCATTAAAATTTACTGTCTGAAGGAACTATTATTGATATTTTAATGATCGTGATTCAGTAAGTAAACGAGTCATCATTAGCGAATCGCATTTTGATCGATGTGGACACAGCTTCTATTTGCAAAAACATAAGAAAATTTGAATTTCGCCCGCTACATTTACTTGAATAGAATTGGCATTGTAATTTATAACTTATGGATAATATTTTATATCAAGTTTTTCGAGAGCAAAATAAAACGTCTGATGTTGATAAAACACTCAAAAACTAATATTTAAACACAAAATGGAGACACGAAACACAAACAAGCGCAGACGCAAGTTGCGGCGGCCATAATGTGTGATGTTGCCAGACCAGAAATGATGTCACACAATATGGATTTACGTGACAAGTTTGCCATAATTGATAATGCTGGACGTGTATGAAATATAATAATGTGATAATTTTAATGAAATATATTACAATTATTCTCTAGAAAAATACTATAAACTAAACTTTAAGTTGGGATTACAGAGACATCTATCGATAATTATGAAACTAATAGTTTCTCAGTTAAGTAAAGTAGATGGCGCCTCTTTCTTTACGAAAGTAGTGCTTGTTCTAACTGTCTCCCCCCTGAGTTATGTGACGGGGATTCCCCTTGGCAGAAAGATCACGGACACTACGCACGCGTTCATAAAACTTGATCTGTTAAGATGCGTTCATAAATCACTTGAGGAGTGATTTTTCAAAAGGCCTTATTTCCATTTTTTGCCCAACTGTAGATTTCGACGGAATCGTAAAATCAAGGCAAAATCACAACCATAACGTACAACAATTTAGGTTAAAACGCTTCATTTCCTACTGTAAAAGGACCATCAACAGTAAACTTTCATTAAAACCTGGCACAATTCCACGGTATGAAAATCCATAGGTCCAGTGTAAGTATAGTTTCAAACAAAAAGCCATAATTCCTGCTTATTTTTATTCATATTAAAAAATTTTATACAAAACGGCATGATAAAAATGAGGTTCGCAGATAAAAATGAGGTTTGAAAACAAAATATTGCTTGTGAATTTTAACGCATTTTTTGTAAGTTTCTCGACAGCACAGGGTAACACTTTGACCATAGACAATATTATACACAAAAAACCGGCCAAGAGCGTGTCGGGCCACGCTCAGTGTAGGGTTCCGTAGTTTCCCGTCCGTCACAATAAGTATTCCCACTTATGAGTTTAAAAATGGGTATCCATTATGTTCGCGTAATAATCGTAGTCGATCATAGATCTTAAAATATTGGGATTCGATTTTAATAATTCTTTTTTTGTTTTTGTTTGAAAAAAGATACGTTCAGGATAATAAAATATGTAAACGAAGTTAAATAAAGTCTTGCCCAGTCCAGAAATTATTTTGTACAACTTTTTGTCTTTTTTGTACAAAAACTGTTGTTTCCATCAAGTTCAAAATAATTTTCGAAGAAAGTCCTTACAAAGTTCTACTTTTCAGATTTTTTCCATATTTTATAAACTTATGGTTCAAAAGTTAGAGGGGGGACACATTGTGTTTCACTTTTGGAGCGATTATTTCCGAAATTATTGACATTATCAAAAAATGATTTTAGTAAACCCCTACTCATTTTTAAATACCTTTTAAACAATATATCACACGTTAGGGTTGATTATTAAAAAAAAAAATCACTTCCCACTTTACATATAGGGGGGCTACCCTAATAAAACATTTTATTCCAATTTTTATTTTACCACTTTGTCGGCGTTATTGATATACATATTGGTACCAAATTTCAGCTTTCTAGTGCTAACGGTCACAGAGATTAAGCGAGGACGGACAGACAGACAGACAGACATGGCGAAACTATAAGGGACTACGGAACCCTAAAAGGTTGAAAATATTTTAGATGATTTGCTAAGTAGTGTGCAAGAGAACTGTCATGAGCATGACATGGAATGTGAATGTCATCAACCCAGATGATTTGATGAACCTTAGAATTTAAGTATAGATTACCATTGTGACCTTTATAAAAATGTGATTAAAATATTTCCTGATTAATTATTAGTTTGCCTTACTTCCAACTAATTAGCTACCCGAATAGAGTGATTATGATGCCTTCAGTTTATTTTTTTCAAAAAGCCTCATTTCCAAAATGTTGTGTAACAAAAAGGCATATTTCCAATTCATCTTAAACAAAAGGTCTTATTTCCTATAGTGACAAACAAAAAGTCGTATTTCCAACACTTACTTTTATTTTTAAAGTCGTTAGTTATAAAAATTCAAATTACTGGAATGCCATTGGTTTTGAGAGAATATTGCACATTGACTTCCGCTTTTTCAAAAATTATATTACAACTTTTCTACCTACCACAGAAAATTGGAGTTTATGAAAATTTGTTCTTAATGGAATTAAGGCCTTTTGAAAAATCACTCCTCACTTAGTATGTGTTCAAAAAATAACTGAGCGTATGGAAATAGAAAAGTTTGTTTTTCAAACATATTATATTAAGATTCGATTACTTGTTAAAAACCTATGAGATTGTAGGAAAAGAGGCTTCATTTGTTCGATATTTCGAATTTTTGCCTCAAGGATTTGGCGCCCCCATGAAACTGCCGCCCGGGGCAAGTGCCCCGGTTTGCCCCCCCCTTAGATCCGGGGCTGAATCGATCCAGTGCCCTCTCCCCAGCGACGCCCTAAGCCGAGGCTTGTACCCCACAGGGGTGCCCTTAGCGTGTAGTCGCTTAGTCTACTTAGTTAGTTTAAGCCCCTGGCTGGAGGCTTTGAGTTCTCTCAAGGCAACAACAGGATAGTCCGGTTAAGTAGTCACGACCTCTCAAGGTCAACTACGAGATGCCCTAGTAAAAAAAACAAAAAAAAAACAGCAGTCATGTCATAAGTCAACTTCAACTCTTGAGGAATAATGTCATGTCATGACTGTCAATGCTGTCGTCTCATTATCTGACAGCTGTCATCAAGTAGCGGTTTTGATTCACAAACAAACCCAACACAGAATATTTTTTGATAGATTCCCAATTCCCATGTTTACAGCATGCAAACTAATTAAAAGTCTGTTTACAAATAAAAAAGATACTATCAGATCTTCCCATAGAGTCACAGTAAGCTTAAATTCATAACATAAACGATGAATAATTCTGCAGCAAATTCAGCAGCGAAGGTAACCAGTGATTTTAAACGTTTTATCATCAGTGGAATTATTAATATATTGATTTTTTATTGATTACGATTATTCTTATACATACAAATGATTTCAGGTCGGAGAAATATTTACTGAGGCCGGAGCTGCATTTAATAAGTTAGCAGATTTAGCTATGACATTACATCCAATGGGAGAGCCAACACTTGGGTAAGTTATAAGCATTTATGATAATGCATGGTACAAACTGGTCTACCTGATGCTAATTTGGGAACTAAATCATCTAGATGTTGGTCTTGCTCTAGATATTTTGGTTGCGCACAATATAGTGTAGTAGTGTGTGGGTATTAGTGTAATGGCAGTTTGGATTTTTCAGTTTGAATTAATTTCCTATGAATGTTATTCAAATTTTTATCTTTTTTGTTATTTTTATGTTATTCAAATTTTTATCTTTTAAATTTTTTTCTAATTTTTTATCTAATAATATGATATAAATCAAAATTTTTAGCTTAGGAAATTTCCATATTCAGGTTATATTTTTTATATGTAAATTTTTATAACATCATGCCCAAATGACTGTCAGTGAGCCTATTGCCATTATGACTGCACAAATCCAGACTGGGCTGCTACTAAACAAAACCTAGTAACATTGTCTTTTCATAGTAATCATTGTTTTAGTATGTAAAATGATTAATATGGTTAATCTTACACTATTTCAGCCAGCAGCCCAAAACTCCTGTAAAGAAGAAATTGATAGAAGAAAGGACTTTAGCAAGCAGTATACCAGCCCACACCCAGCATAATATCCACACGGCACCTTTATCTCAACAGGTCTGGTTTCACTGTAGTACACTATCTTTATATTATGCAATAGGGTACCCCACAGATATAGATAGACCTAGATAACACAAATATCACGATTTGTATGAAAACCAAGCGTGCCATTTTTTGACTACCTACTATGACATCACAAGCACTATTTAGTGATGGGAAAATCAAATCGATTTAAAGACGCCACCGCGTGCGGCACCCATCTCACCCCACCCCCAGGATCACGCTCACCCAGCCAGCAGTACTCAGGACCGAGTGCGAAAGTGGTTGCTTACGATTTTTGTACGTAAGCTGGGCACGGGAAGTAGTTGCTCTTGCGTTATCTAGGTGACTCTATATCTGTGGGACACCCTTTATAACCTAGGACTTAACTGAAGAAATGTGGGTGTACTACACATCTCTCCCTGCAGGAATACAAGCATGAATTTTGTTAATAACTTTACAGTAGATCCTTTTGTTTACCCTTACCTTTTACAACATTTTTTTTTTGAGTTTTGGAAATCATCAAATGACCCCTCCCGCTCTGGGTGAAGCGGAAGGGAGTTTAGAGAATTTTACTGACTAAAACCTACCCGTGTTCCTTCCTTAGCCCTTTATATTCCAGGGTAGCGGCAACCCTTTCGGACGATCCCACTGACCCGGCAGGCATCGGCCCTAACGGGCGCCTGCTCTATTGCTGACATCTCTTTGAGGCGCGCGTGGAACACGTACGCGCCGTCCGGCACGGGCCTGGTCCTGATCGGACAATGAGCTACCCATTAGGTACTCTCTGTCCGCAGGCCCGCGTCTATGGTGGCCGGGAGTCGTCACGCGGCTCCCGACGCCCGGAGCGTCTCCCGCGGCGGCTGGGACGTGAGGCTCTGTCCCTCGACCATCCCGCCACTTCCTTCGCTAACATGACTGCTTCGTAGGAGTTGGCTGCCTCCCACTCCCTCTGGCCAGGGACCATGGCTTGAATCAGGGCCAGACGCGAGAGTTCGCCGCTGCTGCCGATCGCCTTTACGAGGACACGGCGGTGCTCTGTCCAAGCGGGGCAGAGCGCCACCGTGTCCTATGGGCGATCCTCGCAACGGTGACACCTGGGCGTTTCATCCTGCCTGATGATGTGCAGGAACCTCCCGAAACATCAGTGTCCGGTGAGGACCTGCGTCAGGCAGTAGGTGAGGACGCCGTGACGCCTCTCTAGCCACTCCTTAAAGAGGGGTCTTATGGCCACTATCGTGGCGTTCCATGCTCGCCGTCGCAGTGAACGGCAGGAGGGGCTTGGCCCCCTCAGGTTGGGCAAGAGCCGCTTGAAGGCGGCCCAGACCACCCCTGAGAGTACCCCAAAAACAGGGTTCTCTTGACCTTGAGACTCAAGACCTTGTTTCAATAAGACTATGGGGAAATGTAATAACATACATAAATCTGTACCTTCAGTGAAAAGTGATACATGTCGACCCAGATCGGTTTTTATATTCTCTGATTAAACTTATTAAAAAAAAATTAACTTAATTTCTATCTTATCCCCGTTGTTATAAGATTAAAAATGAATGAGATTTTTATTGTGTACTTTGATATAAGTAAGCAATTTTTTATTGAAATTATTGTGTAAAATAATACTTTTTGATTCATACCAAAGTGCTCCGAACCGATCTTTATATTTCTAAAATGTATTTTAATACGACTCGAGTTACCACATCTTACGCGAACCGAAAGCTTTTACTTCAATTAATCCAAAGTGATACAAATGAAATCCTATCACAAAACATAAAAAAACAATACATTCTAGTGAAAAGTGTTACATTTGTACATGAACCATACAAACACAAATTTATTTTCATAAAAATATGTGACTAATGATACAACTGCTAATCAAACAATTTACACGTAATTTATGTAGCCAATTTTGATGTGATTACAAATTTAATATTAATTCTATTAGTAAGAACATAAGGGAAATAGGACATATGATTACGTGAATAATGATACTAATATAGTAGAATCAAAACTGCATTGCGTTTTAGAACTAAATTAGCAAAAAAATACGTAGTACACAGTGATACAAGTCGCGCAGCTCTTACGCACCCCACTCCCTACTTCTCCGCGGGACGCATGGAAAGAGCGCAGGCGACGCGGGCGGGCGTGGGTCAGGACAGGTGCGTCGTGCGTTACAGCACACAACACTACGATGCGTAAGGTAAGACTTGTATCATTTTACACGAATTATGTAACAATTTTGTTTTTTAAATGTTTACAAAGAACATGTATTTTATATTGATTTATTAAGAATTCATATTGTCGTATTATACATTATTTTATAAATACCTATTTTAAAACAATATTAATTAATTTATAAAAAGAATACCTAATTTTCGAACTTACATGATAATAATTAATAATATAGGTAGCCTAACAATGTATTTTAATTCTTATTTATTAAATGCTAACTAGTATTCAGTAGGTATAATAGGGATAGGCAGACGTTGTTGTTAATCAAATGTCAACAATACTTTTAATCAAAACATAGGTATCTTTGCTCTTTCCTGGTGTAGTTTCATTGCACGTATGCTTGTACGTCTTATAAACATTTTGTAATGAATTACATTAATAAATTGCATGTATACTATATTTGCGAGGTTTTATAAAAAATCAGTATAGCAGTTTCGGTGTATCTCAAAAACAAATATCAGCTAGAGGGCCTAACTTTTTCCTGGCTTCATTTTATCAATTTGTTCTTCAAACTGTGCGAGCAAGGGTGGTGGGGGCCGAGGACCCTATTAAATGTGGTTTTAACCGGTTAAATTTCACTACCAAAACCAAAATGCATGAAAAACCGGTATACCGCATAATCCGGTAAAATAAATCGATTTCGGTTCTATCTACTCTTGATGGCTCGGCTGACGCCACGTCAGCCGCCGAGTGCCACCGTCCATACATTTTCATGTCACACTGACGCTGACGCTCTGCTAGAAATTCTACCTTGAATGGTTTTAATGTGATGCTTCGATATTAATTTGAACAGTTATTTTTACAGTCTATAATGAAAAAACGAATAGATAAGATTATGGAAGGCGTTCAGCTACAGAGGGATGAAGAAAATATGGTACATGAAGAAATAATAAATGAAAAAAAATCTAATCAGCCCGTAGAGACAATAGAAATAGAATCCTGTAAAAAGACGGCCTTAGAAGAAGTGGATCAATGTGAAGAGGAGATAGAAGAAACCACACTTGAAAAAGACGATCAATATGGAGAAAATATTAGCAGTGGATCAGAGGGTAAGGAAACTGGACTATCACCTAGAATTTTAGATTTCAGCTCGGGTAGCAGTGATGATTTTATACCAAACAGTGAAACCGACTCAACTGAAACAAGCACGTCGACTGGTAAACCAAAGAAAAGATATACCAAAAAACTGATAATTCCTGAAAGCTTTGATGACTCAGATAGCACGACCACAGGACCAGAACCTGGATGCTCGCATTCAAATAAAAAACAACGAAAATCATTAAAGGAAAGAAGGGCAGATAGAGATTCTAGATTAATTTTACGCAATGCAGGCAAGAGTTATGTTACTAAACTGGGTAAAATGAAACCTGGAAGAAATTTGGGCCCACTAACGGACTGTCGCATGAAATGCAATAGTCGTATATCCCATGACATAAGAGAATTTATTTTTAAGGAGTACTGGGGTTTGGGTTCGTACGATGAGAGAGCTAAATATACTGAACGCTTTATTAAAATTAATAATAAAAAAACACATACAATCGGAGGCAAAGGAAAACGAAAATACAGCAATACATATAAAATAGTTTATTTTAATGAGGATTACAAAATATGTAAAAGTTGTCTTTTGAAAACTCTTGGTTAGAGTAATCGCTTTCTTCAGACCGTGTGTGAAAAAATAAAAAAGTATGGTCGTGTAACTAAAAGCGAAAGGGGGCGTGCTGCCAGCTACAAAAAAATTTCTAACGAGCGTCTGAAAGAGGTAGAACAGCATATCAATAAATTCCCGGCGTACGAAAGCCATTACTCTCGATCCAAGACTGCTAAAAAGTACCTTAGCTCTGACCTTTCCCTCAATACTATGTATCAGCTTTATTGTAAAGAAAATAGTAACCCCGTCTGCAAAACTGTATATGGCAAAGTTTTTAAAGATATGAACTTATCATTTAAGAAACCTAGCATAGATACATGCAATAAATGTAACTTGTTACAAAATAAGCTCCAATATTTACAAGATGCTGAACAAATTGTACAAGTACGGGAGCAACTGAGACTACATCAGGAAAGCTACGAAAGTGCTTACACTGAAAAACGCAAAGATAAGGCTTTGGCTAAAACTAACTCGGATATTTGTGTTATTGCATTCGATTTACAACAGTGTCTACCTACTCCTATGCTGAATACTCAATCAGCATTTTATAAAAGACAACTATGGGTCTTTAATCTGACAATCCACGATTTTACGACTGATTACGCATATTGCTACATGTGGCCAGAATGTAGTGGTGGTAGGGGCGCCAATCAAATAGCTTCGTGCTTGTACGAATTTATCACTGTGAGACTTCCGTTGCTTCACCCAAATGCTAAAACCTTAATCACGTATTCAGATTCATGTTCGGGACAAAACAAAAATTCTATTATTTGCACAGCTTTATTATTTGCACTAAAAGACTCGCCTCAACTTTTGAACATAGAACATAAATTTCTCGTACCCGGCCATACACACATGGAAGTTGATAGTGACCATGCGCTCATTGAAAGAGCAAAAAAACGAACATCAATGAATATTCACCACCCACGCGATTGGTGTCAATTGGTAAGGAGTGCATCGACTAGAACTAATAAATTTTCAGTAATTGAAATGGCGGGGACAGATTTTTACGATTTTGCCATGTTTGCTAAAAATAATTTTACAGTTAAAAAAACTAATTTTACGGGTGAAAAGTTTATATGGTTGAATGTAAGAGTTATTAAATTTAGTAAAGAAAAATTTCCGGTTTTTGAATATAAAGAAAGTTACGTAGGTGATGATTATTATGTGATGTCTTACGACAAAAGGAATAAAGACTACAGTTTAGTTAGTATTAATGCTGTTCCAAAATGTTACAATGGACCGATTCCTATAAGTGTTTTAAAGAAAAGGGATTTAATATCACTGTTAGAATACATTGATCCAAGTGTTCACGATTTTTATCATAACTTGATAACAAACTCAAATTTGTGAGACGCAGATCCTGATATTGTTTCGGATGATGAATAGTTGCAGTGCTACAACATATCTGTTGTTCGATTTTTGGAGACTGATTTAATACAATTTAAGACTGTTCAAGATTAATGATAAGAAGGATGAAAAGTTATGTTTTTTATTTTTTATAAGAAAATTATATTGTTACCTGTTGTTTGATTTTTGGAGACTGATTTCATACGATTTAAGACTAATTCGATCTCTGTTCAAGATTAACGATAAGTAGGTTTAAAAGTTGTGTTTTTTTAAAAGGATGTTATATTGTATTGTATAGCGAATAGTTGAAGTGCTACATGTACAACACATTTATTTGATTTTTTGAGACTGATTAAATCATGATTAATAATAAAGAGGTTTAAAAGTTATGTTTTTTTATAAGGATGTTAATTATATTGTTTTATATAGCGAATAGTTGAAGTGCTACAACAAATCTGTTGTTTGATATACCTACTCTGATAATCAGATTAACAATAAATACCTACTTAGGTCTAAAAGTTATGTTTTAAGTTTGATTTATAAAAATGTTTTATTGTTTTGCTACTACTTGTAATTCATAAAAAAGTGTTTATTCAAGAATTCTTTATTAAAGAAACGCTTTTTTAATATAGTTATTATTTTATTATGATATTAACATAGTTTTACCCTTCCTGTGACAAAAACGTTTGAAAATACTTATTACTTGTATCAATAAACACTTCGATGTAAACAAAATGTATCACAATAAATTCTAGCTTGTAGCATTAATCACTTACTAGTTTGAAAAATACATTGGTGTTTAGGGGTACAATTGAATATTTACGTAGGAATTTTAAATAAAACAATGAAAAAAGGTTGCTGATAATCAAAATGATCATTTTAGTTTTACGAGTTTTTCTCACAACAACTATTTGCAGGCAAAACGTGCCAAAACACAAGCCTTATAACATTTCACACAAAACGGTAACTAAATGTGTAAAATAATTCATTTCATTATAAATTTAAATACACAAAAATAAGCAAAGAAAACTATAGTGTACGGTGATATAACTGGCTATTTTTACTAATTACTTAAATTCCGTGCAAAATAATATATTTAAACCAAGCTCTTTATAATCTTTATAATATTATCTACACGTACCACATATCGTTTTTTATTTTAGAACGTTAGAAAAATAATGAGATTTTTTTAAATCTTTTACCTTTAATTACTCAAAACTATGATTTTTCACTTATATCACTTTTCACTGAAGGTACAGAAATAACATCATACCCGTATTCCCCAAAGGGTTGGGCAGAAGTGTATAGACCTACATTATATTACATGCACATTTCGTCAGTTGTTTGAGTCCCATGTGATAGGGAGTGAGCTTATTGCTATCAACTGGGCACAAATCCAGACCCCATGCTGCTACTGGAAATGTTAGGCAAGTTACTGTATATTATGATAGTGTGTGATAAAACAAATCCGGATTGAATACTTTTATGTACTAAGTAAATCCAGCCATTTTGTTTTTATACCCAGGTGACACTCAACATGTTAAATGCTCAAGAAACAGAGATGGACACAGATGGACTGGTTGGAGATGTAAAGCTGGAGTTTGAATCAAGCACAGAGGAAGTCACTACTTAGAATAAAACATAAAAAATTTAAATACTTTTGTAAAAAGATTTCATCTATTTTGTAAATTTTATAATAATGATTGAGGCATATCACATTTTCTAAAAGTGAAAGACAATAATATTGTACATATTTTTCATTCAGTTTTATACACATAAAAAAATCTTTCCTCTTTATAATAGTATAGATAGTAAAAATATAGGTAAGGGTGGTGTCAAGGGCATAACTAAGAATATACATATACTTGTAAGAATACATCTATGAAATACGTACATACTTAACTATTTAATTAGTAGTAGCAACTAGTTATTTGAATAGTTAGACAAATTAATTAAACACCAATAAGAATTAATTAAAATTATATTATTGCTCAAGTTATTGTTCTTTTAAATATTTGTTATGTTTATAGCTGTAATTCTCTGTATGAATGATAAAACTTTCGTTTAAACAGCTGGGTTCAAAGAATGGAAGCTTTGAACCCTCCTGTTCCAAGAAGAATTTTGAGATTCATGAGTTTTGATGTGAGAGCCTTCTGATAAAGTTTTTTCAATAACAGAGTCTACATTATTTTTTATTTTCAAACATTCATATAGATCAAAAGAATTTCCAGATTTCTTGACCCTTCTTTGAGCATTTCTATAGCATTTCCATGGTTGTGGCTCAATTATGATTGTTCTAGAAATAGATTTTATAAGCTTTAAAAATTCTAGTAATCCTTCATCTCCATTGTTCAGATGAATCCACATAGTTACTGAAAAACAAAATGTTAAATGAAAAGCTATGTGTTTACAAGAGTCTAAATAATTGTGGATATGAAGTCGGTCATTTAGATCCATAATGTTACATGTAATAAACTTAATATTAGGGTATTCATTGGTTTCGTTGGCCCTTTCTATTAATGTAGAATCAATGTCCACGGCTAACATATGGATATCAGAGTTTGGGTAAACAGTTTTTAAGTACACATATATAGCCTTGGACAGTTCTCCTGTGTTGCAACCGACGTCTAGGCACACAAGCTGGTTGTCTACTGGTGCTGGAAACATTTGTGGATGAAGATTGTTAATCCTTTCGCTCACATCGTGGAATGAGTAATAGTTTATGAAGTTTCCAAATTTTACAGCGCCTGGGTCACTGCCGTAAAATTTGAGGTCGTTAGGGTCTATTTCACTTTCACCTTTCATCATGCAGGACACGAATGAAGTTGTTCTGAAGTTTTAAAAACTTAAAACGTGGTGTTTTCGTGTTTTAGTTACGGAGCTGGCTGCTGGCTGAACTGAATCATTGACGGCTGTCAAAATAAAACGTTATGTCAATGTTAATGACAGTACGTTTTGTTTCATCGAGTTTTTATTTCATGTGTATAGTTCACTGACGGACCTGTATGATAGAAGTCAGTGGTATAGTTATGAATTGTTTGCTTTTTTATCCTACTACGGCGAAGTTTAAACGAGAGGTTGCCTTATAGTCAACCGCACATGAGTGATATATGTAGGTGACTGGTAACTGTTATAAGACGGCTGAGTGTCGATCTATTCTGTAAAAATCTCAACTTCAACTTCAACTCTTGATTAATGGCTTCTGTGGAACAAACACCACAATTTTGCCAATTTCACGTACTAAAATCCACTAAATGAAAAAATTAAATCTCTGTGACACGTGAGACAGCTCGCTACTGCGGCTGATGTGTCTCCAAAAAATATGATGATGTGATGATTGTGATGATCAATCTGTAAAAATCTCACTGTGAAAGCTTTCGTGAAGTGAGCTGTCAAAAGTGTCAATCCTTAGCATCAGATGGAATGATAGCTAACTTTAAGCTCACTTCACGGTTCACCTAAGTTTTCACCGCGAGATTTTTACAAAATATTTAGATAAAGATCAGACCACTATTATACGTAGTCCTCTGCCTTTGCTGAATTTATTGCTTATAAAATCCACCTTTACAGCTATTCACAACCGTTTGATTGGCTATCTGTTCACTTAAGGGGAACACTACAATATGGTAACTTTTATGGTAGAAAATGCAAGTGGTAAATAAATAATTATTTATTTATGACCTACCCCTTACGTATATTTTTGCCTTGTGCCGCGGATGTGAACTTGTAAACTTAAAGGTGGAGGACGTCGAAAATCATTCCAATGAGTTACTGCTGATTAATGTCAATTGAACATTGCATCGAACTGTCCTGTGTTGAGCTAGATAAGCATGTCATAGTGTGCGTTTACAGACCCGCTAATTATCAGAACTTTTCTGTATTTGAGTCAATAATGGAAGATGTCCTAGCGAAACTTGCATCCAATAACAAAGCCGCAATTATTTGTGGTGATTTTAATAATAATATTTTGGAAAATAATTCAAATAGCATAAGATTATTAAGCCTTTTTAAATCGTTCAATCTATCTAATGTTTTTACAGAACCGACTAGAATAACTCCAACTTCTGCTACTTGTATCGATAATGTATTTTGTGATTGTGATTATTTAGATAAAACCATCGTAAATTATTTGCCGTCTGATCATAGTGGACAAACGGTATCATTTAAGTTTAAAACACCTTTGCAAAAAGTGCAAATACAATTTAGACCAATAACGACTGGTAAACTAAATAGATTCAATAGTACCCTAAATAATAAGTTAAATGATCTGGGCCATGATATGGATGATGCAAATAAATTGTACGAGGATTTCTTTTCAATAGTGCACACTCAATTCAATATAACTTTTGAAAAGAAAACAAAAAACATTTGCCCCAATTTTATATTTAGTGACTGGGCAACTAGAGGTATTAGGAAAAGTAGGGAAAGACTGTTCGAGCTGTATGGCCTTAAGCCTTACTTCAATACTGAATCTTTCAGCAAGTATGTTGCTACATATTCCAAAATTTTTAGAAATACTTGTAAAATAGCCAAAGCCCTGTACATTAGCAATAAAATCAAATCAGCAGAAAATAAAATAAAAACTGTTTGGAAAATTATAAAAAACGAAACACTGATTACACATTGGAGACTTCACGGGATGCCCTAAGCTCTAAATTAGAAGTAGCTCAGGAATTTGTAAATTTCTTTACTAATATTCCATCAAAAACGACGGAAGCCTTAAATTCCTCATCCGACGTATCAATTGATTTATTAAGAGCGAACTTTCCAGCCTATCCGGTTGAATTTCAATTTAAACATATTAACCCCGTAGCAGTAATAAAAGCTTTTAAGCAAATTAAGATCAAATTGACCGAAGATCTTTGGGGAATGTCCATTAAAGTCTGTACCTCTATAATTGAGACTATTGCACCTTACTTAGCCTTAGTTTTTAATTCGTGTGTTGATCAAGGAGTCTTCCCCGATTTAATGAAATACAGTAAGGTAATACCACTTTACAAATCCGGGGACAGTAAAGACACCAATAATTATAGACCCGTATCCATTTTGCCGGTTTTCAGCAAGGTGTTTGAAAAGATAATGCTCACTCAAATGCTCAATCATTTTAACTCGAATAAAATCCTACATGATCAACAGTATGGTTTCACCAAAGGACGTGATACGACCGACGCTGGTGTAACTTTATTAAAAAACATTTTTAACGCGTGGGAAGAGGCCCATGACGCCATAGGTATCTTTTGTGACCTCTCCAAGGCATTTGATTGCGTCGATCACAAAACCTTACTTTTGAAACTTGAGCATTACGGACTTGGAAAACTTGCGCTCAGTTTAGTTAGTTCTTATTTAAATGATAGACAACAGCAAGTTCAAATAAATGGTGTCAATTCGCATGGTTTAACAGTGAAAATGGGTGTGCCACAGGGCTCGATATTGGGTCCTTTCCTCTTTTTAGTGTATGTGAATGATCTACTCCATTTATTAAAAAATCAACCACAAATGGTGTTATTTGCTGATGACACTTCCTTAATTTTTAAGGTAAATAGACGTGCTACAAATTTTGACGACGTAAATAACGCCCTTCTGCAGGTCCAAAATTGGTTCACTGCTAATAATTTAGTATTAAATGGAAAAAAAACTAAGTGCATAAGATTTTCTTTACGAAATGTCAAGAGTAGTGATTGTGAGATAATATTGAATCAAGAGAAACTAGAATTCGTCGATGAAACTGTTTTCCTGGGGATCACGCTTGACTCAAGGCTACAATGGGGTCCTCATTTAACATCTCTTGCAGGACGGCTAAGTTCAGCAGCTTATGCTGTCAGAAAAATCCGTCAATTTACTGATGTAGATACCGCGAGACTGGTCTATTTTAGTTACTTTCATAGTATCATGTCTTACGGTATTTTACTTTGGGGACGGGCTGCAGACATCGATTCTATTTTTATTCTGCAGAAAAGAGCCATCAGAGCCATTTATATTCTCCGCAGGCGCGATTCTGTAAGGGAACTGTTTAAGGAAATTAACATCATGACGGTACCTTGTCAATATATCTACGAAAACATCATGTATGTAAGAAAAAACTTACATCTTTTTAGTAAAAGAGGTGAAAGACATAATTATAATACTAGAAATAGGGACCTATTAGTTCAACCAGGTTTCAGACTGGCTAAAGTAGACTCATTTTTTATGGGGTACTGTTTAAAATGTCACAAAATTCAAGTCTTGTATAAAACGCACACTATGCAGTCAGGCATATTATAAGTTAGGGGATTACATCGCTGATAAAAATGCCTGGCTTAATGCTGGTCCTGTTCCACAACCACAACTGATTGATTAACGCTTGAAAATTCTGTTGGAGCTGCTGAAGATTGTAAGACTATCTTTGCATTGTATAAACTCAATTTCCTTGATATTGTATAATTGCATAGCACATATGTGAGTTCTATGTATATTATACCCTATGTACCATTTATCGGGTAATGTGTCTTTCATTGTCCTGAATGTGCCCTGGCGGCTGATAGTATGTCATGCTCACACAAATGTCTCGCTGACGGTGGCGTGTGTGTTGGATCTTTTAGCTCCCTTCAAAATGGTTGAGCTGAATGGTGCTGATCTATGCGTCATGTTCGTGAACGGGTGCCGTCAGTTGGGGCTGGTCATCTCTTAGCTGCCTCGGCTTATTTTTAATTATTTTAATTTTGAATTGTTGTTTTTACTCTGTACTCTTTTAACGCGTACGTCTTTTTTACATCGTTCTCACATATAATTATAAATTCACATTGATGATGTAACTCATATTTTTGTAAAAATATGATTTAAAAGAGTGTCCATGGAGTTTCTTGCCCGTTCTTCTCCATAGGTACCTACGCTTTGGAATGGGTAACTAGCTTCATATTTTCTGACTGACCGACTTTTTGACAATTCAAAAGTGCCTGTAAATGGTTTAATTGAAATAAATGCTTTGAGTTTGAGTTTGTAAAGTGTTCGCGACGATGCGTCACCACACAATATATAGTGCGTTTTACATAAACACAAGTACATAAGTGATAACAAGTAAAAGTGAAACGAGTAAATAGTGCTAGTAAACAGTGATAGAATAAAACCGTAAGTGCGACACCTATTTACCTCGATTAAGTGGGCTATATAGCTTCAATGTTTAAATTTTTAGTACATCCAGGTAGCCTAGGTCAAGACCTAGCCCTGGACATAACTTTTGTGTATCTAGTCGTTCGATAAACCTACTTAATTGAGATTTAAGTGTCGTACTGCGATAGGCTAATGTTTTTTAATATTTGTTTTTATTATTCATCGTTTCAGGGCGCGTCACGCCCTGAAAAATATAGTTTTACAGTTTAAAATATTACATTGTTTTAGGTCATTGGACCAGCCTGAAGTACCTGAAAACAGTTTTGAAATCGGTTCAGTAGTTTTTGAGAAAACTTACAAGAAAAAATATTTTTATTGAAAATTTAATATTTTTTCTGTTTCCGCTGAAATAACTTTTCAGCGGAAACAGATATAGATAAAAACGGTACTTCAGGAGATAGGAAATTTAATAAGGAATCCAACGACATATCACAATATACGAGTATGTTCGTATATAAGTGGTATATAGTGTAAAACAACATGTAAACATAGTAAAAAATAGATCAATAAAATGGTTTAAAATGGAAGTAATTGACGGCTCTCGTTACGGTAAAGTTTCGAGTAATGTAAGCAAACCAGTAAATAGAACAAATTTGTAGTCATCGGCAAGGAATATTTTTATTTTTTATATACTTAGAGTCCCGTCAATTACTTCCTGAACAGTCATGAAGACTTGTGTATCATTTCGAAGGTAAGGTTCCTCATCACCATGGTCATCTGATCATCGAGTTCTTCAGCAGACATTGTCAAAGACGTATACAGAAATCGTCAAAAACGTATTCAGAACATTGTCAAAAACTGGTATCCCTAAATCAAGCCTTGAAGCTATCCTGAACCGTCGGTGTAGGACGTCAGCGCCGCTTGGACAGGGAGAGACCTATCCTCACACCGGGATAAACCTGGATGGGTTTACGACCTCCCTACACACCATAGCGTCCAGCGATCACGCCCGTCCGGCACATTCAATGGTCCTGTCGAGCCGGATCGTTTCAAGAAGCTTGAAGATTTATTAATCACTGGATACGTATCCCTGAAGAGTTACGTCTGAGGACTTAAACCGGGAACATTTTTCTGGAATGCTGAAGATTCCTGGAAGATCCGTTTGAAGATTCGGTTTTGAAGATCCGTAACGGAGTTCCAGTTTGAAGTTACGTAACGAAGTCCCGTTTTGAAGATCCGTTTGGAGATCCGTCCTGGAAGATCCGTATTTGAAGATCCGGTATTGAAGATCCGTAACGGAGTTCCAGTTTGAAGTGACGTAACGAAGTCCCGCTTTGAAGATTCCGTTTTGAAGATCCGTCGAGGGGATCCGTATTGGAAGATCCGTATTTGAAGATCCGTATTTGAAGATCCGGTTTTGAAGATCCGTAACGGAATTCCAGTTTGAAGTTACGTAACGAAGTCCCGTTTTGAAGATTCCGTTTTGAAGATCCGTCTTTGAAGATCCGTATTGGAAGATCCGTATTTGAAGATCCGGTATTGAAGATCCGTAACGGAGTTCCAGTTTGAAGTTACGTAACGAAGTCCCGTTTTGAAGATTCCGTTTTGAAGATCCGTCTTTGAAGATCCGTTTGAAGATCCGTCTTGGAAGATCCGGATTTTGGATTGAGGATTTGCCTTGAAGATACGGGGTTCAATTTGAAGATTGAACGTTGGCCTTTGAAGGTGGGACTCAACTTGAAGACTGAAGACGCGATCAACTGAAAATCAATATGCCGGTTACAAGATCACAAGGCAAGGCCCCCGCAGCATGGACAGTGGAGGCGAATAGAGCACGTAGTGTATCAGCTATCCGTCACGACCAACCACCGCGTTCACCGTCCACCATCGAAGGGGCCGAGCAGCTACAACAACCACAGCGCCCTTCCGCTTCAAGGGAGGATGAAGAACTTGTACGAGTACAGCCTGAAGAAACGGAACGACCGTCTACGTCCAGGAAAGAGACCAACTTGGAAGGAACTTCAGATAGAACATTGAAACCAGATACAATAGAGAAGAAATTAGATCAAACTTACTGCCGAACCATGCCGATGACTACCCGGGGTGACGCCCGTACCGAACATAGCAAGCCGCCGTCGACTACAGATAGAACGACGCGGACCAATAGAAAAATTTCAAGAGCACGCGAAGACTTACTGAAGATTAAGTTGGAGCTTGCTCAATTAGCACTTCAGAGAGCCGAGGAAGAAGATTCCGATGGCGAATATATGGATGATAGAAACTCAAACGATGAGTACGTGCGATCATGGCTTGAAGAGGCACCAGAGCCTGAGCCAGAGAAGGAGGACAATGCCACTGAGGGGGAAAATAGAAATAGAAGCCGAGAGCAACAACCCCCCCCTGTGGACGTCGACGTTATAGCGGACCTCCAGACGCGAGTACCTTTGTCGCATCCTACAGTGAATGAAGTGAAGAACAGTGTAGTCCCAGTGAAGGAGATAGAAGACACCAAGGGAACAGAGTCACTCCGTCCTTTCATAACGGAGCTGACGGCCGCTATAGCGTCGCTCGCCGACAAGAAAACAGAACAGTGGACATCGAACCATCCCTCGGCGTCAAAGGTCATAATGACCTTACCGAACTTCAGTGGGGCACATACAGAATGGCTTTCATTTCGTGCCATCTATGAAACAACAAGAATATACTTCAACGACGTTGAGAATACAGCAAGACTTAGAAGAAGCCTACGTGGACGCGCTTTGGAAACAGTGAGCTCGGAGCTCATTGGACATGCCAGACCAGATGACATCATGAGGGAACTCGAGCTGCAGTTCGGCCGTCCGGACTCAATAGCTCAGGCTGAGACAGACAGACTCCGTGGACTGCCGCGCTGCAGTGAATCACCTAAGGACATCTGCAACTTCGCGAGTCGAGTCAGGAGCGGCATAGTCACTCTGCGTGCATTGAAGAAAGAACACTACTTGATCAATGCTGAGCTGATGCGGCTGCTGACAGAGAAGCTGCCGAACTCCCTGCGTGTACAGTGGTACAGGACATATACAGAAAAGTACCAGTCGCTGCCAGACCTCTCACTCTTCAGCGAGTTTATCACCGAGCAAGCCCGTTTCTGCAGCGCCTTCGCTCCGCCTGAGAACATCAATTCGGAAGCCACAACAAACAAGCGTGTCACACAGAGAACTCACACAGCTACCGACAAGACGGCTACGAAATGCCGTGTCTGTGAGAAGGAAGGACACCACGCTTCTGATTGTTCAAAGTTTAAAGAGGCATCTAGTGACAAGAAATGGGAACTCGCGAAGAAACTCAACCTATGTTTCCGTTGTCTGCGAAGCCGTCGTTTGGGTCACACGTGCAAACGTAAGGAGTGTGACGTCAAGGGGTGTACAGCCACACACCATCGACTTCTTCACCACAGCAAGAAGCCTGCTGCAGTGGGTATCGAGAAGCCCAATGCCCAGGAAACGAAGAAGGAGTCTCAGGAAACGGTGGCCAGTTCGCGAGCAACTTCAAGTCACGCCTACCTCAAGATGATACCGGTCCGAGTGATCGGACCGGCGGGAGAAGCATCAACATTCGCGCTTCTCGATGACGGGTCCACCGTTTCCCTGATCGACGAAGACGTAGCAAAGCAAGTCGGGGCAGAGGGCCGCATCGACCCACTGAAGATAGGTGCGATCGGTGACAACATGATCGACACTCCTTGTTCGCGAAGAATCACAGTCACTCTTGCGAGCCCGCTGAAGAATAAGGTGCCGTTCAGAGCGCGCACCATACCGAAGCTCAATCTCGCACCACAGACAGTCAGTGAAGAAGATGTCGCACATTGCAAGCACCTAGACGACCTGAGGGATCAGCTGATATATCACACAGGCGCACCGAAGATTCTCATTGGCCAGGATAACTGGCACCTATTACTGGCCAGTGAGACCCGCAGAGGCCCGAAGCACCAGCCTATTGCATCACTCACTACGATGGGCTGGACTCTTCACGGCGCGCACACCAGAATATTGGGTCAGCAGGTGCATTACGTCAACCGACTCACAGATAGCGATGAAGACCTCGACGAGC
This sequence comes from Luperina nickerlii, assembly GCA_963855955.1. Classification (NCBI taxonomy): domain Eukaryota; kingdom Metazoa; phylum Arthropoda; class Insecta; order Lepidoptera; family Noctuidae; genus Luperina; species Luperina nickerlii. The sequence continues at coordinate 11,114,120 of OY979667.1, read as the reverse complement.
GACTTCGTGAATTCTTTGCTATAGAATCACTGGTCATCAATCCAAGACGACCAGACTCCGATCCCGAGAAGAAAGCAGAGGATATTTTGAATCGTCACACTCAACAGTTAGAAGATGGACACATAGAAACAGCCATGTTATGGAAAAATGAAAGCCTAGAAATGCCAGATAGCTACGGGACAGCTCTCAAGAGGCTCGTCTCGATAGAAAAGAAACTCGATAGCAACCCCGCTCTTCGAGATAGAGATACAGAACAGATGGACTCTCTCATACAAAAGAAGTATGCAGAGAAAGCGCCCAAGACGAGCACACCGGGTAGAACGTGGTATCTGCCTCACTTCGACGTGTTCAATCCGATGAAGCCTGAGAAGCTTCGCATAGTTCATGACGCTGCCGCCAAGTCAAGAGGGCTGTCACTAAACGATTTCCTTCTTACTGGACCAGACCTGCTACAGTCACTGCCCGGCGTCATGATGAGGTTCCGCCGACATCACATAGCCATTTCCGGGGACATAGCGGAGATGTTTATGCAGGTGAAAGTGCGAGCACAAGATAGAGACGCTCTCCGATACTTATGGAGAGGGAATAGAAGAGAAGGCGCGCCTGAAGAATATCGCATGACGTCCATAATATTCGGCGCGGCAAGTTCGCCGTGCACAGCCATCTTCGCGAAGAACTGGAACGCGAGAAGGCACATAGAAGAGCATCCAGAAGCAGTGGAAGCCATCATACGTAATCATTACATGGATGATTACCTCGATAGTTACAGAACAGTTGAAGAAACGACGCGCATCGCTACAACAGTAAAGAATATACATCAGAAGGCGAAGTTTGAACTAAGAAAATGGGTATCAAACAGTGCGCAAGTTATAGAAAATATAGATCCAACACAGATCCGAACTGAAGTGGTCAGAATCGGAGATACAGATGACACAGAGAAGATACTCGGGCTGATATGGAGACCGAGTGAAGACACGTTGGGTTTCAACCTGACGCTCGCACGCCTACCTAGTGGCGTTTTAGAGAAAGAGTCGCCGACAAAGAGAGAAGCTTTGAAGATCGTCATGTCACTATACGACCCACTCGGACTCGCCTCACCAGTAACCATTCGAGCCAAGCAAATCTTACAAGAGGCATGGAGGCGAGCCGTCGACTGGGATCAGTCGCTAGACACAGACCTAGCGACTCAATGGAGAAGTTGGATAGAGCACCTACGACAGCTCAAGAATGTCAGCATACCAAGATGCTATCCAGGGTACAGCGAAGCCACAGAAATACAAGTACACGTATTCACCGAGGCAAGCGAGATGGCATACGCGACAGCAGTATACTGGCGAGCCACAACAACAGATGGCAAGCCTCAAGTCAGTCTCGTCATGGCAAAGGCGAAGGTGGCACCATTGAAGCTGCAATCGATACCGCGCCTCGAGCTGCAGGCCGCGGTGATGGGAACCCGCGTGGCTGCAGCTGTGATACGCGAGCACGACATCAAGCCCGTATCGGTGACGTACTGGTCGGACAGTAAAACCGTCCTAACGTGGATAAGAAGAGGATCGCGAACGTACAAACCTTTCGTCGCCCATCGCATAGCCGCCATAGAGGAAAATAGCAAAGTCGAAGACTGGCGATGGGTGCCTACAAAAATCAATATCGCTGACATCGCTACGCGTGACGTACCACACCACTTTAACTCACAACACGAGTGGTTTTGTGGCCCCAGCTTCCTGTATGAAGAACCGTCGTCATGGCCATCAGAGAAACCTCCAATCAAAGAGGAAACAGGGGAAGAAAGGATCCTCATGGCCGTCGAAGAGACAGACAATAAAAAAATAACAGAAGCCATACCTGATCCAACAAGATTCTCGAAGTGGGAGCGACTACTCCGAGCAACAGCGAGCGTTCTACGATTTATATCTCTCTGTAAAGTAAAGAGAGAGAAAACGTTCTACAAGAGAACAAGAAAGAACACAGAAAAGGACCCTGACTGGCGACAACAGAAAAAAGCGACGCCTCTTCCTTCAAAACAAACAATAAGGGCGTCAGACACCCACGTCAAGAAACAAACAATAGAAGCAGAATTTCTTCAACAAGCGGAGAAATTATTAATACAAGTCATACAGCAACAGTCTTTTGCCCAAGAAATAACTCAACTACGGGCACAGAAGACATTAGACAAAGATAGTAGACTGCGGCCGCTACAAATAGAAGTCATAGATGACGTCATACGGCTAAGGAGCCGTATAGCCGCGACCGATGAAATAACCGATGACGTCAGACGTCCGCCGATATTACACGGCGATCACCACATCACCCAGTTATATATAGACTGGACACATCGCAGTCTACAAAACAACCGTTTCCTCCGAAAGGCTACGGGAGCCCCTTGGTTCGTTCGAAATGAGATCCTCCATGTCGATCTCAAAATCCCCACTATCCACCAATTCATGAAGCGCCTTTCCAAGCACTTCTTCGACTCCGCCCCCAACCATCGAAACCCGCTGGTTGTCGAGGCCGCCAGATATACTCCCTCCCAAATCAGTAAACTCCGCCGTCCAAGGCACGTTCTCACCGACCCAGATGACCCTATAACCGTCCTCCAAGAGAGCAGTAGGGCAACCAGCACGCTTAGGAAAAACAGATACAAGAAACCGACATACCGGCCTCGCCGACGAGGTCCCTCGCGACGTCCCCCAGTAAATGCCCCCCACCGACCCTTGCTCGATGTAGTGCCAGCCCGCGCCGCAGCTGAGCCTGTAGATTTAAATTCCCGACTCTGACCTCTGAGTTTGTTTCGGCATTTCTTCTCAGAGTAGTCAATTAGGAAATGCCGGCCCCATCGTTCGTTAAATAATCATAATTTGATCCAGTCTGTCCCAACTTGCTGTCCTCCCCCCAGCGACGCCCTAAGCCGAGGCTCGTACCCCACAGGGGGTGCCCTTAGCGTGTAGTCGCTTAGTTTATTTAGTTAGTTTTAAGCCCCTGGCTGGAGGCTTTGAGTTTTCTCAAGGCAGCCGCAGGATTGTCCGGTTAAGTAGTCACGACCTCTCAAGGTCAACTACGAGATGCCATTATAAAAAAAAAAAAAAAAAAAAAAAAGCAGTCTACAACACAGTGGGACAGAACTCACAATCAACGAGGTTCGGCAGCACTACTGGGTCGTTAAATTGCGACCAACAACGAAGAAGGTGCTCGGACGATGTCTGCAGTGCCGCATTCGCAAGGCACAGCCACCCGTGCCTGCGACCGGCGACCACCCGAAGACGCGCCTCGCGCATCACCAGAGGCCGTTCACCTACACCGGGCTCGACTATTTCGGCCCGCTATCCGTCACCGTCGGTCGTCAGCACCAGAAGAGGTACGTGGCCCTCTTCACGTGTCTCACCACAAGAGCGGTCCACCTCGAGACCGCCGCCAGCCTCAGCGCAGACTCCGCCATACTGGCGCTGCGCCGGTTCGCCGCCCGTCGGGGCTGCCCCACTGAAATTCACTCCGACAATGGCACCAACATGCACGGTGCCGACAAGGAGCTCCGAGACGCCTTCCGAGAGGAGGCCAGTCGCCGAGGCATCGTGTGGCGCTTTATAACGCCATCGGCGCCATTTATGGGAGGCGCCTGGGAGCGTCTCGTTCGCTGCGTGAAGTCCGCGCTGTACACTGTACTCACCGAAAAGCACCCGCACGAAGAAGTGCTGTCCACACTGCTGTGTGAGGCGGAGTACACTGTAAACAGCCGGCCATTGACACATGTTTCCGTAGACAGCGACGACGACGAGTCGATCACACCGAATCATTTCCTACTCGGTGGATCGGCGAGACTACCATCACCCGGCGTGTTCACCGAGCGAGACATCGACAGCAAGCGACTGTGGCGACGGTCACAGATACTCGCCGACATGTTCTGGCGTCGCTGGGTCCGCGAGTACCTGCCGGAACTCCAAAACCGGCGGGAGCCGCACAGCAGCGGGCCCGGCCTACAGGTCGGCGACCCCATCCTTGTCGCCGACGGTCAGCTGCCTCGCAACACGTGGCCGCGAGGCCGCATAGTCGCCGTGTTCCCCGGGGCCGACGGAGAAGTCCGGACCGCTGAGGTGCGCACTGCCGGCGGCACCTTGAAGCGTCCGGTGAAGAAACTCGTCCCACTACCAAAGTAACAGGCGGCGTACGTCGCCGCGGCAAGCGCCGCGGCGGCGAGCGCCGAACAGCGAGCGAGCGCCGGGGCGGCAGGCGCCCAGGCGCTGAGCGTCGTCGTGGCGAGCGTCACGGCGGCGAACACCGAAGCAGCAGGCGCCCAGGCGCTGAGCGTCGTCGTGGCGAGCGTCACGGCGGCGAACACCGAAGCAGCAGGCGCCCAGGCGCTGAGCGTCGTCGTGGCGAGCGTCACGGCGGCGAACACCGAAGCAGCAGGCGCCCAGGCGCTGAGCGTCGTCGTGGCGAGCGCCGCGGCGGCGAGCGCCGAGGCGATGGGCGCCCAGGCGTCGCGGCGGCAGGCGTCGCGGCGGCAGGCGTCGGGACGCTGAGCGTCGCGGCGGCAGGCGTCGCGGCGGCTGGCGTCGAGACGGCGAGCGTCGCAGCGGCGGGCGTCGAGGCGCTGGGCGCCGCGACCACAGCCGTCGCTCACCGGTGCGATGCAGCGCCGCGCCGACTGCGCTACGAGTCGTCACTGCACTGCACGGCGGGAGAGATGTTCGCGACGATGCGTCACCACACAATATACTACTTATTCCGGCGTCGCTACAGCTGGCGCAGAACATACAATATTAATAAATTTAATAAAATAAAAAAAACACTCAAAGAAAACACTATTAAACTACACAATAAAAAAAATGTCACAGCACTGACAGTAGGGTGCGCGCAGTCGCGCTGCAGGCCTGGGGCGCCGCCGCGCAGACCAAGCTGGCAATTTGAGCAGTCCCGGCAACCGTTGCCGGGAGACGGGCGTCGTGTTGTATCTTCTTTGGGAAAGAAAAGCCGCACAGTACCCCTCCAAACGCTAGATAGATGGGTTAGAGGGCAACTCGTCCCATTTCAAAACAGATTGCACATGCACACTTTAAGATTTCATCACTTGCAGAAATATTTCATGACCAATGGCACCAATTCATGATTTTTGAGATATGAATTTCACCAATTCATGAGGATTATTATTTTTTATTTGATCTTGTTATACTAAAATCTTGATATTTGTAAATTTACTGCTTTGTCGCATAGATAGGCTGTTATTTATTAAATTAAAAATTAAAACCGGAAAAAATATGTCTAGTTAGTTTGACAGTTTTGACGTTTTTTTCAGCTTTAATTAAATGTCTAGTTGAAAATCTGTTATGTATTATATACGCGGACTGGTTACTTTGATTTTAAGTTTAATTTTGATTTTGATACTAACATAGTTTGTAAGTTCTAATACTAACTAATAAAATATGGATGATTTCCGAATTAAATGTTTTGAATTTGAAAAAATACTATAAAGGAACATGGCATTGCCTGAGATCAATAATAGGCTTGTGTCCATTAAGAATAAATTGGATGGTTAAGAGTTTCTAATGATTAATCTTGATGTGACAATTATAAAAAACTCAATTGTTATTAATAAAAACAAAACATTATTCTTATTTTTGGAAAATAAATTCAGTAAAATTAGGTATTCAGTCACGTGACAGCAAACACCAGTCAGAAAGTGTGACGTCACGCCGTGCGAAACATGTCCGAAACGTCATTTATGCTGTTAACGTTTTAGCTAAATATCCTTCTTTTTTTTGACGTGACAACGTCTAATAAATCGATGAAGCTGGGTGCACGAACGAAAAAACATGACTCATGAGGCGTTACCTCGCGGCCTCGCTCTGAGGCGTGGAGGCGTTCCATGGCGTCTTGAAGTGCAAGCGAGAGCGCGGAACGAGCGACAAAGAGGCACAATCGGCCTAGTATAGTATAGTCTGGTTTTTAAACCAAAATTACTGGTGAAGAAATTCAAGTAAACGACATTGTTTCTGTGTGTAGTAGTGATGTAACGAATGTTGGATTTTTCACATTCGCGAATGCGAATGCGAATGCGAATATTTATCTTCAACATTCGCGAATGCGAATGCGAATGCGAATATCTGTTACATCACTAATTCATTATAAATATATTTAATTCCTCAGATATATAAAGTGGAATGAAAAAATATACATTTAAAGCCAAAGGTAAACAAAATTATTAAACTTTAAATATCTAATGTATTAAGATATTTAAAGTTTAATAATTTTGTTTCAAGTAATTGTTTAGTTTTTTAGTAAATAGAAACTGTACACTTTATTTAAAAATGGTAGTAAAGTAATAATATACTTCTAAATAAATGCAAACCTTACATAGTTGTAACAAGGCTGATTAATGTTAGATTTGATCAGATCTCTGAAGTTCTTTTTTCATAAATGAGGATGGGAAGTCATCAAATGACTCCTCCCGCTCTGGGTGGAGCGGAAGGGAGTGTCAGACTCTTACTGACTAAAACCCACCTGTGTTCCTTCCTTTGCCATTTATGTTCCGGGCCAGCGGTAACCTTTTCGGACAATCCCGCTGATCCGGCAGGCTTCGGCCCTTAAGGGCCCCTTCGTTTAATGCTGACATCTCTTTGAGGCGCGCGTGGAACACGTACGCGCCGTCCGGCACGGGCCTGGTCCTGATCGGACGGTGAGTTACCCATTACTCTCCGCCCGCAGGCCCGCGTCTACGGTGGCCGGGAGTCGTCGCGCGGCTCCCGACGCCCGGAGCGTCTCCCGCGGCGGCTGGGACGGGAGGCTCTCTCCCTCAGCCGTCCCGCCGCCTCTTTCGCTAGCATGACTGCTTCGCAGAAGGAGGCGACTGCCCCCCACTCCCTCTCGCCCCGGACCATGGCTTGAACCAGGCCCGGACGCGAGAGGTCGCCGCTGCTGCCGATCGCCTCTACGAGGACACGGCAGTGCTCCGCCCAAGCGGGGCAGACCTCCACCGTGTGCTCCACCGTGTCCTCTGGGCGATCCTGGCAATGGTGACACCCGGGCGTTTCCTCCCGCCTGATTATGTGCAGGAACCTTCCGAAACTTCCGTGTCTGGTGAGGACCTGCGTCAGGCGGTAGGTGAGGGCGCCATGACGCCTCTCTAGCCACTCCTCAAAGAGGGGTCTTACCGCCGCTATCGTGGCGTGCCCTTCATAAATGAGACTTTAATTTAGAATGTAGAAGTATGATTTAATAAAAATATCTAAGTGTTATCTATTGTATTATTATTTCACATGCATGCATATAATAATTTCCTTTTTGATTATTAAAAACATTCGCTAAATATTCGCATAATTTTTGCGAATGCGAATGCGAATGCGAATATTGAAAAATATGCGGATATTCGCGAATGCGAATGCGAATGCGAATATCCGTTACATCACTAGTGTGTAGGTAGGTATGTTACGCGATATCTCCGGCAATTGTAAGTCGATTTCAAAAATAATTGTTTTAATGGGTATGCCTCAGGTCAGGGTGGTCCCATATAAATTTTCATTAAATTGCTTGGGTAGTTTTTGAGTTAGCTTTAATAATGCGATTTTTTTCCACTGAATTTATATTCGTCACTAATATTTACATAGAAAAATAACTTTAATTTCGGAAGTCGGTGTCAAAAAACGAAAATGCGAATCCAACGACACCGACTTCCGAAATTAAAGTTATTTTTCACTTTGTAGTGTTCTTTTTGGAAGTCGATTTTTTTTTTTTTTGTAAAAAAGTTATTTTATGACTAGGTAGGTATTCTTTCTTGTTTGCCCTTTCCTAGGTGTACGTTACCCCAGCAAGAAAGTGTCTCCTAGAGTTATAGGAGTAGAACGTATAATATGTGCCCTATCTGCTGTAAATGTGCCCCCAAATAAAAAATGTGTGCACCCTGTCGTTTTGGAAAAAAACGGAAAAAACGATTCCTGCTGGGGTAACGTTTTTCTAGCAGGAAAATTCTAAACGAATGATCGGAGAGAGAAAAATTGTGCATGGCCAGAGAGCTTATGTGTGCCAAAATGTGCCCCCAAAAAAAAAATCTGTGCCCCTTCAGGTTTTCGAGATATTGCATTTCCTGCTGGAGTAACGTTTTGATGAATCGTATATCTCTACAACCATTGCATGTGCCCCTGTAGAGTAAACATACACGAGTAGCTCTTAATGTGTGCCCCTTAGTGCCCTAATTAGTTTTAAGAAAATATTTATAGTTTTCAAGTTATAGCGGTTTTATGAAAACCCGAAAAAACATCGCAGCGCCTAAATTAGACAAGAAACAAGTTCGCTGAAAACTGTATTCGGTCCTTCTTGACGCTAATAATAACCATACAAAGTTTCAAAACTAATTCATGCATGCGTTTTTGCTAAAAGTCAAAACGATGGTGTCCTAACTTTGACGGCAAAATACAAGGAACCGGCTCAATCCGAGATGTGTAGGTGTAAACCAAAATCATGTGCCTTTAGTCAAAAATATATGGTGAAAATATTCAGCTTGGACTGAGAAGTAAGTCATCAACACAATACTCTAAGACCAGGTAAGTCCAAAGAATAACTGTTTCATGAAATCATCATTCTTTGGACTTACGTGGTCTTAGAGAGTTGTGTTGATGACTTTAATGATTATAATTCTGTAAACACATATTTCTTACGGCCGCGATTCATATATTAATCAATGTACAACTTAATGCTGACCAGCAAATTGCAAAAAACGTAAGAAAATTTGAATTTCGCGGGCTACCTTAGCGCTTCCCCCTTAAGTATAATATTGTGTAAAAAAATATTAAATTTTAAATCACAGATAAATAATTTTCTTACGAGTAATTTGCTTATACATAGATTCAGATAAAGTGTGTTAGTATAGTAAACCGCATAAAGATATAACTGTAAACATCGAATGTGCACAAATTATCTGATGGTATTTGGCTATAAATAAACATATTTATCCCATATACGTAACAACATTATCACCTGACTGTGGAATGACACTTATATATCTAAAACGCCATCAAATCAAAATTATGTGACACTACATAATCAGCTTTAATATAATCGTTAATAATTATAAATCCCTCATAGATACGTAATACGACATACAAAATGGAAACACGTTGTTGCAACACAGATCATTGTGCGGTTGACTATAGGTACAATGCGCGCCACGAAAGATGAGATTTGACCCCGCCTCCCCCGCTCTTTCCGACGCCCCTATGACGTCCGGTCCCGTCCCGCACTCAGACCTCATACCGCTAAAGATACCTAAAATCATGTACTGCGCAAGTCAAACCACGTGGTATGTCAAGTCTCATCTTTCGTGGCACGTATTGTATATGTCGCAGGTTATTCATAAAATTAGGTTTTTGATGAAAAACCTAGGTTTTTGATTAAAAACCGGAAGATGACACATTTTAAACTCAATTTCATCATAAACCTGCAACAATCCAGATTTTTGATCAAAAACCTGAACTAGTTTGGGTTTATGATAAAGTTCTTGTCAAAATCACGGGTTTGCTTGGTTTTATGACAAATAAATCTATTTAAATGAAATAAATAAAACAATCCATCATCATTTGCAACTTAGCAGAAAGAAAACAATTATTTATTTATCAAAATTTTACATCCGTGATCCAATCAATATTCTCCTCCTTCAATCCAATTATGAAATGAAATGTTTCAATGTCACGTACCTATATTAATCTGAGTTTGATAAGCCGCGAAAATGAAATTTCGTAACTATTAAATACGACTAAACTGAGTCAAAATTAAAAAAGAATAAAAATGTAATAAAGAAACGTTTACCACGTGCTTGCTTTTTTATAAACAATCAAACATACTAGCGGATTTATAAAAAAGCAAGCATGTGGTAAACGTTTCTTTATTACGCGGCTTATCAAAATCAGATTAATAAAACGCAAGAAATTTTGAATTTCGCGGGCTAGTTGGAGCATTCCCCTTAATGATGAAAAACTTAAATGCGTGCCACGAAAGATGAGACTTAACACACCACGTGGTTTGACATGCGCAGTACACGATTTTAGGTATCTTTAGCGGTATGAGGTCGGAGTGCCGGACGGGACTGGACGTCATAGGGGCGGCGGAAAGAGCGGGGGAGGCGGGATCAAGTCTCATCTTTCGTGGCACGCATTGTACTGTTAATTTATCTAACCTACGGCTTATCAATAAATATATATGTACCTAATATAAAAAGACAAATACGGGCTTTTTATTTATATACAAAAAAGAGCTACCTCTTTTTAGTAGTAGGTATTCATCACACATTTCATGAACTATATTTTTTTTTAAACATTGGGACCAAGTCAAAGACCTGGCAAATATCTCGATGTATTTCTTTCGTTCACACATAAATTACTGGATGTACATATTTTAATGAAATTTAGAATCGAGAAGATAGCTTACCTTGGAATAGCACTTAGGCTACTATTTATAATGTACTTAATCATGTGTAACGTCATAGAAACAGCTAGTAGAATATAATCCAATAACAACTTTATTTAATTACTTATTACTTTTGTAAGTCAGTGTACTCAGGCACAACACGTGTGAACCGGTTAGTGAGTAAAGTAAAGAAGGTCATCGATATGTATGAAACCGTCGCTTTTTAGTTGTCATTCAAATTTGGTCGGATAACCAGCCGTTGCTTACATATTTTGTTTTTTTGTTAATATTTACTTAATGCGAAACATTCCAAGCTGAATATTTTCACCATATATTTTTGACTAAAGGCACATGATTTTGGTTTACACCTACACATCTCGGATTGAGCCGGTTCCTTGTATTTTGCCGTCAAAGTTAGGACACCATCGTTTTGACTTTTAGCAAAAACGCATGCATGAATAGTTTTGAAACTTTGTATGGTTATTATTAGCGTCAAGAAGGACCGAATACAGTTTTCAGCGAACTTGTTTCTTGTCTAATTTAGGCGCTGCGATGTTTTTTCGGGTTTTCATAAAACCGCTATAACTTGAAAACTATAAATATTTTCTTAAAACTAATTGGGGCACTAAGGGGCAAACATTAAGAGCTATTCGTGTATGTTTACTCTACAGGGGCACATGCAATGGTTGTAGAGATATACGATTCATCAAAACGTTACTCCAGCAGGAAATGCAATATCTCGAAAACCTGAAGGGGCACAGATTTTTTTTTTGGGGGCACATTTTGGCACACATATAAGCTCTCTGGCCATGCACAATTTTTCTCTCTCCGATCATTCATTTAGAATTTTCCTGCTAGAAAAACGTTACCCCAGCAGGAATCGTTTTTTCCGTTTTTTTCCAAAACGACAGGGGGCACACATTTTTTATTTGGGGGCACATTTACAGCAGATAGGGCACATATTATACGTTCTACTCCTATAACTCTAGGAGACACTTTCTTGCTGGGGTAACGTACACCTTTCCTAGATGTTTTTTTCCACCCATGTTACATAATGAATTATATTTAGTTTTCTTTTTAAATTCCGTCTTATTTGTCCGACCCGTTTTGCGTTTGGTAGGAGAGGGAGCATGAAGAGCTTCCTCATGACACCATTCATTCAGAGACGGCGTTTTCCTTTCAAAATTACTACGATGGACCTTCGTACGGATTCGTCTTACCTTCGTTTTCCCCCTATTTAGGTGGTTTTAAAAAGTGAACTTATATATTATTTTGGGGGATATTTAGACTTTCATATGGTACCTACTAAATCTAACACTGGTTGTTTGATTAGCAGCCCCGAATCTACGATTTTTTCGAACCGGGGCAAAACCTTGATAGAGGCGCCCCCTCCCTTCAGTGTTTGAGAAAAACTTGCAAATTGTTGATTTCCACTACGATAATATATGATTTCACTAATAAATTACTTATTTTATTAACGCTGATTACTCGCAAAAGCAATCAACCACATAAACAAACAGTGTTTTCACTTGACGTTCAACTGTTTGAATTTGTTCGGCTCGGCTCGTATAGATATGTGACGGGGATTCCCCTTGGCAGAAAGATCACGGACACTACGCACGCGTTCAAAAATTTACTTGTTAATAAATCACTTAGTAAGAATGTGTTCAAAAACTAACTGGGCGTATGGAAAAAGAAAAGTTTGTTTTTCAAACATATTATATTAAGATTCGATTACTTGTTGAAATACTATGAGATTGTAGGAAAAGAGGCTTCATTTGTTCGATATTTCGAATTCATGTCTCAAGGATTTGGCGCCCCCATGAAGCTGCCGCCCGGGGCAAGTGCCCCGGTTTGCCCCCCCTTAGATCCGGGGCTGTTGATTAGGTACCTATAGAATATTTTATGACGATTTAAACCGGCTGGACCATTTCCCACATATCCCCCGATACCTAACCATTTTCCATACGTCATTTTCTCTAGTCTGGTAAAAGGAGCAAATCCTGATCTAGCAATGTTAGTTGGCAGTGCACAGTGGTCAAACCAAGGACAACGAACGAGTCTTGTAGGTAGTACCTAGGGTAGACCGGGGACAATTTTAGGATTTTAGGCTTTATGTTAAATTCTGGGTTTAGTGCTAACTAGCTGTCTCGGCGAACTTCGTACCACCCCGCCAGCCGCTCTGCCCCCGCTTTTTAAATCACTGATATCTTCTAAGATATTCATTTTAATGATATGCTGTAAAGGGCAATTTCGATCTCCATGAAATGCACAACGTAGGTATTTAATGTATTGAATTGGATAAGGAATAATGCTGTATTGTTTAAAATAGCTTGGTAAATAACCCCTAATTTTTTTGTAATATCTATTTAATAGATAAAAATGGTTACTATGGCTTATCCTTAGAAGATAAACATAATTTACCATCGCGGACTTTTTATAGATATTTTTAAGATAAACAATTCTATAGTACATTAATTTGATCTATCTCGTAAGGCCAAAGTTTGCAATATAAGCGCACAAAAATATGTTTGTTACGACATCACATTACAAGTCTTTGAATTTCTCGGCTTTGCTCTACTATAATATGCATGTATTAAATTGTATGATACATATAAACCTTCCTCTTGAAATCACTCTATCTATTGCTAAAACTGCATTAAAATCCGTTGCGTAGTTTAAAAGATCCAAGTTAACAGGGAGCGGGAGAGACTTTGTTTTATTATTAAAGAAGATAAAGAAGAATAAGATATTGTGGCAATAGTGCCAATATTCATTGATATTAGTTTACTTGGTTATAAGTTAGCATTACCTTTGCCTGGTGGGAAGCGTTGCCTGGGGTCATTGGCGTAGCTAGGGATTTTGTCTAGGGGGGGCAGACGTCCAGCTGAACTAACCACAGTCATCTAATGAGAGATCATAAATGACGCCTCATAATAAATAATCCCGCCAAATACATTTCATGTAAATCAGGTTGCCGAGAAATAACGTTTTCACTATTATATAAAATATCTTAGCTTTGATGTGGCCGAGATAAACATTGCTAAAGAGTGTATTTATTCATTCAAGTCGTCTAGAATTCTAAATAGTTTTTCAAATACGGTCCTCAGGACTGCTCAAGTTTACTGTTTCAAATTTCAAAATCCATTGCATTTAGTATTTAAACTAAATTTTATTTTAAGTATGTCCATGATAAATGCTACTAAGTATATAGTTTCTAAATAAAGAATTTGTAAAGAAATAGTTAATACATTGAATTATGAAGAAAGACTTAAGTCATATGAAGCCAAATCACCTAATTCGTTCCTAACTCTGACTTGCTAAGACCATATTATTTTTACTCGTACTTAGTTTAGATAATTTTGAGCTATGTTAGTATAAATAAAAAATATAAAATGACAAAAAACAAACTTAATATTCGGGTTAATACGAACATTGTAACTACGAAGCCATGGAATGATCCTGAGATTGTTACCTATCCTCCTTCGAACCAACAAGGTGGATTCTTCACCTTCCTACAAAGACTTGTGGATTTTAAGTTTAGGTTAGGTCTTGGCATCCTTCAGACCACAGTTGATGCTTTAAATAGGTTCAGAAATGATACAATGCAGAAAGTGACAAATGCATCACGCACGCACACGCACTCAGGATAGACTTTAATTTAAAGATACTCATCAATTGTAGTCGGGGTACTTTAGGTAAAAGAAACTCCAACTATTTGCGCATGTAAACTGTATTTGTAAAACGTATGTATAGAAAACTGTGACATTTAACTTATAAATAACATATCGATTATCGGTAATGGACGGCTCGCACGAGTCCGTGAGCGCCGAGCGCGTGCGCAGTTACCGGGCGCTTGTAACTCACTGAAGGTGACGCGGGGCGACATTGCTAGGGTAGTGCCAAATCGTAACTAGTCACGTAACCTGGCCGGTACACGACGAACCCTAGAAGTGCGGGGAGTTGACAGGGGTCGCGCTATATCCTCCCCCTCCAAGTCAGCTGAAGGCTCTGCTGCTGGCTTGGCAACCGATAGCCTACAGGGTCTGCCCTTCTTTCTATCATGGACGACAACGTCTGAATCGCCTACATACGGTGTTAAGAGACTGGCATGATACTTCCCTCGAGGTTCGTTCTCTTTATCTACAACCTCGTAAGTGGTTGCGGAAACAACTTTACTAATGCAATACGGGCCCTCTCGTCTCGGGGCAATCTTACTGGTGAAGCCCTTCGCGGCTTGACTAAGTCGATGGCTATCCACGAGTACGAGGTCACCTTCCTGAAACTTAGTTCCAGGACGGCGGTTTTTGTCTGCTGCATCCTTGCGAATGTCCTGCTGGTGCTCGACTCGCCACTTCACCTCTTGCAGGCGGTGTACAAAGTCCCGTAAATATGGCGTAATTTGGGGTAAGTACTTTTCTTGATCTACAACCGCTCGCAAGTCGTGGGCTACGTCCACCGGGGACCGGAACTCGCGCGCAATTGTTAAAAAGGCAGCTGTGTCCCGGGCCTTGGTTAGGAGCCGTATTTAGAGCGAACCGCACAGCAGGCAACACTTCAGGCCTACGAAGATGCTCTGGATCTATCAGGATCGCCAACATCTGCTTCATTTCGCGATTTTTCCGTTCAGCGGGGTTGGCCTCGGGTGATAGACTGGAGTTAAATTTTGATAAACACCGAGAACGTGCATTGCTTTTTTCATCACCACTGAGACGAATTGTGTTCCATTATCTGAGATAACTCTGTGGGGAAACCCATATCTCATAAAAACCTCTTCTATCAATACTTTAGCGCAACTATCTGCGTTTGCTTCGGTCAAAGGGAACAACTCTACCCATCTGCTCGCAGTATCTTCAACTAAGAAGATCCACTTCTCACCCTTACTACCCTCAGGCAGAGGACCAAACAAGACCATGGCGAGAACTTCAAAGCGTTGCTGGGCGACAGGAGTTTTTTTTGTTCTTTGTTGAAACGTCATAACTTGTGTTTTTTTCCAAGTTTATTTTTAGCTTATTCTTATGTAATCAGGTTAATATGCAATGGTTATAATTATTTATGTCATACAATTCTAAATTTTTACACGTTTAATATGTGTACTATCATCAAACAGGACGGTTTGACAGTCGGTACATTTCGGCAAATCCATACTAATATTATAAATTCGAAAATAACTCTGTCTGTCTGTATGTTACCTTTTCACGCCTAAATCACTGAACGGATTTCTACAAAAGTTGGCAGTGACATAGATTGCATCCCGGGGAAGGACATAGGATAGTTTTTATCCCAATATTCTCACGGGATCAACACTTATGCAGGTGAAACCGCGGGGCGCTGCATTTCATTTATATAAATGTCGCATCCGGCCATGCATTTGACTAGTCGGAACGCTAGCGCCATCTGGTGGCGCTTGACAGAGTCTAGCCTGAGTCCGTGGGGGTTAGAAAACAGCTCGACAGAACGATGTGGAGCTCACTTTGGACTTTGGACTTGGACATTGGACGTCGTACGGACAACATGTGTTTAGAAACTGTCCAGCGTTCCGTATCTGGTTGTGTCGTGTACCTACAGTGTGTAATTTGCTAGTGTGACTAAATTGTTCGTGAAATTATAATCTTATTTGAACTGCAAACGGTTTTTCTATTGCGCAATAACCAACACATACCCACTGTACGCCCACAATAGTTGAATATGGCTGATAATAACGAGACACACTATACCTTCTCCGTCATCAGAAGTGGGATTCGTGTTGGTTCATGCGCAAAATGAGAACGCTAAAAGTGAAAGTGACCGTTGACATTTTAAAAAACAAAGTGCAAACTGCGAACGTTTATTAAATAATCGTGTGGATCTGTTCGAGTTAAACCCAGACAAGCCAGATACGGATGCGCGATCATCGTGCATGTTGTTTTGAGCATAGGCTGTATGCAGAAATACCTTTGCCCAGTGACGCGCCAGTTGCGCCCTACCGCCATGTTAGGAAAAAAAAGTGTCTAAAACCGGCGTTTAAGTTCGACATATCCCGTTCCCGTAATTAGAAAAACACGATAGGACGCGTGTGCAAACGTAACAGCACACAATACGACAGCTGATTTGTGTTTTGCTGAAAATTCACTGCGCAAGGTCAAATTGTGGCCGTCATTAAGGCGCACAAAGGAAGCAGTATCAACGTGGCTATCGTAAATAGTACGAAGGACGTAACGTGGAGCTACCAGTGACGTGGGGTGACTTCAAGAATCGAGCCAAGCAGCCCGCAGCCTTCGGTGAAGCCCTTCGTGTGCTGCAAGTGAGGGAATCCTGGACATGTCGCGACCCGGTGCACGAGAAGTGGCAGCCAAGCAGATGATGGAGATGGAGCACGCGCTGCAAGCAGCAACGGCGAGTGGATGTTTGCGTCGTACAACTACGCTCAGGCACGTTAGAAGACAAAGGTGAGCTGTATTGTTTTGTGTTACGATTCTGGTGCTGAATGCTCGTTAGTAAAAGCGAGTTGTGCAGCCAAATTAAGTGGCAAACGAGTTAATAATGTTGTTACGTTGACTGGTATTGGTTAAACGCGTGTATTCAGCACAGAACAAATCGTAAGAAGCGTTGCGAATAGCGAGCCACAACTTGAGATTCTATTACATTTCTACACGACATTTACTTACAAAGTATTATTTTGGGTAGGCTATTTTGTGTTATTAGAAAACGAAGAGTGAAATCAGAATTATCAGACTAAACTAGATCGGAAGTTCAGAGGTCCACTTAAGGGGGTGGAAGTTTTGACAAGTGATCGTTATGTTTTGAAGTCCCTTTCTTCCGCCGGACGTACAAGTAGGTACGCACACGACCGACTGCGTAAAATAACTGACGTTGACATGCACGTAGGTGACGATGACGAGACTAGCCATGACGAAAATGATAACGCTGACAAGACTAGTTGAATACTAAGTAGTCAACTTAAGATTTAGATTACCTAGCATAGTAAGAGTTTTCTCATAATCTGTAACGTTATAGGAAAAATAAAGTAACATGTTGAACAAACCTACTTTAAGAATTATTTTGATAAAGGCTCGAAATGATTATCTTGATGGTGTTGTTTGTAACCGGATGGAGGTTACATGTGGAGGTGACCGGATGGAGGTTGCCTCTTGTGTTTGTGACCGGATGGAGGTCGATTGGTTTGATGCTTATAGCCGGATGGAGGTTATAAGTGTGATGATGAAGACCGGATGGAGGTCGATTGGTTTGATGCTTATAGCCGGATGGAGGTTATAAGTGTGATGATGAAGACCGGATGGAGGTCGATTGGTTTGATGCTTATAGCCGGATGGAGGTTATAAGCGTGATGATGAAGACCGGATGGAGGTCGATTGGTTTGATGCTTATGACCGGATGGAGGTTATAAGTGTGATGATGAAGGCCGGATAGAGGTCAGAGTATGAGCATTGCAATATTTTAATGAGTTTCCTATTATTTGAATGAGTATGGGTGTTGTTCGACATGTCGGCTTTGAGAGAAAGAGTTTGTTGTGATTTTCATCAGACCCTGTAATAATTTTGGTCAGAATTGGCCGAGTGGAACATGCACTGCTGTTGATTTTTTTGGTTACAGGTTAACACACAAGGACTTGCGCAAGCCGGATGACAGTGGGGGACAGCGCTGTACTCTTTGGATCTCCTGTACGAATAATCGCTGATCAAGGACGGTGCTTTTCGAGCGAGGAGTTTCACTTCTGCCAAGGAAACGGTGGATTGCAACCACTACAGCCATTAAGCCAGCTACAGATCTATTGCATTGTCTACCGAATTTGGTGAGTCGTTTTCATTTTGTTTTGACTTGAGTACTGAGTGCTTCCCTGGTAAACAACAGCAATAAGGTTACACAATAAGGGTGTTAGGTATAGCCCAATTTAGTTTACAATGCAATTTTTAAATACGCTCACGATAGGTTATGAATGATGCCGGTAGGTCATGTACCAGTCGAAATAGATGGTAATAACAGTGGTGATGAGCTATGAGCAAGCCTAAGTAGTGGGAACCACGCGAGTAGGGGTTCTCTATCGGCCGTAGCAAAAAGTGTGTAGTCACAGGGGTGATACACGTGGATCCATGCGCTGGATGTGTGAGAGCAATGCGATTGCTGGTCGGCCGGAGTGCCGTGGTGTTAGAGTGGTTTACTCGTGTGTGGGTTTCCAGGTATCTAAGGCTCTTAGTGAAAAAGATTATTGTTGTAATGTGGATAACGATGGTACATGGCTCTGGTTGATGTTTTTTTTTTGTTATGATTGATTAAAGTTTGATTACATGGCTCTAGTTGAATCAAGTACACTCATGAGGCTGAAGCATATGCCATGGCACAGGCCAAGGGATCAGAGTATTAATGACGAATTTGAGGAAAGCAAACTAGAAGTCTGGTTGATGAAACAGAGTAGAGATTAAAGTCGAGTGATAGTGGTGAATCTTAGTTCGGAGGTCGGGGTCTTGTAGAGGCCATAGAGTCCGTGGGACTCGGAATTCAGGAGGAATTCAAAGTAACAAACATGAGGTTTGTTGTAGGGGCTTAGTGAAAAGCCACAGGCCACGAATAAGATTCCTGCTGTGTTTTGTTATGTTCTAAGGATGTTTTATTAGCTGCTCTATCATGTTTACTGATTATTTGGTTTGTGATCTTGAGATTTGGGTATCAAATAATGATTAATACTCTGAACTCTGCAATTTTTTTAGTTTGTGCGAATTATCATTGTTGTTGTGCCTGTACCATATTTGGTCAGGAGTGACCGAGCTATGAGATACTTTGCGGGGTATGTTTGTTTACAGATTAACACACGAGGACGTGTTTATCGCAGGATGGTCGTGTCGCATCCGGCCATGCATTTGACTAGTCGGAACGCTAGCGCCATCTGGTGGCGCTTGACAGAGTCTAGCCTGAGTCCGTGGGGGTTAGAAAACAGCTCGACAGAACGATGTGGAGCTCACTTTGGACTTTGGACTTGGACATTGGACGTCGTACGGACAACATGTGTTTAGAAACTGTCCAGCGTTCCGTATCTGGTTGTGTCGTGTACCTAAAGTGTGTAATTTGCTAGTGTGACTAAATTGTTCGTGAAATTATAATCTTATTTGAACTGCAAACGGTTTTTCTATTGCGCAATAACCAACACATACCCACTGTACGCCCACAATAGTTGAATATGGCTGATAATAACGAGACACACTATACCTTCTCCGTCATAAATATGAGAAACTGCAAAACTACCATGGAGACTGTTGTAGGTACCGCTAAATTGATACAATTGTGTCCCTACAAGATCTTTTCATCGATAAAGTAAAAAATCTTGTGATTTTAAACTCGAAACTACTCTAATAAAATTGCAATGTAAAATCAACAATAGTAAGAAACGGTTAAACTGACACTGAGTGAAAGTTACGCTTAGATTTTCTGTTATGAGTTTAGGACTAATAACAGTAGATCGAAAAATCTTACTAGGGATAATCCCATTGATACTACCGTACCCTGGTACAATAATTATGCCTGGTCTACCTTTCCTATACTTAATATTCATTGAAGTCACAGTTAATAATTATAATTCTCGTTAGCGTTAATCATATGTAGCAATCATAATAGTCATCAGTGTCATCACCTACGTAACAAAAACCAAACCGAAAAAAAAAACATCATAGTAGTGCCTATCTAATCGCAATCAAGAATGTAACATTGGAAGTACCGATGAAGCAGTTTGTTTTGCCTATTCGTGTCAAATACAAACTGCGTGCACACGCTAGAGCTTTCTTTTGTCTGTAACAACGGAAGTACGGTCCTTCGAAATTGATATCAATTGCGGATCGTAACTTTGAGGAAATTATAAAGTTTTATAGGCAACAGTCCAGCACTTACCTAATATGTAGTTAGTACTTATCGTTCTGTATTGTTCATATTTCCGGCATAGACGATTTGTCTTAATTAATACTGCATTAATACTTATTTTTCCTAGCAAGATAATCGATTGTATTATAACACACCCAGCTGAAAAAACAATAAGCAATTAGTGTTATTAGGTAATTCAATTAGTATAATAGACGATTAAGTAGCCCGATGAGGCGTGTCGGTGCAATAATGTCCGAAGTACTTAGGCTACTTCTTGCATTTGTCACCAAAAAGAGACAACTTGGTGCTTCGGATCACGGAAATCATGTAATAAAATAAATAATAATAAATCATTTATTTTGGGCTAAACACTTGTACACATTTCATAAACCTGCCAAATTGCATGACAGTTTGTCGGCAGGATTAGGGATTGATAATGGCGGTGTGTATCCGAGTGCAGTGTCCTGAATATCTACAATGGCTTGAATTCAGTATACTCGAATGATTCTGATCTCCCTAGAGATGATTTTTTTTGTCGGTTATATAAAAAAAATGCTGTTCCATGCATTTTGAACGCGTAGGTACCTATTGCACCTTTCAGCTATCTTTTTATTTCGATATCCCTGCCACCCTATAGATAAGGACTTGGATTCATATATATGTGGTACTTTCCTACCTACCTAGAAGTTGCTAATAACAGCCAGTTTTCGGCTCGTAAAATACTTAGGTACAAAATTTCAGCCGCACCCGACTAAGTTAGGTAGGAAAACTAGTTTCAGGAATGGAAAACATACCCACTGACTTCTTGTGAAAAATGGGATGTGGTAAAATTAGAAATGTTCAGCAGTCTTTTACAATGGATAACCTCAGTTTTTTGTTGTTCCTGTGTCCTGCCAGGAACTTTTTTCTGGCGCCATCTCAAACCAGCCCTCTCGGTACGAGTCCAGGCCATCTCACCATCTGTTTCTAGGCCGACCTCAGCGGCGCCGACCATCTTGAGGCACCTCAGTTATGGTTTCTAAATGTTTTGGAATATTCTGTGAACTACCTAGAGATAAATGTCTATTAAATTGATGGGTCTCAGGATAAATTGCACGATTCAGCAGATAAGTCACAGCCGTGCCTACACTGTACAAACAGTAAGAAATATAACCAAGTTCTTCATATCTGCTCAAGAAAGCGTAAGATAGAGAAGATATACGGTATAGGAGCACTATTAGCATAGTGAGCTGGTCGCTAACCATTGCGGATAACTTTTATGGGTCATAAGTATCTACTACGAGTATTTGATAAGTGTACTATCATCCTTTGGACATGCAACACCTTTCATCAATAATATGTCTTTGCATATGAGGTCATCCACTTTCAGATTGAATAACTGTTCATTTTATATTATGTGGCTAATATAATATTTATATTATGAAAACTATAAATCACACCTTCGCCGACACGGCTCGGCACCGCTTTTACTTTCCTTTAAATCGTATATAGTCGCGGTTCCTTATAATTGTAGCAACTTCAACGTTAGTTTACAATACCTCAGCGCCTGGGTGCAAGGCCGATACAGTTCAACTGACGCTAGCACGGTGCCACCTTGCACCCTGCGCACGCGTTCATAAAGACTGAAATATTTTCCTCCGACTCAGATTCAACGGCAACTAATCAACTGAAATCGGTCTCTTGCGAATGAAATGTGGGACTGAATGGTGTTCACAACGCACGCAAGTGCCTCGTAATTACGCTTTTTCACACACGTGAACGTGAAGTAGGTACAGCAATCGTTGCAATTGGTAACAGATATGTGTCTTGCTTTTTACCGTGCATTTTATCGGAGAAATTGGCTTGGAAAATGGTTCTCGATCATTTTCAAGTTCAGTTACATAAGTGCGCGTGCGGAGAATTAGTGCGGAATAGCGGATGTTTGGTGGTGCTCGACGGCCAAGTGGCGCACGGTTATAAGCTCTCACCCGCGGCTCCGCCAGGCAGTCGCTACTGGACCACCCTCATACACGTTCAGTTATAGTTTTAGTGCTGTGTGTGACAAAAACGAACATGTGTACCGCTTTCCGGATATACGTTGTATCAGTTATCTGTGTGGTCGTCGCCGCGGGCAATGTGCACGGGCCTCGAAGATCCCGAAGGATGGAGGTCGATGATTCGGCACAGAACGAAATTGACAGTGGAAGAGCTGAAGACAGCTCGTGGTGGTGGACAGGCGAGCTCAATGTTTTACAGAAACTTTACGACGATTGCAGTGCGCAAAAGCACATGTCAATGTGTTTGAAGGGCAAGGCCTTAGTGGCACTCACAAGAGCAGTGGAACAGGTGATGCAGTCGTGTGTTTAGTGTTCGTTTTATCAAATGTTTTGAGTGATTTCAATAGTGTAATGATGTTTTTGTTTGTGCTGTACAGGAGAGCGTTCAGCTCGCCGATGGGCTGACGTTGGTGAAGCAAGCTGACGCACCCTCCGCGGTTGCGGAGCCACGCTTCTTCCCTGGTATGTCCACAGAAGACAAGCTGGATACCCTGTTGCGCACAAGGTTCGAGCAATTGATGAGTACACATACAATCTCAATGGATTTGGCCACGGAAGGCAGGGGTAGAGGTAAATATTTTGCATCTTCGCATTAATTGTTTATTGTAAGATCATCTGAGTGTCTCCTAACATGTTTCACATATTATGATTTTAGGTAAGAAGGTTTTACCTTACCTGTTACTCGGTATTTTTACTACCGTAACGATTGTGGGAGGCATGGCCCTCAAGACTCTAGCAGCGATTGCCGGCAAAGCACTCATCGCCAGTAAGGTTGCCCTGACTATTGCTGGTATCATCGCCCTGAAGAAATTGTTCAGTCACGACGGAGCTCCCGCTGAAACTACCTTCCAAGTGCATGCAGATGGACACCATAGGTGAGGAATATAATGCAGGGTTGTTCCTGAGGTCAATGTTGTTATATGTATACCTTTTATAGAAGGTCATTAATTAGCTTTCCTAGCTTTGCCCCATTTATTACACATAGAATGGCATTTGATTTCATTGAAGATTTCATGGGATTGTAAAACAATTTATTGAAAATTCAAAATTACGAGATGTTTGTTTACATGTTTTTCTTTTAGGCTTCTGGCTTTTGCTTCATATTTTAATTCAAAATATTTTAATTCTAGTATTTAATTCGAAGGCGGAACCTGTATGTGGTGAGGCCAGCGAAAGCAGGCGCGGTGGATCCGTACTCCTACGGCGAGCAGACGACGGCGAGTGTATAGCCTTCGTCTCCACGTCGGGAGCTCGGCGCCGCGGGCCCTGCTGGCCCCCCAGCGCCGCTGGTCCCACCAGCCCGCCGGCTCCAGCTTACCACGCCGGCGACTACACCGCGCCAACACACAAAATAACCTCAAACCAAAGTACCGTCCTCTGCGGACACTTTTCTGAGACCAAACGGTCCTCCATCTCGATTTCAAATCTATGTCAGTAAATTATTTAATGTAATTTATTTATTTGTGACCACAGTTGTATGTTTAAAGTTAAATAATTTATTAAAGTGATGTAAGAGGTAATAATAAAAAATGTTACATTCAGTTTGGTTTCATTTTACATACCTGCCTATATTAATATTTAAATACATATTCAAAGTTCATCTTTATTTTAATCATTAGTAACCTGAAATCACATTATGTAAAAATTAAATTGATTTGAAAGATGTATTATTTAACCGAATACGAAAATATTTACTATTTCGGTCAGACGAGATTTGTTTTACAAAATACCTAATGCATTCTGAAGTCTACGGTGTGCTACTAAGGTACAAGTTGCATATTGGATCTAATAAACGATGTTGATATGTGCGCGATGTTGGTGTGTGTACAAATTAACATGCATATAAATCACTTTTTTCATATATATATGGTGTTCTAATGATTGCTAAAGGCCGCTTTCTTTACACGCTCTAGTGGAGAGGAGTCCGAGAAATGTGTCTAGATTTTCCGTTAATGTGGGTGCTACGGCTATGAACGTGGAAAGTAGAAAGTTTTAATCGATTCACTGCACATGCACGAATACTGTTACAGTGCATAGCTATTTTATTATCATCTCCGTATCGTAGCATGTATTTATTGGGCTTGCGAGCGCTACTTACACGATCCATTAGTTCATTAGAGCCGAATAAATAATGTGTTAATGAATGACGAAGCCGTGTGTGCATGGAACTAACTAGCTAGATCGTGGAACATTTTACAGGCAGAGGAACAGCGGAGTGTGGTGTAGCGTTTGTTCGGCTGCGGAAGGTCAGCTCGTTGATTAGCCGTGCGCCGGTAAAGGCCGACCACAGTGGACGTTTGTGAGCCCGGACGCTGTTTATAATGCAGATATGTGTTTGCCCAATCGCTGCACGCTACGCTGGCTATATGGCATCGTTAATGCGGCTGGCGTCTCTTTGCATACGCAAATATAGGGCGGGCAGACCAACGCTGATTAAGCGGTGCAGCGGTGGTAGCGCTCGCTTCATTTCTGTATCAGGAATTGTGAGCCTCACTTGATTAGTTTTAGCTTGTATTTTTATTTGACAAACTGAGCTGGTCGTGCGATAACTTTGATTTGAACTTAGCTATCATATGTTTTCGTACGTATCACATATTGTATTTTCAAGTATTTTTGTGTATAAATGGATATATGGATATGGACTGGTAGAAAATGCCCAAGGCATTAAGTCCGCCTTTGTACATTATGTGTATAAAGTTTTAATAAATAAATAAATATATAAAAATGCCAATGGTACTTTAAATAGCTTTGGTTTTCTACTAGCTTTATCAAAACAATGGCTCATAAGATAAGCTCATGATCTATGTAACAACTGTCAGGTGCGCTGATTCTCCGGGGACGTCACACCGCCAGCAGTCGCCGCCTGAGCTAAATATTACCGGCTTACTTACCTTAGCAGCCGGTTCAGGTGTCGCTGTCCACCACCCATCTGCCCACCCCTTAATACTTGATGACTGTCTACATCTCGAATTAGGCTAACAATTCAAGCGATGTCTCTATAGATTACTGATTTAGGTACTAATGCAAATTGTGTGCTAAATGGAAGCTAGCTAATGTACACATATACATACAAACATAATGGCCTCTCTGTTATGTATAAACAGAATTAATAATAATTGATTGTTGTAGCTAAAGTTGTAACATATCGGAGCATTATATCAATCTCGTGAGTACTGCATTTTGTCAATGTTCATAGGTTTATGTAAGTAAATACAGGACGCGAGGCTGCGGGCGTCACTCGTATAGCGAAGTTACTTTACGGGCGAATGGTCAAAGTATTCGACATAAACCTATTTTGTTCTCTTCTTATATTGGATGTGCGCTCCCTTCTTCTCCTTCACCCGCTGCCGCTGTCCACTGCTCTAGGGTTGTCCTGCAATGGAAAATGTTGAATACACGACTTTTCTTAAAAACGGGATTATAAAAATGTGAAAAATTTGGAACCATCAACAATCTGCTTTTGGGCGTGTACATGAATTACAAAAGGAGTGAGGTGTTTTACTTCAAAAGATTCTTAAAAATGAACATTCTTGGAAAATGAGTACATATTCCAAGAATGTTAATTTTTAAGAATTGAAAACCTAATAGCTAGTAGCTACTCGTGTTACTTGGTTTTAATTATTTTTTTTCTCAAAAAAATAATTTTGGTAGGTATATTCTTACAATATTACTACTTTGATACTCTACTCACATTTCTGCTCGAAATTTAAAAAGATGAAGAAATTATGCAGAAAATTTTTCCAATTTTTACAGTATGGAAAACTGGGTTTTTCATTAAGAGTATCTCGAAATTTGAATATTAGGAATAGCAGCATAAGTTACTATGACCAGCAAAGCTGTGTAGTTGTGACGCGAGCCAAGGATGCAGCACATGTTCCCGTTAACGAGCTGGTCTAATCCGAGCACATTACAGAAGACACTTTCACTCTGTTACGGTTTGCTCGACTCGTGTTACTCCTGATACTATGTGCTGATATCGGCTTACCACTTCGTACACCTTACTTTCGTTAGTTTTCTATCTTAAATCGGCACAGAAATGAATTTTTCCTGCGATTGGTTCTATAGAAATTGTGATTGAGTTTCGATTGAAGGTGGTTTGATTAGACGTGTGTTGAACAGCCCTGGCGGTGGATGGGCGTTATGTGAGGAAGTTTTGCCGGGAATTATGTTGGTACGTGCCAAAGCCATTATTGCTGCGAGAAAAGTTCATCAATTTCATTTCTGGCCCCATGCACGTACGGAGCGCGATCCGCGCCCGTACCTCATACCTAACTGATATCGATGTTCTTTTTTATTAAGTACATAATGTATTTACTTAGTTTTATGTCCTTAACCGCGAGTTACATAAATATTAACAATATAGTTCGACATTAGCTTAGTCTTATTATAACGCGTCACTAAAACTTCTGAGGACACAAAATCGTAGTGGAAGAATTTTTCGGAACTGAAAGAAAAACCTATTGAATAATCATGACAAAAATATTAAATTATTACTGAATTAGGACATTAATTATTTTGGTTGTACACGATAGGAGAGCGAAATTTATGTGTTGTGTGGAAAATCTACCGAAGTGAAAGTAAGTGCTCGCGCACGCGTCCAATTGTTAATGGAATTATTGAAATCTAAGTGCATTTGAAATTGCTCAGTAAACTGTAACTTTCTAATTTTCCAGCAAATATGAGTTTATTGATGTGCAAATTGTGATAGTAATAAGATTATGAGCAAGTTAAAAACGTATTAATTCACTCATAAATTATATTACACACTCATAATTATCTACAGTGCGCTATGCATTCGTGCCAATAAATTGTGTAGGTAATTAAAATAATTTAACTGGTATTTCATCACAATACTAAAACTTGGTATGACGTTTAGATAATAGTTAGTATAATATTTTTTTATAGCCTATGTCCTAGTGCACGATTAGGAATATTTCAAAAAGACGAAAGCTTATAGAATAAAGCAGGTATCAGTAGTTCTGTTTGCATGGAAGTTAATTAAGGTCCAAGTTACGAGCACTGTCATATATTAGTGATGCAGCGATCGATGTTAGTAAGACTAGTTCTATTCCACGTGGATGTAAGTGGCAGCCGTAACGGGTCGCAGAATAAGCTGCTATTAAGTGTTATTTTCTGCGTACGTGCGCCTGCACATGTATAATTCTGAATGTAATCGGTGCAGTGGGTCCACCATGCAGTAAACTGGGTTTGTGTTTCCACATACCTGGATAAGAACGTATGTTTATACTTTTATAGGTTTACGTTACGTTAGTGCATCTTAGAAATTGATTAAAGATTGATTTTAAAATGGATCATTTGTAAATCCATAAAATATGTTTTACAAAGAATTGATTTCTTTTCTTAAAATTGTTAGTAAATAAAAGTTTTATAGTGTTACCCGTACCACAGACAACATAATAGTTGAAACCAGACTCTCAATGACTGAAAGATAGTTTGATTTTTCCTAAAACTGTAACCTGTAGCGCAGTAGTGGGCATTCGTTTCTGTGTACCTAGTTTAAAATACCAAAATGATGGAAGCGCGGTTGGTTGGACGACCCCAATTAGCTGCGGCTGGGGTGGTCAGGTGGTCATCGACGGTCGCGAGTGCAGGGTCGACAAGACCTCCCGGGGAGACAACTAACAGACCTTGACTGCGTCGGGGACAGTCGCCGAGGCTTTCTACCTCCTGCATTACGGGCTACAATGGTCCGACGTGGTGGCAGCGTCGGGTTGCCGGCCCGCCACCCCTGGCCCACCACGGTCGCCGTCATTATGTGTCATTAGTTTTGCGACACTGACCAAATGACTGGTCTGCGATATCGGATGACTCATTCCGTTCGTGATTAGTCTATTTAGTTTTATAAATCTATGTAGAAAGGTAATTTCCAGTTCTAGTTACGGTTTACCTGTTGTGTTTAATGCTTTGGTTGTTTGGTCTATTATAGTTAAAAGCGTAAAATAAGTATGACTTTCTCACAAGACTGGTCAGCAAAAGTTTCTACTTACTCCGTTTGTTCATATCGCAGAAGTTACTTTCCCGATCAATTTTCTCTATTACATGATAGTCAAGATTACAAATTCATTCACCCCATGATTATTGTCAGTGCACGCTGTGCATGATCAGCGAGTGTTAAATTAGTTTGTAAATATCAGATAAGATAAATTGTAATTAACGACAGTGCTTGCGAGATCGCCTTGCGATCAGACGCCCTAAAACCATAAATTAAAATTGGCGGTAATAGCAACAACAGATCGATGTTTTCCATTAACTGCTTTCTTTAGTTATTGGATTTCAAAACCATAGGAGAATTGTATATACTTATACACTCTAGGAGAAGATAAGACATTTCATTATGTTTTCCCTATTTTTATATAGCTATTCTTTAGCTGTTGTGTCTGATTGGATGGCTGATGAATTTTCTAAACTTTTCTGAATCTTACGGAATAACTTCAGTCGGTCTCAAGATAAATACGGAAAGCGAGACAGAACCCATTTGTGTACAGTAATAAGTCTAATCAAAGTAGTTCCTAAAAACAGTAGGTAATTACACGCACGGCTAACGAGAGCGGGCGGTGGGCAGCCGTGAATTTATTCGGAGAGGCTTCCCGGCGCGCAATGTAAAGTGTATATCTGAAGGAAAACGTTTCATTCCCGCCGGAATATAATCGTCCGGTCGTAATTTATATTGTCTGCTGCAGAGGCGAGTCCCGCTGCACATTCATTTATTTTATGTGCCATTTACAATTGTCGGTCGATGGTCAAGGGAGCGAGTGAGGGGCGCGGGGCGGAGGTGCGGTGCGGGGGGCAGGACGACGGTGCCTTCGCATTATAAAACCGTGCGGTCATCTGCGAACTCGGTAATGGTATTTGTAATAGGAGCGGTCCGCATGAGCTGTGATGACCGCCTCAACACATGGGTCTGATGCTTTATTTATAAGATTAATGTGCTCCGAGTCCGATGCTTGCGGTACGGTACCGCTCTTAGGTGAATGAATATGTAAACCACTCGAGAAGATGATTGTAATAGAATTTTTCGAGGGGTGAAAGATTGGCTATTGAAATACATGTCATGTTTCACCAATAAAAAGGTAGGTATAGCCTTCCACACTAAAAGTACCTGAAATCTTTTCATCATCGTCAGATTATGGTACCTACTAAGTAGATACCTCAGTCCAACTTTTTAATTGAGATTTTATAGCCTTTTATAGTCTTTCTTTTAAAAATGCTAACGAGTGCATTCTATTTGTGTGCCACTTAAAACAAAGTCTCCAGGAATTCATAAAACCCAATTACAGTTGAAGCGTCTCCGATAAGAAAGTTCCTAATTTTGTAGAATTCTCCATTCTTCTTTAGTATTTAATTGTCAGTCGTTGCATTTTTCGCATGAAAGTCGAACGAGCACCGTCGGCGGGCAAGAGGCTGAGTGGCTCTGTATTCTTTTGTTTTTTAATTATAACGCCAGCGTCCGTGGGGTGATGCCCCCCCTGCCAAGTTTCTGGTGGAGGTGCTTTCTTGTTAAGCGCGGCGGCGGCGGGCGCTCGCCTCCTACGTGCCTCGGCCATTCATTTCGTAGAAACTTATAACCTGACCCGCGTACTTATGAGCGTCGCCAATAAATATAGCGATGACCGGAGGCGAGGTCCCTGTCGTGCGAGCGCGCGCGGCCGGCGCCGGAGCGGGACGGCGCGCGCCGGAGGTGGCCATCGCTCGCGGCGAGGCATTGTTAGCTAAATATCTAGGTGGTCAGTTGGGCGGGCGGGGGCTCGGGTGCCTGAAGACGAGAGCGGGGGGAGAGGTGGGAGGCGGGCGGCGGACGTGCCGGCCCGGCGCCGGCCGATGTATTGAGCGCGTATTGCAGACGCGGTCACGCGCTGCAATATTGCGTTCGCTCTGCGATATTGCCCCTCGGTAACTCAATTTGATAAATTGTACAAAGTTCGCTTCTCTGTATTGCCATCAACTAGATCGACATATTGCCGCACACATAATCTAACATGCATGATATCTAATACTAGTTTAGAAACGTTAGATACGTAGGCTTGCAAACTTTTATTGAATTGTATGTTTAGCATTTTAGCTGAAATATTAATTCATAGAATTCATTTAAGTTGTAAAAGTTACAATGTACGTTCATTCTCTACATAGAATATCATGTATCTTACATTGAACTTCCTGCCTGTAATTTTTTGTAGGTACATAAAAAATAAGCCAGCAGTATACAGGAGGCCGACAATATCGGGCCGGGCGACACCGGGCGCAAGTTATGTGTGTAGCGTCCACCACAAAATTGTGTCTTTACGAGGACGCGGCACTACAACAAGCTTTTATGTTTTTATTTCATCTGGTCATTTTTTTGTGCCCGACTTGAACAGAAAAGCTGTAATCGATTAGACGTGAATCTAAAATCTCTTTCATTGAAGATGAAATACTTAATGCGGATGCTGTGATACTTAGCTATCGTAAGAAAGATCGAAAATATAAGTAGGAAATTTTGTGAGAGCCTAAAATGTACATACAGTGCCTTTTGGGGTAGCAGTGTCCATCTCTACATATACATACCGAAGTTTACTTTAGTTTTTCCTGAGACTTGTAAAGGAGAAAACTATAGGCTCCAACAAATTATCACTCAGCTATTTCGAGCACATAACGTTACTGAACTAGATACCTAGATTACTGCACATCAGTAGTTCAAAGAAAATCACTCGAATCTACTTAATAGTGTTGGAAAGTGATGGCTTAACCACCTGTTACCATTCTCGAACTGCTACGAACTTTAACCCGCTGCTGCTTCATGTTAAAAAGTGCCATCATAAAGAAGTTTTTGTATTGCAAGACATTCACTTGTGCATGTAAACAGATCAAACTTTAAATTGATTCATGTATCCTTGGGACCCATTTTTTAGGGATAAAAGTATTTTTCATGACAATACATAGTCTTAAAAAAAAAATACGGTCGTCTATTACAGCTATGCCTATAAAACTAAAAGAGTCTGTTTTCCTTGATGGAACGACAAATTGATTAATTAAGATTTATTACTTATTTGTTTTTATAGCCTTAAATTATAAGAGTTTTAGGGACTATGACGGAAGACCATGATATTGACTTTTAAGATCCTACAAATTAATATATTTTTGATGTTATTACTCGTAGTAACGAATACAGTTGGCAGAAAAGGAAAAACAAATGTGTATTGTAGCGGGAAGAGCGGGCGTGCGGCCGGAGCGGCGGCCGGAGCGGCGGCCGGAGCGGGCCGGATGCGGGTTGCGTGTGGCCGCGGCTTCAGCTCAGAAAATGATTTATATTGTTTGTGTAGCGGCGGCGCGGGGGGCGCGGGGACGCTTTCTCAAGCAGATCCAGTCCACTGCAGATATGGGCGAGTATTATTATTGATCCGGCTCGGGCGGTCGGCGGTCGGCATTTCCTACCGCTCATACTCGGCGGGCGGGGGAGTCCGCCGCCCGGCATATTTATTGAAGCGCGCGGGACGGCACACGACGTAAAACTTATTATAACGACACAGACCATCTACTACGGTGCACTAACCTTTAATGAGAGGCGTAGGGCGCCGCGAGGGCGGAGGGGCGAGGGCCGCGGCTCCTCACCCAATCCTAACGCGTTATGATATTATATCAACTCATATCGGCCAATCCCTGCTCGTTATGATATTGTAGGCGGGCAGGGAAGTGCAGCCGACAGTTTTCCGGGTAGGGCGGGCGGTTTTATGATGTACAGTTATGAATATAATGGGGTGCGCATCTAGTTTGTACCTATCAGGTACGAGGCGCTTTTTAAATAGGTACTTATTTATGGGGAAGACACATAACTTTATATCATTTTAGAAAAGATATTTGTTTTCTTGGATGATGATGATTACTTTAATTAAGAAGGTCCAGGGGCCTAAAAAGGCCATTTTTGTAGAATCATAAAAGGATAACATTATGAATCATAATATGGCAAAGACAGTCCGTGTTTTTCTTTTTTTCGCTGCACTACGTAGGTATGATCAAAGAGATTGGGATTGGATTTGGATTGGATTGATTGGTATTTTAGCACAGACAAAAATAATAACTGAAAATCCTTCACTACCGGGATTTGATACGATTAACTTCACAGTGATTCTGTGTTATCCTTTTATGATTTTGCCAAAGTGACCTTTTTAGGCCCTCTGTACCTAAGGTACTTAAATATAAAGTTAGTTCGTACAGGTTGCAATTAGGTATTGTTTAAACTAAGGTTAATATAAGTGTTTTTCTAAGTAGGCAGTACCTAATTACTTAAAGTTGATATTAAAAACATACCACACAACACACACATACAGACACAGGATGTGTCAGGTGTGTGTGTGTGTGTGTGTGTCAGATGTTATACAGGTTCCTACATAGAAGACTGTTTATTGAGGCGAAAAGTTTTCTTACTTTTGAATAAAGTCACGAGGAATCAACAGTACCTAATCGAACCAACCATTTATTATCAGGAAAATGTTTGGTTCAAAGATTTTCCGTAAACAAACAAGTTTGTATGATTGAAAAGTAACCTCTATAACAGAGTCAGGGGGTAGGTAGGTATTATACCCAGGGGAACAAAGTTCTTATGCTTCGAGGTTTGTTTTTCCTTGAGACCAATTTTACACATTTTCCTGAAATACAAAGGGCAAGTGTTTGTT
The DNA here is from genome assembly GCA_963855955.1 of Luperina nickerlii. Lineage (NCBI taxonomy): Eukaryota > Metazoa > Arthropoda > Insecta > Lepidoptera > Noctuidae > Luperina > Luperina nickerlii. The sequence continues at coordinate 11,081,182 of OY979667.1, read as the reverse complement.
TTGTAACATTTCACTCTTTGATGTTGAATGAAGAGTTAAAGAATACATAAAATATGAAACGTATTTAATATAAACTTTAATTAAGTTAACCAATAACTAATGTTTTGTGTAACCCACAATGTCAATCAAAATAGCTTCTTCTAAGGTTACCTAGTCTAAGTTTACATTCGAATTCAAGTCCTTTACCGGCACTGATTGGATTTCTTGTTTACTGATAATAATACTTCAAGTTTCATAAAGGCTCCTTCAAACAGGCGCGACAACCGATAAAATCGCGCGCGACACAAAGGCACCGCAAGTCGCGCAACGAGCGGTGCCTTTGTGTCGCGCGCGATTCCCGTCGCGCCTGTTTGCAGGAGCCTTAATACTAAAATAAAGCTGATTGTACACAACGAGACAGCCGGCAGCGCTGGTCATCAGCCTCAGTCTTATGATGACATTTCAGCGACGCTCTCTATCCAATATCACATTCTCCATCTCGACTGTGAGCGGAGGAACGTTTGATTTTATTTTCGTCGATTTTGCAGAATCGTGACCTGAAACGTAGATAAGGATTTGTTGCGCAACTTTCATCTGCGACTTTGTCGAGCCTAGCGATAATTCTGATTTAATACCGTTCAACCTTCTTAGTACAAACTTAGTCGAGGACTCTGGCTTAGAATGTTCCCTTTTACTGTTTACTCCCGAATTAAAGAACAGTTTCACAACAGATAACAAATCTAGTTATCTATAAAATCATACTGTTTATAATAAACTGAGTCTTACTTCCTAATTGTTTAGAATTCGTTGTAATAAAAGCGTATTGAATTAAACGGCGTCCTTGTTCAGCAAATGAGTTGATAATAAAACGATAATAAACAAGCGCCTTTGTAACAAACTATAACAGATCGGTAATTGCTTCCACGATACCTCCTCGCGTTATTACGCCTTTTACGACGCCGTATGGGGTGAATAAAACATTTTTACGAGCGGCCATGGCTGCTATAATACATACACGCACACACATGGCTAGGTACATACAGGTAATAAAGTATAAACTCAATATACACATTTGTACCTGTCCCTTATGTGTCGAGATCCTAGCGCCGATATAAGACTTCATTATAAAAAGACAGTGGTTGGTACTCGAAAGTACCTTCATACGTATTGTGAACTCATTCTTCACTTGGAGTGTTTATACATACTTTGTGTGCCAGAGTTCCATTTTGAAATCAGAGTTTTGAAAAGCTTTGGAAACCTGTAATTTTATAGAATAAAATAGAATTCTCTTAATAAAGAGAATTCCATTTCATTAAAAATAAAATATATATATATATATAATTTTAATTTTATTATTAATTTTTTTATTATTATTTTATTTTTAATCACTGATGTATCTATCCATTATGTATTGTAGATATTTTAATGTAGCTGTCATGTATATAAAATGTGTTTATTTCAAATACTGATTAAGTATAGACTACAATTTCAATTATTTATTTACAAATTAATGATAGTCCTAGTTACCTACTAAGGAAACTAGATGAAGTACGGGCGGTAGAGTTAGTTTGAAAAAGTATTTTTATACCAGGTGAAAATCATACCAATAATAGTTTCCCTTAGTGCATAAAAGATCTGGGGCATAAAAAGGCTACTTTGGTAGAATAATAAAAGGATAACATTGTGAATTATAATATGGCGAAGACAGTCCGTGTTTTTCTTTTTTTCGCTGCACTACGTAGGTATGATCAAAGAGATTGGGATTGGATTTGGATTGGATTGATTGGTATTTTAGCACAAACAAAAAAAAAAAAATAACTGAAAGTCCTTCACCAATGGGATTTGGTACGATTAACTTAACAGTTAACTGTCCATTATAATTCATAATGTTATCATTTTATAATTCTGCCAAAGTGGCATTTTTAGGCCCCCTGAGCGCCCGCTGCTCCAGTAGTGGGGAGTTCAAAGTTAGAGCAAAATTAGAGGAAGTCAAAGTTGTTAAAAAAATATAAAAAGTCATTTAAAAAAAAATAGTCATCTGCATAGAAGTGGGGAAAATTTACGCGACTGCCGTTTTTCCCCCTCTTCCGTGCACCGGAGAATTTTTTGGGTTGAAGAAGATACCAAAAACCATCCCATAGATTTTTGCGCGGTATACATCTGTCTACGCACCGAATATTGTGACCGTTGAGACGTTATTACGTACGGAAAACTAAGAAATTACTTTTTGTTTTGTTTTCTTTTTATCTTTGACATACTGTAACTTTGGATTTCCCCATGGGTGGGACTGACTCTCACATTCATGATTCTTTAAGGGGCTTACAGGACCTAAACACAAAAACGCAAGTTTTAGAAACAACAAAGGTATATACTTTTGTTGTATCGATCATATGATCGACTACAGTAAACAAAATCAAAAAAATATATGATATTCTTCAGGATATATGCTAGGTAGATAGTGTGTTGTAAATATAATAAAACTAATTTGATATGATTGAAAAAAATCATGAAGATACCTCTAAAAACTTTCTTTTTACAATAAAAACCATACTACTCGTAATATACATACAATCATTCTGATTTTTTGACACTAGTGCTTTAATTTTTTATTCCAAATAGATTTTTTTGTAAATAGATAATTGCTTCATATTTTGCAATAAATTACCAGCGTTGTGTTATCGCGCTTCTCTTTCTTTTCTATGCAGTCCGACAAACACCGCGCTTTAGTTTATGTAGTCGCCTTAATGTTAAACAACTACTAATAATGATTTGGTATAAAATTGGTCACAAAAATCGAGCATTACCGCCCCTATTAATAGTAACTGTAACTGTTAGCCTGCATTATCCGTCTGCTGGGCAAAGGCCTCTCCCGATGATTTCCAGCTGCTTCCCAGGGCTAAAGTGGACCCCTGTTTCAGCGAGATTGTCCGAAAGGGTTACCGCTGGCCCGGAACATAAAGAGCTAAGGAAGGAACACGGGTGGGTTTTAGTCAGTAAGAGTCTGACACTCCCTTCCGCTCCACCCAGAGCGGGAGGGGGTCATTTGATGATTTCGCATCGTGAAAAAAAAGGGGACCACTGTTCCTGTTTTCTCCAGCCCGCAGCTACTACAATAGTAAGTGATATAAAATATTAATTGCGGTTAATTGTGGCGTTGGTATCGTGTTACTAGCTACCTAATGGAACTTTCTTTAATAGGACAATTAGTAATTCCGTAATTAGTTAAACAAGTTATTTTAATTGGATAGCATATTTTTTTTTTGATATCGTTATAATAAATGCAATAACTTTCAGTAAATTTGTATTATGTGTAGACTTGTTTTTTGTAATATTTAAGAAATCCTCAGATTAATTTAGTACTTACTATTCTCAGTTATTGAAATTGGAAATGAATTTTACTTTTAATGACAATATTCAGCATTCACCACCGGGTAAAGACGTTTACTGCTAACCGCGCCAAGGATCTCTCCATCGATCGATTCCATGAATGGACGTGAGGGAATAGCAGTCAGTTACTAGCCCTATAATAAACTCTTCAAATTATAATAGAAGTCAGAAGCTTGGGATGGGTACACACTGCACGGAGCATGCACGGGGCACGGTCGCGAGTGGACACATGGCGCGACTCACTCAAATAGATTGCGTCATAGCGTAATGTCGTCCCCGAGCGCAAAACAATTATAGACACGAAATGAATAAAGTATCGCGTCCACCTCCACAGCTTGCTCTCGTTTCATCTCCAACGACGTTTTCTTTGTAATTTGCCGTATACGGGTAATGTAACATTTGTTGAACGAAGATACAATATATATTTTTTATTTTTTTACTCTGGGGACACTTTTTCGACCCTCGTCCGAGCGGTCTCTTTGAAAAGTGGACATCGGAACGCGAGGGAAGGAGCCCCCGAGGACACTGGACAGAAAATGCGTTGTAAACATTGCGACTACATTCAATTTCCCGTCATTTTTCAAACTGATAAATAATTCTGTCATCGAACGTTCGGACAGGGGTCGCTATGAAGTGATTGTCGATGGAAGGACGCCGGCGCCGTAAAAAATAGCGGCCGATGAGACTCGGCCTCTGCTTCTCGTATGTGTGCGATAAATTTCTTTTTTATTATCAGATATCGAGGGACTCAGGAATCGAATAAAGCGCTCATATTTAATTCATAGGAAACCGGCCATACAACACTACTCCGGACTATTTTATTTAAGATGTGGAAAGATTACGGATTCGGATGCGTGCTTATTCTAAGCAGTACCCTCGACCAACTTCTGATTCGATCAATCATGCATCGGTGGAAGTTTGGCATAGTATTCAATATATATTGAAGAAATCATATACATACTTTGATATCTCACTTTTCAGTTTTCCGACTTTACATACTTAGATATGTAAGTAGGCAATTGACACGAACTCTGCACAAACATTTATAAACATATACTGCTATTCCTTACCATAAACAAAACAGGAAGGTATTATTTAACCGCATCGATAGCAAACTTTAAAAAAATATGTATATCAATTTACGTTCCTGCCGAACTTTTTTTGGAAAAGAAGTATGGAGCTCGCTGTTTAAATACGTAATAATGTTAAATTTTATAGTCAGAATGTAACGAATAACAGAACATAACAACATGAAAACGTAATGGGAGGAAATAAATTCAAATTATTTAATTTATCTTGGCGGCACTGCGTCTTGTGTCCGGCAGATGTGTTCAATACATTTAGAGTCCAGGCGAGAACGGGCGGGGGTCACTAGCGGTATTAAATAACTCTCCGACAGCTAAATGAGTAGGGGACGCGAATAACCTCTACGCAGGATTATTCTGAACGTTTTCGATATATTTTCGCATTACAGTTTAAGTGTGGATCGTTAATGTGTTTAATTTTATGTATTCATGATTCTGAAAGTTTAATGATGTGTCCATATTTTCCATGTCACCTTCTATTCTAAACGTGAACAAAACTGAAATGGGTCAATATCTTACGCTTGAGATACCCTAGAGCAACATTTAGTATAGGTAGTAAATAAATACAGGAATATTACGTTTTAACCCAGAAAAACCATACAGCAAACAGTAAAGACGAGGACTAGATTATGTTACTTATACGCTGTTAAGGCAAACAGAAGGATCCAAAGTAGGATAAATCCGGCTCGAAGGACTATTCAGATGTATGGTTAGGGTTTACACCTTGAGTTGATGCTGATTGATACACTGTTTACTGATTGATTGATATTTATTGATAGAAGTATGACTGAATGATAGATGAGTGTATTACGTGGTGCTAACATATTGTTATGAAAACTGTGTTGTGCTTGCTCTGTAAAGACGTCATAATGTTTATATACCATCCAGAATCTTGATGAACATTAGCATGCATTCGTGAGAAAGTTTTACTGTTACTGTTAGCCTGTTCCATCCCATCGCTGGGCAAAGGCCTCTCCCCATGTCTCCAGCACTTTCGCACCAGGGCTATAGTGGACCACCATCTTCTACGGGATCTGCCGCGACGGCAGTATGTACCTGCCTGAAAATAATAAAGATGACATTAATTAAAGCATGTTTTTCGACACTATCGCACTTGTCATTAAGTGAAGTGACCCAAGAATAGTCTCGGATCTCAGAATAACCCTCTAGATTTGTTACTACCCGTCGTGGTAAGGAACAATAAAGAAAATTACGATACCGACCTACCTACACCACCTTTATTAGTACGTCGTATCTTTATTGAAGTTATTTTAGTGTACGTACTTGTGCAGTTTAATATATTGACAAATTTCTGTTTATTGACAAATTTATTGACAAATTTTAGGTAGGTATTGATCTGTATTTTAGATTGAAAATAGGCAACGTCCGGCTCTTAAATGGGTACACAATCATTATGTACTAAACAGACACTGTTACTGTAACATATCATCAAAATTGTTACACAATTATTTGATACACTCCAGCATTTTATGTCAAAGACAATTATTTTTAGTTGAAATGGTCTAAGTTTTTTATCGAATACTTTTTCTTTTTTTTTTATTGACTTTTGTTGCTAACCGTACGTTTAAGTATAGCACCATCTGTGGAGCTTTTCTTGAAACATTGACATGTCCTCGTGAAGGATTCATCAAAATATTGTTTCAACAACAACAACAAGGTTATTTAACTCCGTACCTGTACTTATCTCATGTCGCAAAAACGTGCCAGTCTTCTAAAAAACTTCAGTTTTTTATTTCCATGTATTTGTATAATAATTGTCATACTTCGCTCTTTATTATTTTTTCTTTATTATATTTTAGCTAGTGTGTTTCTCTGTAAATTCGTAATCCAGAATTCAGGTCGTTCGCAAAGAAGGGATGGGAGACAAAAATAATACAGAACATAATCTACATTTCGTCTTCAATCTCGGTGGGCAAACAATTCATTGTTTAGTACCTACACGAACCGAACATTCCTCTCAAAGTCTTGTCGCAAAAGATATGCAACAAAACCGATAAATATTCTGTCTAGTAATATTATTTGTACGGATAAAATACAACCTGAACCTGTATTAATTATTAACAAATACAGTGTTATTTAAATCTCCTGTGTTGTTTACGGCAAATGATGTAGAGATTTCTTCAAAATCCATACAGCGATCGCAACGAACACGCCTGATAGGAACTCAGTTTATATTTTATTCATACATTGTATTGTTGGAATATCAATTGCCTCGCCCGGCGGTAGGTAAAGGGTACATTTCCAATCCGCACGGGATTCACTTAGATTTGAAGGAAAATAGATTTCGATTTCCAAAGCTGCGACAAAGCAATCCGATATATTTTTCAGACAGATATTGCTAGCGATTTCTTTTGAGCTTTGAAATATAAGGGAGCGAATTTAAAAAGATTCCATGTATTTTCTTTTCTATATAGAAATAAAAAGTTATAGAGTTGAGTATTTGTTACTTAGGGGTAGTGGGTAGTGGTTTAGTTTTAGTGGATGTGGAAACTTTTTAGACAGTTTAGCGTGAGTACCGATGCGTTTTGTTTGATCATGGTTTTGAATTATACATTTAAGGAATCTCTTAGATATACCAGTAGATAACTGTGTGATAATTATTCATAATTTTTAATTTAGTGCTTCATATTTCACGGCGTTGCTCTGTCTTTATATTTGTGAAAAGTTTTATTTATGTCTTTAATGTATAACGAGGACATTATGTGGCAATTCTATAGTACAGATGTCAAGTGAATAATAAGTTCAAAAGTCAGACTAATAGAGAAAGGTCACCGTCGTCGCTTAAATACAACAACGCTTGTTTCGTCTTTTTTAATTTTGGCAGGCAGACAATGCACCAAAGGAAAACAGCCAAGGGGAGAACTCCAACCCCTTTCCGAAGTGATTAATTTATTATGTTCTTTGTTTCTGTTTTGATTTCGGTAACATGAAACAATAAGCCATTTTAAAGTGGCATGACGTGTATTTGATACGTTTTGATTAAGTAACTGTGTTATTTATACATGTTCCTATAATTAAATTCATATACATAGTTATGATTAGGTACATACCTACGTTTAAAATTAATTTGTCCCGTTGCGAGTTTACTTAAAAAGTAAAAATAAAGATTTGCAAATTGTAATAAAATGTTATGCAAATCTAAGTACTATATATTTTTAATGCAACACTAATATATCGACATAGTTATGTAATGTATACTGCTAAAAGCTCCGGTATAAGTTATGTATCAAACCCGTAAAAGTATCACTCGTGCAATATAAAAGTTAACGACACAAGAAAACGCGTTTTCCACAACATTAAAGATAACAACAATACGGGGGCGAGCGAGTGTAGAGCCTCCCGCGAGGGTGGCGGGCGGGGGTCGAGAAAAATTCAATATTAATATGAAGGAGGTGCGAGCGAGAGGCACACTTTGTCCCCCTCACGCGGCCAATGGCGAGCGCCGCCGCTGCTGCGATATGATGAATTTATGGATGTAATAAAAGCGAGGTGCGCGATTGGAGGAACGGTCAGGGAGAGCTTATTTTCTTTTTATTTTCATATTTGGAATGTCGGTCTCAAGTCGCTTGCAGTCCGTCGTGCACGTCTGACGTTTCTTCTCTGGACTCTTGAAGTGGGTATACCCCACCACATGATGATTTATATTATGTCGACTCATATATGTGTAATACATGTTTCATATTTACACAGATACATGAACGGTTTGTTCTGTTTATTGACTAGGCAGCTCTCTATTAATTACTTTTGTTGAATTAGTTGACGATAAAATGAAACATTGTGTTAAATCATCTCATCACATTGAATGTTTTGGAGACGCTGAAGTTTGTGTGGTAAGGTTGAGGGGCACTCGTTGTACAAAGGCTCGTAACTGGCAGTTGATTGAGGCGTGAACGACGCTCGACCGCCGGTCGGGGTTTCTTTCTTGATTTGCTACTCGAGTGGCCGAAACGACACTTCTATTTGCATGAGCTGATTTTGGGTATTTCGTTTTAAATCAAGGAGATGACGCTAAGACCGAGAATACGTAATGCGACGTCTTTCAGGTGTCTTTGTATTGGGTCGAGTTGTTTGGAAAATAGAAATACTTATTTGTAGTTCGAGATTTTTCTGTGGTTTTTAAAACTACTGAAAGCCACGGGATACCACATGTTTTTAGGTTCAGTATTTAAGTGGTACTATTCTATTGATTACACAGCTCCTTAATAAGTAATTATAGCAATCGATGTAAAATTGTACCTACCTTAATGATTGTAAGTACCAATATGTTCGTAAAGAGATTAATCTATACTATTGTTATAAATGTGAAAGTGTGTCTGTCTGTTTGTTACCTCTTTACGCTTAAACCGCTGAATCGATTTAGATGAAATTTAGTATAGAGATAGTTTGAGTCCCGGAAAAGCTTGGGATAGTTTTTATCCCGATATTCTTACGGGATCAATAATTATGCGGGCGAAACTGCGGGGCGCTGATAGTTGTTAATAAAATGTATGGTCTATCGTCGTTCGTCGGCTTAATAAAGAGTACTATTTACTAAACAATATAGGCATGCGGTCGCAGGTCACTGACCTGAGGTCAAGAGGTTTGGTTATCTATCTTTTCTGTCCCATGTACATGGGGACCTGACAGACAGGTAATTTTTATAAAAAAAAGATGAAAGAAGAAAGATTTTTACCTGATCATTATTACTCATTTAGTTATCGAAAATGCGAAATTCTGTCACCAGACCTGAAAACGATACAATAAAAAAGTTACATGAATCACTAAGATCATTACCAAGCACCGAATCCAATAGAAATAAACGAAACCTCTCACAAAGCACCTATACCTCGGTGACTGATCAGTACATTATGTGAAGGGAATTGATACCGTCAATATAATGCGTCGGATTGAAAACCGTACAAAAGGTAGAGCCGTGACAGCGCCAAAGACAACGCAGACAAAATAAATAGGAGGGTAGGGATCCAGCCAGCCGGAAGTATTGGGGATCTGCCACGCCGAGTTTTGAAGTCCAATTATATCGGAGGCAGGTGGCAGCCTCAGGCATGTTCTGCCGACGGCACTCAACCCTTGCTGAAGAATCACAGCAGACGCGGTTCTCTTTGAACGCGTACAATTAGTCAATAGTCACCTGGATTCGGCAGCTTCTAACTGCTTCTGTTCTGCTTCTGCCCTTAATAGTCGATTAATGTGTGTTAGGGTAAATCTTTGGGTTTGATTGATGAAAATATATTGATGCTTGTTAAAAAATAAATAAAAGTATAGCTTAAGTAAGTTGAATACATTATAAGCCATAGAGTTTTAAGTTTATGCACAAAGATACTCTCCAAGTGTCCCCTTATCATCCTGTTTTACCTTTTGTATTTTACTTGCCTTGGATCAACCAATTATTTTATTTTAAATCAGTCTATTACTTTAACGAAATTAGTAGTGAACGACACTGGGTGTAATGTAAATGAACATACTTGTACACAGTTAGAGGATTATTTACTTTAAAGTAGCATGTACTGTAAACATACGTTTATAATGGCATTCCAACAATAGATGGCATGGATAGCACACAGATACCCACATATTTTACCTATAAAGCGAGCACTTCGCCGTAACAGTGTAGTGGAGTACAAAGCCGAAGTTTTCCCCGCAGCGAGATTCCTTTTTCTTTGTTTGGTGTATTTATTGTAAATCTACTCATAGCAGCCCGCCCGTTAGAAGTATTCCGACATAACTTTTGGCTCGAGCACCTTATGTACCTACCGTTGGTACCGTTCGGTTTTAATGCTTTTATTTTTCCGTTTTTGTTTACTCTGTTTACGTGTTTCAGAGTCAACTTTCTGTGATGTTTTGTTGGTTTTGGGTAGTGAAGGGCCACCTATACATAAGTTAATATTTTTTTCGTCAGCCTTGTTAACGTTTAGTTAGACTGTGATTTATAAAGCTTTATTCAAACTGTCATTTGTCATCTTTAACGATGTCCTTACATCGGAAATTGTTCTAAACGATGACATCTATAAATCATTCTTTTAATCGTCTAGAAAGGTGTAAAAGAGTAAAGCAACGTGTTCCTAATCAAAATGGAAATGTTACAATATGTGCGTCCAGGTAGTAGAGGATTAGCGACGGAATAGTTAAGTGCAGGCGAGCGCCGCAGCGCCGCCAGTGCCAGTTAATATGATTTGCTCCTACGCCGCTCCCCGGCGCTCGCACGCTCTTGCTGACATTTTAAGCAACTTAATAAACTAGTGCTCTTACTCGTGCATACTGCTTATTTTCTCTCGACTATGGCACGAATTTTAAAGTCACTTTACTGCTTTTAGTACGAGTGAGGTGGGATTGTATTTAGTATTTATAATTATAGATTAGTTACAACATTGTTGGGAAAAGACTAGGCGGGTGATGATGATGAATTATAGTTTAGTTAACTACCTAAAATTGATGAATTGTATCCTATACTTCTTATTACTAATACATACTCGTATTATAAACGCGACAGTTTGTGATGGATGGATGTTTGTTACTCTTTCATGCAAAAACTACTAAACCGATTTGAATGAAATTTGGCACACAGCTAGCTTATAACCAGGATTAACACATAGAATACTTTTTACTTTTACTGTTTTTACAGGATCGATACTTATGTCTAGTTACTAATTTCTTTTTTTTTATATTTGAACTTCATGCAGATGATTTCTGTCGTGTATAATACTAGCTGCTAATGATGAAACTTTTTTTTACTTTAAACATTGACGGTCGAATGATAAATATACAAACAACAATTTCGTTGTTTGTTAATTGGAGAAACTGACATTCTTTCTCTCAACCCAACCGTCTGTGTCACAAGCGATGACTGAGGTGTGTAAAGGCGGAGAGGCAGCAGAGAACTTCAGCAGACTGAACATGCAACTCCATAGTATTAGCTCTTGATTATCATTCACCAAAACGCTTTTTTTTCGTGCTTTACTTCTTAGGGCCTAAGAAATGCAAAAACAGGTTACCGATCCTACATAAAAAAATCTTAGTGACAAATTGATAGTTAGAAATAGTGACTATCAATATATTATAACAAAAGTAAGTTTACAACATAACATAAATGCCCATTAGAGTCTGATGTGGCTACGGGAAGTGCTACAGAAGACGTGTAGTGGGCTGGGGGTGGTGGAGGTCCAGTCTTCAAGATACTTAAGGGGGCGTCGGTCCCTCCCCCCCTCGGCGCCGGACGACTTGCTTATTCTATCAAGCGTGGACGCACACACACAGCCCCTGCACACACACGACGCACACACACAACAGGCATTATACGGCCGGCCACCACTCCACTGTGTCAATACAATACGCTCTCTTCGACTGGACTTAGATTATTTAGAAAGCACTTGTAACGCTCATATAAGAAGCGCCGCGGAAGACGTATTCCGCGTCACAATGGCCGGTACGTGTCGGCAAGGGCTGAGACGGGATACGCGGAAAAGATTACGATCCTAAAAAAACAGCCCCCACTTGCGAATATACCTAATATTCTTTCCACAATTGACTTAGGGTGTCGGGATAGCTGTTTAGTGTTTCGTGCTCTCATTGTTTGAACTGTTAATCATTTTCCACTTTTGAGTTGTTAAGTCATTATTGTATGAAATAACTAATTGCGTCTCTATAATATTGATAAGCAGTAACCTATTTCTTGCTTTGAAGTGAAATGTATTGTGTCCAAAAAAGGCAGGGTGTAAAGCTGATTATTGTTAAATATGTATGCAGATCTGACAGATGCATTAAGCATGACAGGGAAAGCACCGAGTACACATCAATATGTTTAGAGGGGAAAGACCACTACAGTCATATCAGCGGCTACGAGAGGCGTGAGACTACGCCGCTGGTCGCAGATTATCTGCTACGCGGCTACGACGTAGCGCGCACTGCTACGAGCGTAGCATTAGTCGCCCACCAAAGATTGCCATAATATTTTTTTGAAGTCGGATTATTTCAGAAGCTGAAATTATTATTGACTTTAAATGAAACCCTACAAGCTAATATTATAAAACTACCGTGTAAACTAAATAGTTTTCGATCATTACTTTGGTTTAGTTTAGCTTCATATCACTATACTTGGTACCCTCCAGAATTAACGATCCTTTAAATTAATAAGTGTCAAAGTTTAACGGTGTTGGTGCGAGTGTGTGTGTGGAGTTACGTTACTTCTCAGTGGTGTGACGCGTGTGCGCCCAAGAGACATCGGCTCATGTGTGGGTACTTTCATAAATCTGTTGGGAGATATATGAGAGCGCAATTTCCGGTATCCGGCCATTAGCGCCGAGCTTTTATAAGCTTAAAGCTTAGGTTAAAGATTTTCTGGGTAGTTTAATGCGAATCTTGTAATAGGTACGATAAATTTTGTATAAAGTATGTGATTGCATATTAGGTGTCGATTCGGGAACTTTTAATGTGTGTAACTTGGCCTAATGTCGGGTGGTAGCTTGTGTCTACGACGCGGCTTCGACATCTTAGATAAATAAATGTATATTGTTGTGGGTCCAGAAATAAAACGATTGTTTGTATATGCGTTCACTTCGGTTCTTGGAGACAAATGAAAAGTGCTACGAACAAAAAATGAGCGGTGTCCGAATGTGGGCGGAGCGGGTCCGTACGTCTGTGTCCGGAGAGGGCACGGGTAGGGAGGGGGGAGGGGGTAGCGGGAGCACCGACTTATTATTTTTATCGACCGTAAAAAGGTGCCGGACCTTGTGTGGACCCTTCCACGACGACTCCTCTGGAGAGATTCCAATTATTTACGGATATTTTGTTCCAAATCCCGAAAAATACTGTCCAGTAAAAGGGATGTGCTTACTTTATGCTTGAGTAGGGCCTATATGTTTTGAGACCCGTTCGTTGATCTACTTGAAGTTAAATTGAGCTCAAACATAAAACATGCAAAGAACTCCACATAAAAATTAAAACATCGTCATAAAATATTCACGAAACGGAATAAAAAATGAAGTATAAAGTCATTGATATTTAATAAAGGTAATGAACAAAATGGTGTCCATTTGTTCCGCTTGTCGAGTGCCAGTGGCATGACAGTGTAATGACAGTGCAGCTGCAGCCCTCGACCTCGGCTGGACTCGGCCCTGCTACGAACTGTCACGAGCTACTCAATAATGCAACAATGCACACCCATTGTTCTACTAAAACACTCAGCTACATATGCACATGCTGCCAACTACTATACTACTACCAACATAGCACAAAGAAAACTGGAAAAATATGGGGGAGAACTTTGCTCAGTGGTGGGACAATATATGTAGATATACACGATTAATGACAAATGCTTGCACTGACTGGGGTGTTCCACTCAAATCTGTGTGGTACTTTCCTTAAAACACCATTTCAGACATCAATCTACATCATTATCTTCACATGATCTGACCAAGATTATGTCTGGACTTTAAAAGGGACTGTGACCTCTGAGTTTGTTTCGGCCTTTTTTCTCAGAGTAGTCAGATAGGAAACGCCGACCTCATATAGCTTCTTTATTTTTATAATATGACGTGTAAAAGTGATTCCGATATCCTATTTACAGAATAAACAATTTCATTTCATTTCGTTCCGTTTTTTTTTTCATTTCTTTTTTTAAAGTAATTTTAATGTCTCATACATTAAAATTACTTTAAAAAAAGAAATGAATCTATGGACAAAAATTATGTCTGAAATAGATAAATTATTATTATTTCATAGGTTAACGGAAAAAAAGGAAAAAATACCAACATGGATGGCTATACACATTCACTGATTTATTCAACTCCCCAAATATTTCACAGATTACAATCGAGTCTAAAAAATCTTTCTACAATTAAGGCGACAATCTTCATAAATCAATTTCCCCCGAATTGAATGTCAATAAGGGACGGCTGTTAAACGACGCGCCGTAAAATAAAACTTTCCGGAGGGCGGGAAGTTCCAAGCAAAAAGAATATTTACATTAATTCTCTTCATTATGTTTTGAAGAATAATCATGGTACCGCTTCCCGTTCCACTCTCTCGATTGAGTTTTTATTTGAATATTTTTTCTCGTCGCTCCCTGAGTTCGTCTCTGTGTTACAAAAGGAAGTTTTTATTAGCATCTTAATGATTTTACGGCGAGTCCCCGGTTACACCAGCCTTTATGTCGTCAGATTTTCTTAAGTATTTTTTGTCGAGTTTTTTGCATCTTACATTATTAAAGTTTTCATTCCGTCGTTTAATGAAGCTCATTTCTTCTGTTCGCCCGGGCCTTGATTGCCTTTGTTTTGCATAAATGTAAGATTTCTATAGATTTCTTACTAGCAAATCGAGTCAGTTCGAAAGACTTGGTATTCGTTCTTGGAAGGGGCAATTAATTGTTATTTTACCATCTTTTCTATGCGTTTTAATTGTTTGAAGGGATAAAATGTACAAAGATTCAAAGATCCTTAATGAGCAAGAAAATTGTCAAAAAACACAATCAGTAACGTGTTATATTTTTATAAATTGCTACGAGCGGCTTGAGTATGAGCCGCCTAGCCGCGCCGCGCGTGTGTGAGCGGCGCTAGGCGGCAAGCGAGGCTCGCTCGCAGATCCGATTTGTCCCGTCCGGCACGGTAATTACATTCATCTCTGCTCCAGACTGATTTATGCTGCGCCTGTGCGCCTTCGCCCTCTCTTCTGTCATTAACTACTTTTCCGTCCAAGTCTTACGCACCACAAAATAATAATTGTCCGGAAAATCGACGGAGGCTGTATGTAATGTTATGAGAGGAAGGCCGCTCGTTTTTCTCGGGTCGCAATCGAGTCCGAGATCTTGCTTTCTTTTTAATTTCCCTGCGGCCTCCTAATGAGGTCCCTGCGGCGGCTCCGCGCCGTTATCTATGATATTCTTGAGGTTGATGCTTATTGTGCGTGTCACTGATGGCTTCCCTTTTTATTATCCTCTCGAACACAATTCAGTGGCCGCCCAAATGAGTTCTTCTCATTTGCTTTGCTCTCTTTATTTCTCTAGGCGGCAGTTTGTCTTGTGTCGCGACTTAACTTCTTTTAATTTTAATGAAATGGCCACCGACCGAGGACCGCCTTCTCTTTATTTTTTCATGTTATTTTACTTTGAAACTCTACTGATAACATATTTTGTATGTAAAAAGTTAAAACAATTTATGTTTCATCCATTATGCTTTAAATATTTTAGGGAGGCTTAAATAAACGCAAGTAAAGCCGAAGGTATTATGAGAGTAGTTAGTAACAAATCACATGACTCCGCCTCCACTTATCATTTAAAATGAGAGATTATTGTCGGCTCACGCGATACGCTATACAATATTCGGGTGTTATTTTCACTGGATTGTCCAATATTGTCACAATCTCTATAGTAGGGCAATTAGAGACGTGTGACGCGTGGCGCGCACGTGTCGCCGGCTACTGCGCGCGCGCTGGATCCCGCGCACACTCCGCCACACCGCACCGCCTCATTATGACCCAATGTTTATACTATACACGACAAGAGGTGACACCGGGGGGTGTCGTATCAAAAGATAACACCATATAGTAAATTTTTCTTAAATCTTCAACGCATTGTGTAATCCGAACCGTTTAAAATTGTTAAAACATAATTTACAAAATAAAATGACAGATGTTTTCCTGTCACCCCAACGCGATTACACCCAACCTCACTGAATTAACAAATGAAATTGCAACTGAAAAATTCGGGTATTAAGGAAATCCCCTTCGAGGAATTCACTTCATTTAAATATCGCATTTTTCTTGAAGATTATACCTTACGACAGCCATAAAAGAAAACAGGAGACCCGCCCCTCGATAATGCGACGAGCTTGAGGAATTTTTATTCCGCTCAAATCTCTTCTGACATAGGTATATTTTTGTGAGATCGCCTGGAGATTTTAATACCCGATTTTATTTAAATTCGTTTAGGCGGTGCGGGTGACTGCGCCCCTAGACATTTATCGCAAGGGCGTGATTGTACTTATAAGCAGACAGTATTCCGAAACAAACAATGAGCGGAAGTTTTTATATGATATTCTAAATAATGTATGTACATAGAAAAACATAAATTATATAAAATATTTGAGAAAATCGAAACTCCATTAAATTAATAGAAAACTTTCTTCTAATCAATAATAAAAAGTATCTATTACGTGCTATACTATAGGTTAAAAACTAAAAATGTATGTGGGTACCTTGAGACAGGGTGATCAGTCACTTAGCGCGACGTGTCATAGCGGCTGCACCGCCCCTCGGTGCAACTGCTCATCATTCTTCGTTTGCTCAGCCTCCCGGCACCATCATCCTATTGACCACACATCCCATTATTATTTAATAGATTGTCTTACGACTCTACCTAGTAAACTTTCGTGAGGGTGCTTTTCTACCAATACAAACTTTGCTTGTATTTTTCAGTTTTATAGGAGATGTCAATGTAAATACAATGATTTGCCAGTCTTCATCTCCAAATTGCGAACAAACACTGGTCAGATCAGTCAGAAAAATTACAGTAATTTTTCCTCCTGTTTTTGCTGCTACCATCTCACTGAATGAAATTCATTTCAGCCAAAATTTTCCTTACCATTTGTTTCCATCGCGTAAGATCTTTTCGTATGAGGCGAGTTTTGTGTTAATATATGTGCCCGGAATACCGTGGCCATATATTACGCCGACCTCTGGCGGACCGGACATAACAATCCTCGATTTGCTATAATATCGGTCGTGCGTCCCTGTCTGTTGCTGGGGCAGGTGGCGCGAGCGAGCAAGCCAGGCGGGGGTGGCGGCCTACGTGCCGCGTATAATAAGCATTTCATGCACGGGGAGCGGGCGCGGGCTCGGGGTTACATACATACCTACTTCCCGTAAGTCGTGTACCTAACCGGACCGTACATTATGAGCTGAGGGTCAGCGAGTCTCGTGCGCCGTCTCTGTCCCGCTCGCCGTAGGAACGCAGCCCAAGCATAATTTCGTGTGATATATCGCACACGCTTGGGTCGTCGTGATGGACCTCTATGAAAATCGTCCTCCGTCCGTGGAAACTACTGGGCATTTAGACGAAAATAAAGGCTCTGTTCAAACAGCTCGCCTTCAATATGGGCAGTGTCGCATAAATAAACTAACCTGGATAGTTACTTTACGTCTGACTGTTTGTATATATACGAGGACGTAAGGTATCGCCCAAATATATTATATGGTATGTAACGTCGGTAGCGGTCGCTTTAGCGCGGAATTCATCTTCTATCTGTACGATTTATACACGAGGAGGCCGTAAAACGGAACAATAAAAACCCAAAACAGCAATAAATTTCAAGCAATAGACGCAAAGGTTCGAGCGCGCCTTATCAATTCCTTCCACGCATGGGATTCGAATCGCACAATAAACTTATGACGCAAGCTTCTGACTCTTGTTATCTAAAAAAGCATGGGGTTCATGATAACACGAAGAATAGAATGACATTACTGTAAGATTTTGTTAAAAGTAAATAGTTAAATGCTTACAAACGCTGTTTACAAGCAATCAACACTTAGTCGACAGTTGTACGAGGGTCGCAGGTAGGTAAAACAAATAGTGGACAAGCCCGCTGCCTCCACAAGGGGAGGGTCATCTTAAAGGACAAGGAAATGCGGCCGGTGTGAACACAGGACATGTTCTTTATGCATAAGTAATGTCAGGTAATTGAAGCCGCTTACAACGTTGACCATGCCATAATCTTAAATTTAAATCCTGCCCAAGGATCTATTTGTGAACTCAGATAATAATGAGAAGCACGCGGTGGCTATTCGGCTCCGATTGTTCTACATTGAAGGCATAAGGTGGTATTTAATAATAAGAGTAACATTGTGGTGCGCGTACACAGCTATTAATAATTCGTGAGTGCGGTCCGGCGCTCTTACAGTGCCGATTCATTATCGTTACGGTCTCGGCCCGACGGAGATCTACGATATAGCTCCCTGATTGACCCCGCATTAAAAATTACATACAAACAGATAGAGGAAATGGACGCTAATAACGGACCTGTGTACTTTCTTTGTTTCGATTCGTTTCCGAGACCAATCAAAAATTTATAAGCGCACGTACTCGATCGATCGAGGTTGCGGCGAGCATTCATAACGTAATTGGCGCAGATTGTACGTAAGAATGGTTCAGGTACTATTTAATGGCCGCTTTGATTCGTTAGGTTAATTTCAGAGGGGCCCGGGAGGGTAAGCTCCGCAGTGGTCGCCGGAGGGTCGAATAAATATGTCCCAAAGAGTTAAGTGGGAGAGAAGTGCGGAGCGGAGACCGCGTCCGACGTTTGCTCTTCCACTCGTGTTGTTGCACCACTTATTACACACAAAGTTCTGTTAAAGTTTTCTCCGACACTCGAGCGCGAGTTTAATTTACTCGATAGTGTAAATAAAGCGGGCGGAGTGGGAAGTTTCGCGGCGAGCCCCTGGCGACGCCGACGCCGGCGACACCCGGCTGCGGTCCGCTGATAATAACGTCCCGCCGCCTGGGACTTCCTTATTAATCGAGAACGACAAATTTTAACGACAAGAATTAATGAATCTCGTTACACGGGTTAATCCCCCGCTCGTAAAGTGTGCGCTCCGAGGCAGTAACATGCGCCGCGCGCGGGCGGCACCTCCCGGCCACCTCGCACTACCTGCACACGTGCTTACCTCTGACTTATTAATGGCCACACCATTCATAATTCATTATTTCTTTTTTAATAACATATTTAATTCTCTGTTGCTAATTGCTTTGTATCTCAAGCTATTTTAATTTACACTTGTAACTTTTTGCTTTCAAAGCAGTTGAAGATTTGTTCAAGATACAATAGTTAAAGAACAATTAAAAATTAAAATTGTCATGTGAGGTCGTGTGTCAAGGCGGTAAGATGAAACGAGTGCGAAAGCCGACTTGACTGAGGGAATCCAAGATATATCGTCCAGTTAACGACCATGTGCGAATGGAACTTTATTGTAATTGCCTTTTGTAAGATCGGACAGGGTCATTACGGACCGTCCTCACAAACCAACCTCCCGTTTGCTTCAAAACTTTTCTTGTAGTAGTTAACTATAGACATTTGGTTGCTAACTTGAGACAGGTTGAGGTTTAAATAAACTTAACGTTCGGAATACATTTTAGAAGCAGATTATTATTAATCCGTCGGAGTCGTTGTCATAAACAAAATACTTAGTAGGGGGCTTTAATTACAATGTTGATATTGAATTCAATCAGTCGTGAGGCGTATGTGTAAAGCGTATTCATCAGCAGGAGAGGTGTGTGCCACATTAGGGGGCCGGGGCGGCCTCAAAGCCAGAAGACTGATTATGTCTATCCGCAATTTCTCTCCGGCCCTATTCTCGCGAGCGAAAACTAGCGAGTTTTCCACCGCGCTATTAAGCGGTCGCTTTTACATTTGTCCTTATAATGGAAAATGTGCTACTAATTAATTTAAAGCGAAACTCATTTATGTCGAAATGCGTGTCTATTAAGCGATGATGGGATGAACGCCTTTCGGGTTAGCTCTTACGTTCCGCCGTGAATCGTTTTATTGTTTCTAGATAAGTGGTTCTGAGCTTTTGTCTTCCTCGCGAAGTGTTAACGCGGAGTAGTGAAAATTATACGTAGTCCGGTTACAAGCCCTCACCCCATTAAGTAGAGGCGAGCTCATTCTCGGTAAGACTAATCAAATAACAGTCTCCCCATCGGCGCTCGCCCCCGCGCCTCCTTGCGCCCAGCGGTCATCTCTCTTATCGATTGTGGTGGAATTCGTGCACAGAATGTGATATTTCCCAACAATCTATACATATAGTAACACAATACACAACAGGAAATATGTTTCCTTTCAAATCAAATCAAGAAAACTGTTACAGCGCTAAACACGAGTTTGTTTCACGCATATTCCACCTACACAAACATTCACATTGTTGTAAACTGCAATTAATGAGCCGATGTCAGGCGTCAAAAAACGCCTCACCGCACCAACTCACGCACTCATATCTAATTTGATAAAATGATTGAAAAACGCCTGAATTATAAATAAACTACTAGAAAATGTAAAACAAGAATTAATTTTAAGCACCAGATGAGCCTTCTTCTAGCAAATTTTCATGGAAACTCTTATTGGTTTAAATAACACTTATAATATTGGTTTGTTGAACTGATCAACAGTAAAAAAAAAATAGTTTGATCTATAAGGGTTAGGATTTCTTAAAAATATAGAAAATGGGAAACTCTCTCGAGAAGAAAACGGAGAAATTTAGAGAAGTCTTGTTTTTTTCAAGTTCAGACACATGCCCAATGTACTCACAGTTTTCTGGTAGAAGTGCATCTATGCACATATCTACTTTAATATCTTCAAAAGTGTAAGTACTTATTTTGCTAAAATGTTCCTTCCCTGAAATTTGGTAGTTAAAATAAAATTAATTATTACAGCTACACGTTGAGTAACCACACGTGAGGCAGTTGGTGAGACAAATGTAAATGATGGTGCGTCGGTGTGGGTGCACGGTTCGGACGCGGCGACTGCACGGCCCGGCCACCGGCCGGCCGGCCCGGACCGCCGGACCGTTCCGCCATGTAATTCTAATGAGTATTAGTGTCGTCCGTCTGCCTCGTCCTACCGTCCACTCTCTGGCTACATTCTATAAAGCAACCTCCTATTTCGGCGTTGGTAGGTAATACGATTGTGCATAATACCTAAGTGCGGGTCAAACTGTAGTCGTATTCAAGTACCCATTTATGTAAAGGGTGTAGCAATGCGGATCCCTTTGTAACTAACGTGGCTATGTTATGACAATGTGAAGTTTGTTTAACTGCTAGTCATTTAACTTTTTAAGACTTTTCCTACAATATTTGTTGGTTGTTATTTGATATTTAACACAGCTTGTCTCTGGCCATTTTCGTAACTGTCTCTCGGGTCACGAGGACTATTGTCAAAATTAGTTCGTCACCATACCGTTGTCATAACTTTGGAAACTAATAATGAGAGGTTTTCCGATCATTTCTTTGATAAAATTACAGAAAAAAAATTGAGCAACAATTATTTTTCAAAGAGACAAGAAAGTTGATTAAATCCCATTGTGTAATCCTCGTAGCAAAGCAGTATAATAATTAAAATTCAAATATTGGTACAAGTGTGCAACAGAATCAACTGTGTGAACGTAAAGTACGCGCTTGTAGCGGTACGTTGCCGACCGTACGGTGCTTCACTGGACTGTGAAAATGATTTTGATTTGACCCTTTGAAGGGTGCTTCCACCGCAAAATTACATTTCCATATGTGAATTTGCGTATATACCTGACACCCCATAGTACTATGTATCCATATTGAATTAGGAGATTAATTACATAGTAAAATTCAATAAGAAGTGTATTGGGTTGGGCTTCAGACCTACGCGTTTTACGACAGCTTTTTAAAACTTTATACAGGTTTGGAAATGATCTCATTTAATTCAGACGCACCAATGTCGTCAGGTAGGTCCATTTTCGCGTAGCTTGAAAAAACAGTCCTCTGTATCAAAAGCGTCAAAACGTACCGGCTCTTTATCTCCAAATGTGGCGTCGTGGAAGATAATTTTATTCTGAGAGTATCTCTCCTTACTGCTGATGTATTCAACAGAATATTCCCATATGTGCGTAATTCTGCGGAATGGCAAAAAAGGTCTGTTTGAGGGGTGAAATATGTAAATTTATTGTCTTGGGCGGCGCGGCGCGGCGCGGCGCGGCGCGGTGCCCCCGTCATACGCCGACACGTAGGATAAAGGAAATGTTAATGCGCACCAATTTATGTGCTTTTCTATGATTTCGCTGAATCGGGCGCGTCGTTTTCCCCTTTATAGCTCAGCCACCGAGCATTTTGTTTATACATTGAAGTGTTTCCAATATCACTATCAACTCTCTTCAAATGATCGACGTGGGGAGTTTGCTGCTGTATTTTTGTTGAGACATCGAATAAGTTTAATTTGCTGTGAATACTTATTTGGAGATTGGCACTATAATGTAATTAGTTTCTTGATCATTTGTGTTTTACCAGCATTAGGGATATTAATGTAACTATCTATGTATAGGTACAGATAGGCACATCGACTTTGATTTTAAAGTGTTAACTTTTTAATGAGATTTCTTTATCAGTTTTGCCACTTTCCGTCAATAAACATGATAATTTCGTTACAAAAGTAATAAATCCTTACACTGGCACGGTCGGTAAACATCGGCGACAAACATCCAATCGACTCCCCTACTGATATGCAGTGACTAATTCACAAAGGCCAAATGCGACATAATACCGGCATAATTCAATGTTTTGCTCACCATATTGTATTTTATTTATGAGTTATGCCCCGATGAGTATGCGATGATCTCTTTCTTTCTTTAATTTTTCTATATTTTTGTCTCTTTCGAGTCGTAGGGCTGCGAGGGTGTTGTTTCATCGCGGCTGTATGAACGGATGGTTAAATAGTACGAGTTAACTTACACCGCATCCGCTACGCGTCATTTAGGGGTGCTGTGGACCGCTTTATGTCCTAATGCTAATTGCTAAATAGTAATAATATATTTTAGGGAAATAGTTGTGTTAATATTCTGTCTGTGATAGTACTCATTTTGCACGAGGTTTGTGTACGTTACACAAATTATTGGAAATTCTAGACGTGCTACGAAATCTGCTACGAGTGTTACGACCTACGCTTACGCAACAATTTATTTGACCTTTTTTAGCAGTTAAACCATGCGTGGTTAAATCCCACGTATAAAATTTATTGTATTTCCATTTTCCTTATAGAGCTAGAATTTATCATCAGTATTACGAATGCAAAAAAAAATATATATATATAGTTGTGTTGGGAGATTTTATATGATCAAATAGTCGAACTATTAGTAGACATACTTATCTAATGTTTTTGTATTAAAGTATTTATTCGTTCAAGTGTTGGGAGATTTTAAATGATCAAATAGTCTACCTATCGGTAGACATATGTTATAATGTTTTTGTATGAAGTTACTAGCTGACCCGGCGAACATCGTACCGTCGCGTCGCAGATATTTTTTTGTTATTTTTTTCCATGTTTTAATAATTATTCTGCCAATCGGGGCGATGACAAATCCAACAAATAAAAGATTATGAAATTCGGTCCAGCCGTTCTTTAGTTATAAATGGTGTAACTAACCCGACTTTGTTTTATATATATAGATTTATTCGTTCAAGTTCGTTGTATTTGACACTCGACTCGACTTTTTTTTTTGTTACTTACAGCTTGAAACATCCTCACAGATACCGTCTCATAACCAAAACGTCCTAAATGGAAGGAAAAAGTACGGAAAAATTGCGTTTTAGAGCCGAGCCCAGTGGAGCATTTTTCAGATGTGCGTTCATTTAATTTAGGAGGGGTCCGCTGTCGATATTTAAATTTTTAAACGTCGCCCAGACAGGGACACGGGAGGCGCTGTACAACCAATTTGTGTACACAAATAATTTGTCAGCCCAGTAATGTATTTCTGTTATTATGATCGTTTTTATGTAGATATAATTTGTCTATATTTTTAATACTTTTTTTTGGTTATTTCTATGTGTTATAGCTTTTGTTTAGATTGTTTAAGAAAATATAATAGAGTAATTTAGAATGGTAGTTATTTATAGAAGCCTATTTAATAATTCCTATAAAAATAAATATCTTTTAGCAACAAAGTGAAACTGTCCATAAAAACGTCTCATAAAAAAACTGCTTTATAACCCTAACAAACTTGGTTAATAAACACGACAGATGATATAAACAAGCAAAATGTCTGACACGGTAGCCACATGTCCACGATGAAATTAATAAATCTGACTAAATGGTTTGTTTAGCGGCGCGTGCGCACAGCAGGGGGCCTCGCACTGAACACGGATGCTTGATTATTATACTGCATTAATAAATTTTACGCGTGACAATTTTGTTTCTGGTAGTTTATTAATATGTTCAAACAAATAAGTTATTTGATTTTTGTTTGTTTAGGTTTTTTAATTCGAATGATGAATTCTCAATTTATTTATCTTTCTTTTTCTCTTTTAATATTGTAGGTTTGTTTTTCTTACCTATTTTTTATTCTTCTAGGCGTGTAAGATATCTGTCTTATCAACATATAAATCTTGTATCGCAAAATCGCCACTATTGTCCACACATCGTGAGAGTGTGCGCATTGGGGTGTTAATGCAAATTGCGGATTTAGCGTTATGGCGATTGCTATCTGCCGGCGCGTCGTAACCGGGATTTACTGTTCATGATTTATTACCATCGATGTCAAAGACTAAACAGTATAAATATAAATAAAGCTAATTTCTTCAAACTTGATAGCAAACATTCAAAATATTTAATTTCAGTGAGCCATTAAGAGTTTCATGAACTTATGCATTTAACAAATATCAACAACGTTTCCGCATAAATAAATAATTAAGGAAGTTGGTAAATAAGCGTGCGGCCTCATTTATTATTCTTTATAAGGAAACAAAGGCGAGGGTTAGCCGTAATAAGGCTCCGGCACCTCGCCGGCTTATCTTTATTGCCTCCAACCCACGTAGAATAATAAATCGTTTTCATCAAAAACAAATACTCGACAGTTTTTGTCGGAGTCGAGCGAGCGGGCGGGAGGGTGGCAATTTTCCACCCCCATAATACAATATTTTCCGACATTTTCCACGGGAATACAGCTTCGAATCGCTCGCTCGCTACCGGCAGGTTCCTTTAATGTGTATTTTTCGTCCAATCAGAGAGCGGCGAGAGTCTCGATATTACCTCAACTGTCACACATAAAGTGGAAAATATGGTCGGCAGATGTGGGGGGTGCTCGCGGGCGAGGCGGCGGGTGGCGGGGGCGCTGCTTGCCAGTCGGCGCGCGTACGCGACGCTCCGGCGCGTCGGAAGAAACGCTTCGAACAGGTTTATAGCTTTTCTTTCAGCTCCTTCAGGTACGGGCCGTATCATAACAGCGAATAGCGGCGCGTGATGTGAACCCGTGATAAAATAAATGTCGAGATAGGCTTATGTATTGTACTGTTTATCTTAATAATGGCTGCCCGGAGAAAAGTTTAGATTAAACTTTGGCTTTTTGCAAAGGTTTTTTTCCCCTGGGTTTTTAACGTAGACTATACCTATAACAGTTAAACATAAAATAAACGGTTAATGAAACATTTCATTTCCAAAATGCATCTATAGTTTAAACTATTACCATTTTCCCTTAGATGTCATCAAAGGAAATTAAACATAATTTTCATATTTGCAAGATTATCCTAAAAAGACGTTTGACAAGTTCCTACCACTCGAAACAAATGTTCTATGTTTAGCAGTTTTAGAGATTAAAGAGTATTCGGTGTGCATGATGAAACCAAACCAAATTATTAAACCTAACCAAATTATTCAAACTGAATCATCGTAATGTAAAGAATACAAGTATTACATAGAAACTCAAAACTGTAAAAACACTGAAAGGGATGGTAGCGGCCACAGAGAGGCGCGCGGGCGCCACTGCGAGCGTCGCGCGCGGCGGATATAAATCGCGATTCATTTCTCATCGTAACTTTTTGTAGGTTCTTATCTGTTACACTTCACTTTTCATCATCCGAGGGGATTTATGTAATGCCTAGTCATTTCTCGGCGTCGAGGCGAGGCTTATCGGCGAAGCGCGAGCTGGCTTGATTGATGAGCGCGCAAAAATAAATGTTCAGTTAAATTATTCGATAAGTTGGAAACGGAAGTTAAACGGGAATTATCTTTGTCTTACCCCTGAAGATTTCACGGTTGTAACTGTTATGCTGGGAGTGATTGATCGATTGAAACTCCTTGCGTCGGGTAGGAAGGTACTCAGGCCTACTTAGTGGAACAGTTTGGGGGTGAAAAAATGATGCTGTGTACCTTTATTGTATGTGATGAGGAGCGGTCGTTATTGAGTGGTTAGTTGTTGAGGTTGTTACGAGTAGATATATCAAATATGATTGGATGGGTTTTTTCTTTTTATATTGGAGTTTTTTTTGCGAAGGGTAGATAAGAATAATCATGATTGATTGGTATTACAACCTTGGTTATGTTTTACAAAATAACACAACATAGAAGAAAATGGATACCTAATACTCTAAAAATCCTGGCAAGACTTTTTATAACCTTCTTTTTACGAATTACTAGCTGCGCCCCGCGGTTTCACCCACATAAGTGTCGATCCCGTGGGAATATCGGGATAAAAAGTAGCCTATATATTAATCCAGGGTGTCAGCTACTTCCATACAAAATTTTATCAAGATTGGTCCAGCCGTTTGAGCGTGAAGAAGTAACAAACATATACACATACACACACACACTCACAAACTTTCGCCTTTATAATATTAGTGTGATTTTGCATTGAATGTTTCAAACAATAGTAAATATGAAAATAGTAAAGAATTGGCATTGGGCATTGTTCATATTTTTTGAAATGTTGTAATTGAAAAACCATTTCGAGGAATAGCGTTATTGATCATTACGGACTAATTTATTATGAAAAATAGTCATATTTTATGATATTTTTGATAAATACGATTGACCTTCTTTGCCCTTCAAATTACGTCGGCTTTGGCCGTACAGTTTTGTATCGTTACCTCAGAAAAAAAAGTAAGATTGTCTACAATCTGTAAAATGTCAAATTAATATAAATATGTCAAAAATATAAACATTCTTGTTTATATTACATTACATACATTATTTCAACACTCGACAATATTTAATATACTGGAAGAGTTATGGAATACAGGAAGTGCTTTGTTCCAACTTGCAGCAATAATAGTAATAATGTTGCCGCGTGCGTTATTATTCTATTTCTAAGTCGCCGCGTCGATTGTTCTAGTGACGATAGAGAGTAGTATATTTCTTGGAGGACACAACACATAAAAAAAACCATTTGTAAATAAATACGCTAAGATAGGATTCGATTATTTAAGACGTCTATTCGGCCTATTGACACTTTGGCAGATGTGACAGTACGCTTTGGATAGATGACGTTGTGTTGACAGATTAAAATTTTTAATTATGTACTAGTCAGGCAACGGCACTTAATCTTTATGCCACTGATGACGTCACCTACCTTAAAAACTTAAAATAATTCAATATATTTTTGTAAAATAACTTTTGAGCCAATCATCAAAATATTCAAATTAGTTTCTCAAAATACTCTAAATTTTCAAAAAATAAAATAAAATCTAATGGTTAGAAATTTTGGACAATCCCCCAAAGCAGTTGCTGTGAATAATACACCAAAGCAGGCAGTGGTTAGAATATACTTACAAAAAACATTTTGTACAGATAGGTAGTGTGGGTACATAAGCGGGTACTTTGAAGAAGAATCATCACATCTAGGTATGGGTGAAGCACTCATAAATACAAAACCATGAATCCATAAATTAGTTCAACGATAATGCCTGTTTGAAATGAGTGGGTGACTCAATAAATAGCGTAATACTTGACCGCATCGGGGGAGCGAGGTAATAACTAGCAAAGTAGCAATATAGAATTAGGCATGAAAGTTAATGCCATAATTGAAGGCAATCAGCGCCCCTCCCGATGATTTATGTGCCGCCGCGCCGCCGCCGCGCTGCGCTCGCATTTACATCTTTCGAACATTTGCCGCGATTGCTACATGTACTCTGTTGCGGTGGTGGAGAAGACCGTTATTAATAGCAACCAGTATACTTCACTCAATGACTATTACACCAACGTAACTGCAAAAAGACACCGTACAGTTTAGGCGTCTAATTGCCGAAATTGTGTTCTAGATTCTTAAATTGCATGCGGGACTGCAGCTGGTCCACTTAAAAAGAGCATTGCGGCTAATCTCGAGCGACACATGTACAAACAAAGTTTAATTGTGAGCGGTGGTGGAGCGCTGGCGGCCCCGGGCAAAACCGATTACAGTCTTAGCGGCGTTCACCTTCGATTCCTGCACCACCCGGGCCCCGGGCCCCGGGCCCCCACCCACACATATTCAATTCCAATCAATCCTGCCACACATATTTATATGTAGAAGTCGAGCGCGTGTTTTTATTGCGCACTGCATCGAATGACGGCCGCAAACATTGCATCCGCCTCCCTCGCCGCGTCGAAAAAACCTTTTATTTTTAATTTCGATTTTGATTTTTTCCGAGCGTGCCGTGTCGTTCCACTTTTATTTTGTTTCATTTCATAGCGCAGGGTGGGTGTGCGACAGATCGGAATTTCAGATATGTACAATTTAAAATCGTGTAAGTACGGTCAGCGTGCGGTGCGGCGAGGGCGGGCGGCGCGCTCCCGCTAGACTGACGCCTGTCGGTTTGTTTTCTTTGCTTTTTTACGAATTCTATTTTCATTTGATTGCATTTGAATTTCCGCCGCCAATATCCGCTAACTAAACACGATTAATGCGGAGCGGAGATGGACAGGCGGAGGCAGCGGCGCGGCTGCGGGGCGGCAGCGGGACGGCAGCGGGGCGGCGGCGGGACCGTGACGCTCTGTCGGGGTTTTGTCGTTTTATATTAGAAGCCAGCTAATTTATTGCAAACTGCGCTACGGGAATCCTCTTACAACATTGAAGGCGAGTCGGTATTAGTAACATTATTTACACAGCTCCAATTGAGAGTGCACGCCAAAGAATACATTAAATTCTTTTGTACAGCGCACCCTTGAACTCGATCGAACTCGCAAGATTGGCTCTAGGTTATTACTCATTATTTAATTATTTTTACATGGAGATTAAAACTGATTTATGAATCTGTAAACATTCAGAAATATAGACAGCAGTGCTCAAAATACCAACATATTTAATAATCATACTAATAAAATTACATATAACTTTGAATAAATAAGACGTTTTTATCTCGTTTCTAAACACACATTTGTCTCAACGTCCGCGTTACATAATGAAGGGCATTATAAATGCAAAAACGATGCCTCGACTGGGCATCGAATCGATCACGGCGTTCCGTTATTGGGAAACTTCTCCACAACACGAGCCTTGATTAAAAGTATGCAAATTTTATTACACGGAGTTGGGAGGGTCACCTCTACGCGCCGGGGTCCTATCACTCGAATGACAATCATTTTACATGTCTTGAGGAAGCTTCCATATCAATTTGATAAGTAGGTATTTAAAGTCATTAATGAAATGAAATGTGTAGAATGATTACGTGTTATTCCTAAGGAACAATCACAGTCTGATCTGTTTCAATCTGTCAAAAATACCTCTAATTTCCCTATATTTTTGACAAGACACTGATTGTTGCTGAGATTGTTACTAGATTTTGAACGGGTGCAACGAGAATTGGTCTTATTTCATATAAGATTGAGCTAGTTAAATACTATTACTATAACACACAGACCATCGATGAATACAACATAGTTACCTAGGTATTTCTTGTTTACATTAATCGGCCAGAGCGGTTGATCGTCGTGTATATCTAATAAATAATTCGCGGCAACGTGCAGCAGTGGGGTTTTGTTTGTGTCAAATTGTAATTTATTGGTTACCCGGATCGACTTGGATATTACACCAGGAGGTCCGCCCTCCTCCCCCCCCACCTGCCTCATCCCTCCCGTCTTCCGTTCGATGAAAATTTTATATCACCGTGTCGTCGTTACGTTACGTCATCCCGTTTTTTCTTGTCCATGACCAGCTAAGCGATCTTTTGATTAAATTAAGGGGATCAACAGGGCATTTTTACACTGATGGATAGGTTGACACAGCGTTTCAAGGAACATTGCCGGAATTTATATTGGGTATAAGTGATTGAGCGTAAATTTGTCTTTTGTATAATTTATACAGTTAATAAACATTAGCTGAGACCTCCTCCGATCGAATCGATCAGGATATCGTTTCTATTTTACATTTATTATAAAAGGGGATAGTTTATTTAGTTGCGATGCTTAGTAAAACTTAGATCATTATATAACACCTTTTTTGACGACGGGTACCTACTCGAATTCAGAACCAAATATTTTTTTTACAGGATTATATTGATTTATTTTTCATAGTATTTTTTTTAAAACGAGGCCTCTTTGAAGTTGACCTACGTCGTGAAAATTTTATTAAGAAATTTTTAATATTGAAGAACAGAACCAGTGTGAAAAAAGAATACGCCAATCAACGCCTTACTTTAAATAACAAAAAAAATACTATTCATATGCAGATTGGGATTAAAACTATTTAATAAATTTTCATCTAAGTGCTTCATTCAACTCATATCAAATTTTAAGAAAAGTTCAAGGATATATAATTTTCCTGTTCCTATTATCTTTCTTTCTTTTCTTTTTTTTTTAAATGTTGCCTCACACTAGGAATTACTCCTGTATCGTAGGTGCGTTTACAAACACCCGTTTACCGTGCGGGAATCGAACCCGCGACACGCAGCGCAGCAGTCGATCGCTCAGCCACTGCGCCAACCGTAAAAAAACATAAATAAGGATACTTAACAAAACTACTTTCTTACTTTACATGTGCGAGTCGGACTCGCGCACCGAGGGTTCCGTAAAAATTTTTAGGAATGTAAATAGTTTATCACGAGAATAAATATTTTTTTTTGTAATGTAACTACAAATTTACGGTTTTCGGATTTACATGACCTTGCTTCTTGCCATATTTCATGATTCTAGGTCAACGGGAACTACCCTATAAATTTTGATTCCCGTGAGAGTGTCGAAATATACGTTTTTGCGGCATAAACGGCCGTACCTTTTTTACGTTATCTTAGTAGTTTGATTATTTCACAGCTTCAAGGGACTATAGATCTGAGTAGTAGATAAATGGTTTTAATTTTAACTCGATACCGCCACGCATTCCTGATATAAAGGGTCTTGACAGACAGACAGACGGACAACAAAGTGATCCTATAAGGATTTCGATTTTTCCTTTTGAGGTACGAACCCTAAAAAAGAAAATAAACAGTAAAAAAAAGTAGGTAGCAAGGAAATGAAAATCTGATAAACTCCCATGAATATGATGTGCGCAAACACCGTCCATCCATTATAATAACAGGATGACTGTCCCATTGATAGCCAAATATTTGTCCGGGTCACGACCCGCCACCCTGCCACCCCACCCTTAGGTAAGTAAAAATAGATTCGCCCCAACTAATCATTGCAAATTTTTGACGCACCGTTACAATACACCATTGTATTGTATGGAAAAGGGACCGTTTGAACTATTGTCGAACAGACATTAACATTAATGTGTGGATTTAATTTGAAACAAAAGTTTTTATTTATTAGTTTTGTGATGTCTTGTCGACAACTGGCTGGATTTTTAAGTGTTGTGCATTTTGGAAATTCATTTCTTATTTTCAAAATTTGATTGTACCTAGGTATTTTGTAATTGGTAGGTATTTCAAATGCTTTTCTTTCGAAATAAATTTCAATAAAATTCAAATACGTTTATCAGACAGTACTTTCAGGAAATATTATATAATTGATTTCAATCATCAACATCATTTCAACCGAAAGCCGTCTACTGCTGGACATAGGCCTCCTACAAACACCTCCACTTCGACCGGTTCTGTGCTTCTCGCATCCAACGGGCTCCTGCGGCCTTCACAGGGTCGTGTGTAAGTACTATGTACATACTATAAAGCTACCATTTACTGGGATTCATTGACATGAATGTGCCCTGGCGGCTGAGAGTATGTCATGCTCACTCAAATGTCTCGCTGATGGTGGCGCATGTGTTGGATCATTTAGCTCCTCAAAATAGTTGAGCTGAATGGTGCTAACGGTTTCTCTATTGTGTTACCTAACTTTTTTATCCATAATCTAAAGTGCCATAATTTTATTTTGTCATAATCATCATTTGTCCGAATGATAACTTGCCCAAACTTAAAATCACATAATATCACATGCGATGAAATTGAAATCCCTAAATACAATATGCCCTAAATTTGTTTCTCATAAATATTACAATCAATAATATACAAAAGACTTAAAACCGTTTTCAATAAAAGTTATAAGTCCTAAATTCAAATTTTTTAATGTTTATTAATTGAAATAAATACTTTGAGTTTCATTCGTTGTTCCACCTTGTGGGAGGCCTTCCAACGCTACGTCTTCCAGTACGCGGTCGCCACTCCAGAACCTTTCGGCCCTATCGGCCATCTGTTCTGCGAGCAATGTTCCCTGCCCACAATTCTTCGGGCTATGTCGGCTACCTTGGTAACCGAACTGGCGGAGCATATTGTTTTAAATACCAAAATAAACGTAATTACCTACCTACTAGTAGCAGTAAGTTCAGGGGGGGGGGGGTGTTCAGTAGAGAAAAGCCACTCTTTGGATCTATTTTCTTAGTTTAAGCCGAAGGTTGCGCAGAAGAGAGGTTTTTGGCCTTCCTGCTGGGCTGTATTTTAATAAAAGGAAAAGAGTCATGCTCTTTATGCAGACAAACTACCTTGCCAACCCACGCTGATGCACAAAAGTATAATCTGCGAAGCTCCATATATTTATTATATATTTATTATATATGTATATAAAACAAAGTCGGGTAAGTTACACCATTTATAACTCAGAACGGCTGGACCGATTTTTATGATCTTTTATTTGTTAGATTTGTCTTCGTCCCGAATAGCAGAGTATTTACATGGGAACAAAATAACAAAAAAAAAATCGGAGGCGGTATGAAGTTTGCCGGGTCAGCTAGTTTATGATAAGCAACCAGTCAAAGTAAGAAAATCAAATCATAGTCTTATGTTTTAAATACGGCTGCGAATTTTACACAGAAATTTTTTTTGAAGTTCCCTAGTCTTTTACTTACATACATTATTTTTTACAACATCCATGTGTACCTATTCCTAACTTACATATTTTTTCAACATCCATGTGTACCTTATTCCTGAATTACATTTTTTACAACATCCATGTGTACCTATTCCTAACTCACATTTTTTTACAACATCCATGTGTACCTATTCCTAACTCACATTTCTTAACAACATCCATGTGTACCTATTCCTAACTTACATTTCTATCTTTCCCTGTATTACCTATATTTAGAATAGTTTGTTGTATATAGTTTAGTTTTCTGTTTGTACTTTTCATGTTAGATTATTATTTTTTTTGTTTATTTCCTTATTATTGAACAGTAATAGAGCGGTTTCGCACTACATCCGATCCGAATCCGAGAAATGCCGGTCCAAAATGACCATAGTCCTATTTGTATGAGGGGTTGCGTATTAGATCCGAACTCTATCCGTTCGAATTTTGAACATTCCCAATTCGGATTGAAGGCGGATCTGTAATTCGGATTCGGATCGGATGTAGTGCGAAACCGCTCTACTATTAACATCTCAGAAAAGACCCAAGCCAATCTCACCTGCCTGTGGTGCATCCTGCTGAACAACGAACGAGGCTCTGGCGCAACGTCCACCAACCCGCACTGGACTAGCGTGGTTGACTATTGTCCAAATCCCCGTTTATAAACTTTGAAACCATATCGCACAAGACATGGAGGTTAGGAAGAAACAAGGGGAGCCTTTGATCAGCAGTGGGACACAAAGTATGCGCACAAAAAAAAAATAACACCTTAAATTCTAGGGTGGTTAACTTTATTTGTTAACCACATTCAGTAACAATAAACGATATTCTATTCTATTCTATCAAAATTATTTCGTTAGAGATAATATTTGTGTAAGTTTGTTATTGTAAACTGATTTATTATTAAATGAGCTAGTTGTTCATCGATGTACACACATAGTACGTCTCGGACCCAAGGAGAAGTTACTTGCGAGTCGCGTCGTTAAACTGCGAGAGGAATTTGTCGACTTAAGCTAATTTTACTTTAACTCGTCCAACAACTTATAATAGAGTAACTTTGAGATTAATCTATTTTTCATCTGAGTAACAGTAAAACAATCTGGGTACGAGGTAGTAGGTAAGGCTACAAGGTATGTTTACTAAATAAAAGTCTAAAATTTACTTGACTGACAACAACCTGAACCGCTGGGTCCAGAAGCATAAAATTTTGTCTAGATTACCATATATTAAGTGAGCGCAGGCACACCAAGGGAAATTTTTGGATACTCTTATATAGTGAATGAGAGTTTGTTGGAAGTTCTTCATTTTATCGATGGGAAATCATAACGGACACTCATAACTGTATGTACGTGTGTAGTGTGTCACGTTTGCATAACATGTACATTAGGGTGTCCCTTATTTTTCAAAGTTTTTATTTTTTAACGCATACGTCTTAGTTTTGTTCATATGTCCCTAAAACACTCGAAAATACATTTTTACCTCATTTGGAGAACGATAACCCGTGCCGACTTGCATCGAAACATGTTCATACAATTAACGCCAAACTAGCGGCGCGCACCCGTCGTATTTGTCATTTGTTCACAGTAACTCTCGTGATTAACATATTGTTTTAATGTTAAAATAAAATGGCAGTGGAATTAAGAAGCAATGAAAAAAGTATTTTCTTAGTTGGTGACGTGAACCATCAAATAACTGAAGCAAAGTTACCGTCTAATCGTCAAGTTCTTGCAGTCCTCTTTTTTTCTCGAAGTTAAATTGACTGTTAATGAAAGCGCAAATCTTGCCGTTCGAAAGTGTATTATATTCTGGGAAAAAGCTAGAATCCCTACCAGAGCTGTGCCTAACTGTGTAAAAAAACATGTGGATCTTCACCGTGCTTGGAGAGAGTTACAAAAAAAAATTTAAAAAAAAAACGCAAGTTGTTTACAAGCGCCGTGAGGAGGACTTTCAAAACAATTTAGATAATTTATTCGATATAGCACACGCAAATGCTTTGGAATGGATAAAAATAGATGAAGATAAAATCTTTTTGCAAAAACAAAGAGAACCAGGGCGTCCAGGATGTTTAGCGGGAGTAGATAAAAAGTTAGCTGAGAAAGAAGAAAGACAAGGCAGAGAAAATTAAAAGAAGAGATAAAAAGACAAGAGCAAATGTGTTCCGAAAGTTTGTCGTCATCTTTAACTACAGCAGATTTCATCGAAACGCAAGAAAATCCCAATCAACCTACCAGCTCTGACGAAAGCCTTGAGGAACCCTTGCCAGCGACATCTCAAATGGTAAGTTCTGTAACAACTTCAAAAAGAGGAAGGAAAGACTTCATCACTCCTAAGTTAGTTGCCGCTTTGGATAGATGTCAATTAAGCATAAGGGACTCTGTCTATATACTTCAGGCTGTAGTTGAACCCCTAGATCTCAGCTGTGATGAGTTCCCAATAAATAAATCGTCTATTCTTTGATGATGAAGTAGATGAACAAACTAAGATAAAATTTTGTAGCGAACCTACAAAGAGAGAGTTTGTATGATTCTATAAAGAGATACATTCCATCAAAAGAAGATATGTCTGATTATTTGTATGGTAAGTGGAAATACATAATGTTTTCATATGTTTTCGCGATTTTTACACATTTAAATTAAATACCTTAATACGGTTTTATTGCGTTTATCACATTTTTATATCTAGAACTGACCTGACTAAAAAATGTAATAAACGCGATAAAACCGTATTAAGTTATTTAATTTAAATGAAAATACATAGTTTTATGTCTTATATCCTTCTTAATAAACTGATAATAATATTACCTATCTTGTCTTTTGTTGCAGGAAAATCATTAAATGATTTTGTGTCTGTTAAGAGCACAAATTTATTTGCGCGTTTAAACATTGATACAAACTTCTTGAAGAGACCCGTTTCTACGTGGGAACAAGATGTAACCTATTTGCAGGCAAAAAGAAGGGTTCTTTCTTTAAGGGCCGTGAACGATACAGCTGAAAAAGCTGTAAAACTTATGCAAGATTTCCATGGTCTAGTCACTGCAAAGGAAGAACAAAAACAATTTTTGCTGCGCTGTGTACAAGAGCATAGAAATCTGTACCCAGATTGTAAAAAAGAGACCCTTAAAAGAAAAATCCTTGCTGATTTGTGATGTTCTTTTGATTAATAAATACCTATTTTATAACTTACCCTTAGATTATTATTTTTATACAATATAAACATTTTATTTCAATTTATTACACATACACAACGATAAGCGTTAATGACAGTTAAAGACAACGATTTTTAAAATCTTCAAGGCTCTGTCGGCACGGGTTAATGTTGACATATAAGGATAAAATTTTGTATTTGATTAAGTTTAGGTAGTTTAAAAAGAATTAAGGGGTATGCATTTCGATATCTGAAAAAAAAATTTTTTCACCTATATAAGGGACACCCTAATGTACATATATATCATTATTGTGGCGTCCGCCACGTAGTTGCCATATTTCAGTCGCGACACTCGCGACATTAGGTAGGTACTTTTTTATCCGAGTGACCCGCGGGTCGCTACTCCCGCTGATAAGCAGTAAATTGCTTTTCTTTCCATTTCTTAAATAACCAGCCCACCCCCTCGCCCCTTGGCTTCGCTCGCCGGAACCAGCACCCCTACTCAAAGATACGCTCGCATCTCGCAATATTCTTTTACAACTCCTAAGAAAAGTTTAATTACAAACCTGCTTAAAAAGGGCGAAGTCGCGTTATGTTCTAATTATTGTACCAACAATAAAAATACGCAAACGAGTGTATTATACAATTAGACACTTCTCCCCGATCGTTAAAAGGGAAATTTAAATGGAATTTTTATGTCCAGCAATTAAGGATAACGTCGGCGTACTACACATTTTTGTAATTACAAAAATAAGATTCTTGAAATGTAGCGTGAAAAAGAATTAGGGCGAAGTTCGCGGAAAATACTTTGGAAGCTACAAGCTGACAGATGGGATAAGTGAGAAATGTTAAAAACTTGTTTGCTATTTAAATTAATGTCGCAGGGCCATTTGAAACGAGAATATCCTTGTCTACTTGACGCTATGTAGGTATTTTACTAATGTACCTGTTTAATTGGGTTATTTCATCATTTAAGTGGGTAGATAATAAGCTCATTTATAAAAGTTGATGACCGAAATCCAGTGATATAAAATCGCACTGTGCACGTTGCATTAAAAATGTGTACTTAAGTATTACGTCTTCACTCGGGGCATACGGGGCGTCGGTGTTGGTGTGTACATGAAGATGGAGAACGGTTAAGAAGCCCGAGGGAGTGTCGGATTTATCGCCGCAGCGGGCTGACGAGCGCCCGCGCCTCGCCGCGCCGCGCCGCTCCGTCCGCTCTCGCGCTGATTTATACCGCGCAATCTCGCAAAACTTACTTCACATTTAAATTTTCAAACTGTCTAAGCTGCTCTTAACGTCGACCATATTATCTCATTCGATCGCCTATAAATTTTATGAGCTGACTCGCCTTTGTCGCATTTTAGCTTTGACTTGAATTAATAGTCTCGAGGGACCGTATGCTCTTTGTTTTTATAGCTCCGTTTCAATTCAACTCAAAAATATATGACCGATCAATAAAAATGTACCGCCGCTGAACTCTGTGAGGTCGAAATCAGACAAATCATTCAATGTAGCCAGCCTACTTGTTACTTATAACTGTTTCGCGTGCCAGTATTAAGTAACTGTTATTGTGCTGGGATTTACGAAATGAACAAATCTTGGCGCCTGTTATGAATATCTAATATAAATTTGTAATTCTCTGAGTGTGACACCGATGTTTGTTGCCACAGCCGTCGAGCAAACACTCGTTCCGGTACCACGATACAGCGCCCTCGTACCCTCGCGAGTGCGCGACAAGTTTTCGCCCAACCAGTTCACATTCCTGACGATAACACCCCTTTGATTAAATCTCGTGGACAATCTTGGTACGGAGTCCATCGGCGCAACCCCTCTCATAATTTAGTTTGAAACTTTTTAATTAGCTTTATATTTGTGTTTGCAGATTGAGACTTCGTCTCTCAGTTAGTCATTCGGGTGACTGCGGTTTAGAAGTTACATTATTAATAATATTGTCGAAGACTTGATGTATATTCTGTAAGCACGATGTTTTAAATGTTTTAACTTTACGATCAAATGGTTGGTTGCCAACTTCTAGGACAGAATAGCATTAACGAGTACAGTAACTTTAAGATAGAGTACCTATTAGTGACTGAGTTAAGTAACTGCTGAATGACAAAAAGCGGGATCTCCTTTCACCTTATTTTGAGCGGCTAACAGACCGTTTACAAAAATAAACTGATCAATTCTTTGACATTAAAAAGAATGTACCTACTAACCGATTAGTGTTTTTTTTTTTCTGAATGTTTTTATTTTTGTATACTCTACTCATTTGCCATGCAACGTACAATATGCGGACATTTTTTTTGAGTTACGGTGGTAATTTAACGTAGGAAGACTAATAAACTTGAGAATTGAATTCCTGCCTAAATAATTTTAATAAATTTCTGTAGATATGAACTATCTGTAGATATTATCCATCATATACAGGGTGCATTTTTCAAGTGGGCGTGGATGACCAAATCCAAAACTATGAGGAATAGAGAAAAGTACTTAAAGGAGTCGCGGGCTCGATTTTGATGAAAACTAAAACTGCATCATTGGATTTTTGAAAAATAAATTTCTAGCCAGGAATCGAAGCCGTTGATTTTGATAAAAAAACACTGTACACCACTCGATAGTGTCCCTAATAAGGATCAAATTCTGGGAAGTAATGACATACGGCAAACTTAAGGAAAATGTTGGATTTTAATAAACTGCTTCTTATTTTAAAGTATTCATACCGACATTAATTGTACCTTGTTTGAAATGATGCTCAATACACCCGCAGCGCATTCACCTTCACAACATTATGTTCTAAATACAAATTTTGAATGCAGTACAATCCTTGAGACGTCGAATCCAGGTATGTATTGAAAACAATGGTCATCTTTTTGAACAATTAATCAGTTAAGGTTTAATAGGTACCATTAGAAAAATAAAAAAGTATATTGTTAATAATGAGCTCTTTTCTTTAGTTTCCCGTATGTCATTACTTCCCAGAATTCAATCCTTATCAGCGACACTATTGAATGGTGTAATAATATAGTGTTTTTTTTTTCAAAATCAATGGGTTCGATTCCTGGCTAGGAATATAGATTTTTCAAAAATCCAATGAAGCAGTTTTAATTTTCATCAAAATCGAGCCCGCGACTCCTTTGAGTACTTTTCGCTATTCCTCATAGTTTCGGATTTGGCCATCCACGCCCACTTGGAAAATTCAGTTCAGTATATTCAGTTTATTTATCAATTCTCTAGCCACGGCATTATCAATAAATTGACGTTACGTATTATTGGATCGAGGACCGTAGAAAAAAAATTTCAGTAAGCTTAATGTTGTGACGTAATATGCAAAAGGATGTGTTACATTTGTATGTGGAGCGGCTGAGTATCCTGTGTGGTTACCGTTGTCGGCGAGTGCATGACTTGAATCCGATGAGACCAAACTACATTTTATCCGTCAACAAACATACCTGGCCTCTTGTCTTGTTTCTTGCCGTAAATGTGATTTAAGACGTTCAACACAAATATTGGAATACGTCTAGTTGGTTTGTACCGCACTAATTAGATGGGCCTGAACTATATTCAAACTGAATATTAATGAACCAATACCAATTAGACATTGTTGGTGAACTCAAATATTCTGTAGAGACACCTAAATGCATCAATCAATGGAATATTTGTCTAGGGATTAAGTTTTGAACACATCTACATAATAAAAATCTTAAATTCATTCACTGACTGAAAATGCAGAGCCTAATCTGCTGTGTCTAGAAATATGAAATGTTATACAATGTTTCCTTATCGACGGCGAAGTGCCAATACCTCCTAACTGATTTTTTTTTTGAGAAATTCACTTTTTTTCGTTTTGAATTTAAAGGCGTTTTTCGCATGTTTTAGTGAAATCGCAAAGTGTATTTTTATTACAACAACATTAAATTAAAATGTGGAAATACATATTACCTCCCAACTAAAACAACGTGTCTATTTTTGAACGTTTTTATCCAGTATGTGTAAATTTTTGACTTTGTCAGTTAGGAGTTATTGGCACTTCGCCGTCGTTATACATATAACGACCAGTCTTACCAAGGGGTATCGTATTACCTAGTAATTGGGTTGTGGAGGTCAGATAGGCAGTCGCTCCATGTAAAATATTGGTATTCAGCTGCATCCGGTTAGACTGGAAGCCGACCCCAACATAGTTGGGAAAAGGCTATGATGATGTTTCAATAGATAACGAAAGTGAGCTCTGAGGAAGGATTTTTAAAAATGCATCCCCTAAAGGGGTTAACGTTTCAATGGAAGTACCTCATTTTTGCCAATGGGACACACGAACACACGGCTTGTTATTGAAAAAGGATATTTTTGTTAATATTTATTTAACCCTTTCTGTGTTCAGTTTCAGTTTATGTGTTCATCGATGGAAGTGTCGATGAATGACCAAATAAGAAAATAATTTCTAGCAGGTAGATACTATATCTAGCTGACATTTACAAATGATGACGTCACGCGATTTGTTAACCCAAAAACTAAATAAAACCCCAGTTGACGACAGCATATCAATATCAGATGTATGTACTTACCTAATTCAATGTTTGCTCTCTTTAGGGCGAGTTTTGATGGCAACTCTCGTAGCACGTGTTTGACATACTAATTAAAAATACACGTTAGTTAGTTATTTATAAGTAGGCCAACGATATTTAAACTGTTTATTGCATTTTTTATTAAAGGAGAGATGTAGGAGTAAAATTATTAGGAATGAAATAATTTGATAAAGGAAAATTGCCTGCAATGAAAATTCTTTTTCATTACAAATATTAGGAAAGGGTTTAAGGGTAGGTCGTAGTTAAAGGTAAGCCTTTGCCTTGCAGTGGGAAATCCAGGTAAATAATAATAATTCATATTACATTTTGTCGATATTTGAAATAGCTACGTTAAGGCTCGTACACACAGGCGCGACGCGACACGCGACACAAAGGCACCGCAAGTCGCGCAACGAGCGGTGCCTTTGTGTCGCGCGCGATTCGCGTCGCGTGTCGCGCCTGTTTGCAGGAGCCTTTAAGCTTTGTAATAAGATTTATGAGTCGAGATCTTTCCAGATCTTATTGGTATAATTTGGTGGAAAATGCGTCTCCTATTATGTTCATACTTTTCTATTTTAGATGCGAGCTGTGTAAGTGATCGATGTTCGCTGCCGTCGCTTACGGATGATTGAAGACGCTGTTCGTTTTTCTTCACCGTTATTCATAAATGTCTATGGTTAACTAAGAAATTACCCACTTTTGTGAGTAATTGAAAAGTAGTAAGTGAAATTGAAAACGTCACATACAATATGTTAATCCATAGATATATATGTGTGTGTGAACCAATGTATGTACCAAATATTCCAAATACCGAGCACATGTCCATGATTTGTTTAACTCGCTAAGGGTGCAGGGGTATCATTGCGGCGTCATTTCATGCACGGTTGGCAGTGTTTGTAGAACGCGTAACGCACTCTACTGCTACACTGATTTCTCTGTATGAGCTACCCTTTGCTGTACAAAATAATATGATGCTGCTAGTGATATGTACAGATTTGAACTTAACTAAGTATTAAATAACTATTGTTAAAATTATGGATTTGTAGAACTAACTACTTTTGAGGAAAACTTTTAAAAATATGAGGGTCATTCTGAAAGTCATAACAAGATTTTTTACTATGAAAATCAAAATGCACACCTAATTTGTATGTGATTTGAAAAGTTCTGACTTCCGCTTATGGATTTTGTTTCAGAGTGAGATCTCTGAAAAGGAATTCATAATCATAAATCAGAACGTCAATATGACGACACCGGAGAAAGGCAAATTTGGAATGCATGAAGAAGCCTCCTCGTGTAGCGCAGTTTGTCCCGCTAGTTACTCAACTGAGCCGAGCGCTCGACGCATCCTGCACAGTCACACCCAACACCTTATTTGACTGACGAATTCTTCCCTTGCGGTGGTAGGGCTAACGCCCGCGGCGCCTGGTTTGCGACAACCCTCCGGCCGGAGTCCGGCGTCAAGCAGCCTGCTGTGTTTTATCGATGCGTGGGAGTTCCCAGTACCTTAGGCATCTTCTGGACACGTTCGCTCCATCATAGATCTCATCCATCGCCTTCCATCAGGCGTAATCCAG
This sequence comes from Luperina nickerlii, assembly GCA_963855955.1. Lineage (NCBI taxonomy): Eukaryota > Metazoa > Arthropoda > Insecta > Lepidoptera > Noctuidae > Luperina > Luperina nickerlii. The sequence continues at coordinate 11,038,691 of OY979667.1, read as the reverse complement.
GTCAAGAGCGGGCCCATTCAGCAATAAAAAAATATTAGGATAGTATGCATTTCTTAAAATTATACGGGTATTGATCGGGTTTGATTGTACGGGTAATGATCGTAGCGTTATTGATCGACAGCGGTATCACTGATCGACAGCGCCTAGTCATTCACTTGCAGCAAACTCACATCTTTGCAACTTTGTTCTGAAGGCCAATTCCCTTTAGTATTTCAAAACATTCAAAATCTAGTTGCAAACTCACTTCAGCGATCAATGTCAAAAACTTATCAAAAATAAATCTATACTAATATTATAAAGCTGAAGAGTTTGTTTGTTTGTTTGGTTGAACGCGCTAATCTCTGGAACTACCAGTCGGATTTGAAAAATTCTTTTTGCATTTGATAGCCCAACTCTTGAGGAAGGCTATATATATTTAACATCACGCTATGATCTTTAGGAGTCGAGCAAAAAGAAAAAAAGTCAGAAAGAACGCTAAGCAAAAACGAAGTAATAGCGCGAGCGGGCGATGCGATGCGACGGGGTGGGTCGGAGTAACATGAAATTTCACGCGGACGAAGTCGCGGGCAGAGGCTAGTGTAAAATAAACGTATTTTTGACAGATTGATACAGATATTATAATGGTACCGTTCTTCAAAATACGAGAATTGCTTCTCAGGTATTTCACTGAGATAAATGAAGGTATCGAAAAATATTAATGAATCTACACGATGATACCATATCATCTGCCTAGCCTTTTCCCAACTATGTTGGGGTCGGTTTCCAGTCTAACCGGATGCAGCTGAATACCAGTATTTTACATGGAGCGACTGCCTATCTGACCTCCACAACCAAATTACTGGGTAATACGATACCCCTTGAACTGAAAAACTGGTTGTCAGACTTTCGGGCTTCTGACTACCCGTAACGACTGTCAAAGGTCCACGAATTACAGCCGGAACCAACGGCTTAACGTGCTTTCCGAGGCACGGAGGGGTCACGGTATGTAAAGATGGTCACCCATCCACACACCAACCGCGGCAAGCGTAGCTTAACCTGATCTATCGATCTGTGCGGCCGTTATTATTTAGCCACGGGCCCCTCCACGATGATACCATATATGTATAAGCTTTTAATTCATCTGTCTACTTTACATGAGCCCATATAGTATAAATACCTTTTTTCTATGATTTCCTCAATTTCACAAAGTATCAATTGTTGAACCTACTTAAAATAGTCCTTTAGAACGAGATCAAAAAGGTGCGACATGCTTCAAGATCAGCAACACGTTCAAGCGTGTCATCCCAAATGAAGCACAAACTTGAATCTTTTTTTCAGGTTGTAAATACATTATACCTACATAAATAACAATTTACAGTACGAACAATTAAGCATTCCCTGACTCTAAGTATTGGATGAAATTAATCGAAGTTCGGATTACGGCCACCGGGGCTTTAATCTGCTCAGACGGTATCAGGGCGCGGACTTGTTATCTGTTTAATGTCTGGTAAACAACGGGATCAACGGATAAGGAACGTCCTTTCATACGGTACCGGCCCTCTGGCGTCTGGATTAGTGCGCCTTCCACTGACGAAGATTGCCGCTCACGTATTACATTTTACGCGAATGTGACTCTGTATGTCTCTGTGTAACATATAACAAGTTCACCAAAGTTGAAACTATTCTGCTTTAGTTACACAGAGTATTTCGTGAACGAAGGCAAGGTGCCTGAATATGCTGAATGCCATCTGAACTCCGAAATCGCGTTCGTATCGAAGTGCTGTTAGGTCTACCTAAACAATTAGAGAGTGGGGCTCAACAGGCTTCGGTGCGTAATCGCGCCGAACCCTAACACTTGGAGAACTCGTAATTGTCCACCGGATGAGGCAGCGTCTCAATCGGTGTCGACTTAAGACTCCATGCAAATTCAATTTCGTGCCCAAGCCAACCTACACGTAAGGCCAACCGAACATATTATTGCTGGATTTATCTTTATTGCAGCCGTAGAACACTCCAACTAACTTCGACTGTCGAACTTGCGCCATTAGTGAAGACACCGAGATACAGGATTGTTTTGTTAGGGGCGGAGTTGTAAGTCTTATAGCTTTTAGTGCTAGCGTAGGGCCCGATTGTTTAATCTAAGGTGTTGTTTTGGGGTTGGATCTTGGATGGGTTAGTGTATTTTTTAAGGATGAACTTCTGACGTATCTAAATCTAGATAAGGATCGTAGGAATTTAAAAAAATCTTAGATTAGTGCTTGCAAGGTTTTTATATTATTTCTCTACATGATTAACTAAAATTTCAAAGACGTCACGGTACCTGCTGTCCCGGTCCCATCTCTTATCTTCGAGTGCGTATACCTACTTCATCGGGTTTTATCCAAAATCGTCCGTATTATTAATATTGTACAAAAAGACAGGATGTTTACAGTGTTATTGTCAACTGAGATTCAATTTATAATAAAATAGAGCGACAAAAAGTATGAGCGAGTGCGTCGAGTGCCTCACTGTTATGACATAATACGCGCAATACCAAACCATAATACGGGAGACGCACAAAAAGACATCGCTGCCGGCGTCGACAAAAGTAGACGTCACGAGCTAATCCACCCGTAAAATGTCCCAAATCGGTACAAAAAGCGGCCGACAAAAGTGTTGTTGTATAAACGTAAAATGAAATTTAATAAACATCGAACAATGGGACCGGTTGTAGATATTTTGTGAAGATAGTGAATGGGAGATAAGCTGGCAAAAGGTTTGCAGGCACCGCGTATGTTTGATGTCGCCTCTCGTCGCCGGAGCGTGAACGGTTTAAGAGCAAAATTGCACGAACGCTAGTGGCATCTGTTAACTGAGCACTCCGCACAAATAGATACTTTTAATTTTGCAGATGGAATGTCATTGAACGACTTCTATTTAATAAAAAATGTATTGAACGAGTGCCCACTGTTCTAGAAGAAAATATTTTAATTTTCTATTCATTCAAAATAAAACGAATAAGGAATAACAATAAATTGAATTTAATTATTTTATTCTATAATTTACTGTCATAATCAGCCTATAATGTTCCCACTGCTGGGGCACAGGCCTCCTCTATTCGAAAGGGAGTGGGCTGTAATCTACCATGCGGGCCCAGTGCGGATTGGTAAATGTCACGTGTCTTCGATTTCGTGGTTCTAAAACACGCCGGTTGCCTCGCGATATTTTCCTTCACAGTTCGTTTATTTTACTGTGTTAAACCACCAGACAATATGTTCTGTTTAAAGTATCGTCATTGACAGCGCGGGAAAAGAAATTCTGGAAGAATTTGGGGGAAGCTTTTGCCCAGTAATAGGATAGTACAGGCTAACAAAAAAAAAAAAAGAAATCATTGACAGGTTTGTTTTGGCTACTGCTCAGTATATAATGGTGACCTTTTGTGCAAAGCTTTTGGTAACTGAACATTAATCTGCCTGAAAATACGAGTAGGTAGGGAGAGCCAAGGATAAAAGCACTGCACCAGATAAACTAGTAGGTACAGATAATTTTGCTTAGTATATTGAATACAATTCGCGAATCAGTGGGCAGAAGCGTTATCATCCACCCACAATTATTATCCACTGACCGTATTAGTTTAGTTTGATAATTTTATTCATAGTAGTTTATCAAGACTTAGTTCCGCCTTCAACTGACTGATTTCTAAGAATAGTCATGGTTTTTTATATAGTTTGCAGTTTAGTGTACAGCTATCAACTAGGTAGGTATGTATTTACTTGTCTAACAATAAATAAAGTTTTATTCTTTTAATGTATGACGAGTAAGCCTGTCTCTATTTTTATTGTTTCTGCCCACTGTAGGTACCTACTACACACAGATATAGGAGAGAAAGACGAAATAAATACTAGCTGAATTCCTGAATAGATAAGCCGGAAAACGGAAATTTTATTGAATTACGAGTACAACAAGACATTTAACAGATACCTATAATGATAGCTGTAATCATTCTCTTTAGCAAATAAAATAATTAATTTCGTTCAAATCGCGCAATCATCCCAGAAGTGTATTAGGAGATAAGTATCAAACGTTTCTATTTAACTTCTCTCCCGGGCGGAAATTCCCCGAGCGCCATATTGAAATGTTTATAATTAAATTACATAAAGACGAAGAAAATTAATTTCACAGTGAGAAGTGGCGAGCGCGCCGCGCCTCGCTCGCACAAAAGCGGAAGCTGGGCTCAAAGGAGCCTGGCAGCCTCCGCTCGCGAATTTAATTTTCTAGATGTTTTTGGAAATTGCCGTGGAGTTGAATAATCACGTTATAACTTAACGGTATTAAATTTTATACGTTAAAGTGTTAATATTTCATTTTCAAGTTTAATTTAATTAATTCCAAAGTTAGGATTCTTTGGAATGGCGGCAGCGTGGATGGCTTTCGGTGATATTTCTGAAGATTTAATTGACTTATTTATGCTGATGAAGTCATTGACTAAATTATTAAATAAACAATATTAGCTTAGTTCATTCTTAGGTCATTTAGTTTGAAGTACTTCACATAGCGAGTATTTATTCTTTGAAGGACATACAAATTATAACCCACCTGTAAGATAGGTATGCTTTGGATAATGAGAATTCAAGTTGGGAATGGACCTAGAACAAATTTTAACAAGTCTCTTCAGTCAGACGAACTAACTTTATCAGAATCAGACTTTAGTGCTATACAAGATACTTGCTTATTTATTCTTAGTGTGTTTGAAAACAAATCTGGATTGAATACTTTTTCTTTTATTTAATTTAGGATATTAAAACAGAGTTTAGGGATTTTGTTACCATATATACATTTCTATCTACTTGTGTTTTTTTAAATAGAAATACTGTAATCCTAAACTGATCACAAAATATCTCAAGACGCATCTCAACAGTGTTAGCCGTGTGTAGCGACTTCCGTGAGGCAGCGGCGCCTCGCGCGACGAAACAAATTGATGTACCTAAATAATTATTAATGCCTCACGAAATTTAATTGGAAAAGTTGAATTTGTATCGCGCTCACGGCGTAGGTGAGCGATTTGAGTCGCGACGCGCCTGCGACTGTTTACGAGATAATTAATCTCAAAGTATTTACTGCTTTAATCGAGGCACTCGCGCCTGATGGGGAGCGAATAACTCGCTCGCGTATGTAATAACGTTGCCTCCTATGTCGATACGTCTATCTACAATACTACATTGTGTATTTGCTGGTATAGTGTTTTAAGTTGTTCTTTAATGATTGTGTGTTTTTTTCTCAGTTTTCTTGTTCCTAGCCTAAATAGACTAAGTTATAACACCTACCTACCATCCGAGGTTTAACAAAAATAATCAGATACAGTGACATAGGTTCCTACTTATTATTTAACTACCCATTTCCCCCGTTTGCTACCAAAGTGGGCAAAGAAAAAGCGCTTTTCATAACATTTTTAAAGAATTATATCTCTCATTGCTACGCAAACATAGGTACAGCCTACTGATAGGCAAAATGTAAACTAAAACCATATTTTGAATCATCACGAAATATTTTAATCTTAAACTAGAATTAAGTACTAGAAAACTAATAAAAAACGCGACTTTGTTTCTCTTCAGCAATTTTCATTAATCTATTCGACAACAGGTGGCGCTAGGTGTATAGTCTACGGCGGATTGCTACGAAGTTTTAGTTCTACCACATGCCGTAGCTCAGTGGCGCCACTCTCTAACTGTGAGAATATGAATTATTTATTGATAAAGTTAGACCGTATTATTTCCTTGGAATTATTATGATATAAAAATATAATCAAGTAACTGTAATTGAGATATGAATTACATGAATTAAAGTGAGAAATTAGTGTTGTGTAGCGGTTGTATCACGATCTGGCGTGGTACTGGCACTCGACAGGTTTTGTTTGACATGGCACAGCGCATGGGCCGTTTAAGCTAATTAACAATAGATCGAAACCGACTGCAGCAACAATGAAAAACGAAGAATAAATGTCAATTTCACAAACGACGAGGAGGGTTCGGCTTTAAATCGAATTCCGTTTAATAATAGTACTGCGTTAGAGTTGAATGCACTCTTGATAGTGCGATAGTTTATTGTATTTTAAACGTTTTGATATCAGAATTTTTTGAACATTTAATGAACAATTTTATGGTTATGGGAAATTGGACAAAAACGGTGTAAGAACCGATAAAAATGGATAATTAGGTGGGTTGGTACCTATATTTGTTATGTACGAAGTATTTAGACAAGCTTTTTTTTATTTTGACGTTTTCAATGAAAAATTAAGTATTTATAATTAAAGGGGAAAATAGTACGAAGTAATAATAAGTAGGTAATAGTACAAAGTATGAAGATAAGTTTTATTTATTTTGACGTTTTCAATGAGCTGATTTTTCACTTTGTGAAAAATGAAGTATTTATAATTTAAGGGAACAATAGTATGTAAATTGAGGAAAATTTATATTTCCTGTCATTGGACCAACATATTAGATGATCCCATAGAATGTCGACCTTCAGTCGTACATTTTCAAAACAAAAAGTATTTCTAATCAATCATAATTAATTACAAAAAATGTTGTCCAATTAAATCAGGTCAAAGTTGTCTTTAAATAAAATAATTCATTGAAAGATAACCTTTTTTATTTATTATTAATGTTGTTTACAAAACAAATTCAATAGCGATGGTATACGGAATTACAAAAAGTTGTCCTTTTTTAGTCCCTGGGAAGTAGGACAAAAAAATATAGGCAACCTAACTTTTTCTCGTTTCTTTTGCTGCTTACCTACTCTAGCCAGACTAAAATAATAATTTAGAGAGAGATCAGGGGGCCTAAAAAGGTCACTTTGGCAGAATCATAAAAGGATAACATTATTTATCAATCATAATATGGCGAAGACAGTACGTGTTTTTCTTTTTTTCGCTGCACTACGTGGGTTTATTCAAAGGGATTGGAGTTGGATTGGTTTGATTGGTATGTTAGCACAGACAAAAAAAAAATAACTGATGAATCCTGCACTAATGGGATTTGATACGATTAACTTAACAGTTATCTGTCCATTATATGATTCCAAATGTTATCCTTTTATGATTCTGCCAAAGTGGCCTTTTTAGGCCCCCTGGAGAAAGACAGGTTACTTTTCATCCTGGATCCCAGATGAATCCATGGGCAACAGCTAGTCATAAATACCTAATCCTTAACCTTCTACATTCTAAATATTATAAAATACATCATTCTAAATATTATTGTAACGATCGGTTCAGTGGTTTAGGCGTGAAAACAGAACGGACAGACAAAGTTACTTTCACATTTTATAATATTATTTAAGTATAAGTATGAGTATGGATTATTCAGTAAGCAGTACCCAATATAGTGTTGCAATAAGAAAAGTTTAAACGGGACTATTTAATTAAAGTTCCAAATGCTTAAAACGAGAAAATGTCGCAGAGCATAGGATGGCATTTTTAAAAAGCTCGCCACCTCAAAATAAACCATGGGCTATTTAGTGTCGGAATAGAATCGGATGAGTCCCCTTGACCGTGGAGCCCGATAAGGATCTGCTCAGTGAATTCGTTCATTTAAAGCATAAATGAGTCGGAATTGGTGAAAAATCTCGTTGAGAAAGCGAGTGTTGGGCCACTCGCATGCACTTATAGGTACGTGGTACAAATAAAGTTGGAGCGTAACTGCATAATGCATTTGATTACCTACAAATTGGTCGTTTATTTAAGCTAAGTTAGATTTATGATGTTAAAGATATGATCATTGGTATGATTTTCCAGTTAGAACGTGCGGAACATTTAAAGTGTGACCATTGTACAGACGTCAGCACATCAAGCTACCCGAAACTGTCAAATTTTCCCAATCAACTTTGAACCTTATGCTTTAGCAATAAAGTTGAAAATCTATTAAAGAAATTGACAGATTGTAGTAGCTTGATGTGCTGGCGTCTGTACATTAAGCCATCAATTTAACCACTGGTAACTCCTTAATTTTTTGCAAATTATTGATTCTTATTTCTTATTGCGCACGATCTATTTGGAAAATAAATGATCTGAGGATATCTGGTTAAGGGGCTTACAGGACCTAAACACAAAAAACGCAAATTTTAGATACAATGAAAGTATATGATCGACTACAGTAAACAAAATCAGAAAAATATATGATATTCTTAAGGATATATGCTGGGTAGATATTGTATTCAAAACATAATACAACGGATTGATACGATAGAAAAAATCATGAAGGCATCTCTAAAAGCTTTGTTTTTACAATAAAAAACATACTAGTACCTATATCAATCATTCTAATTTTTTGTCAGATTATTCTACATGCAACATACTAAAATACTAGTGTTTTAATTTTTTAGTCCAAACAATAGAGATTTCGTAATTAAATATTGCTTTATATTTTGCAATAAATTACCAGAGTTGTGTCATCGCGCTTCTCTTTCTTTTCTATGCATTCCGACAGTCACCGCGCTTTAGGTCATGTAAGCCCCTTAAGTTCTTGTTCTAACCGCGTTAATTGATTTTTTTCTCGATAATCTTTTTCTGCTACCTTCAATGTCGCTTAAAGTTAAGTACTGCCGGTCGATTCTGTAAAAATCTCACTGTGAAAACATAGGTGAAGTATTTGCTTTTGCTAGGAATTGACACTATTGACAACTCACTCCACGCTCACTTCACTAAGTTTTCACGGTGAGATTTTTACAGAATAGCACCGCTGATTAGATACTGTTTAACCCCGTTAAGTTTAAAGTTTTGGTACTCTTTTTTTTGTACTGAGTGAGTTTGTTTGTTGTAAGCTAATATTATCAACCTCTGCTTATAATTATTTTGTTGAAAGTAAGTTTTGTGTTTCTCACTAAGTGATATTTTTTGTATTACTTTTTTTGAGTGATAAGTATTCTTTAACCTCATCTGATATTCATGTAATCCATGTTCGTGTATACAATATGTAAAATACATTGTCAGCTGTTTTGTATATTCGCGCAATTTAAAGTATAAATTTATCTTATCTCACACCCAGATTCATCAAAGCTTCAATTAAACTATGATTTAAAAGTATGTTTAGTGTTTAAAAGACGAAGAGAAGGTTTTAACAACAATTAACTAGGCAGCTAGATGCTATAACAAAATTTAAAAGGTCCCACATATATAGAGTGTTTGGAAGCTGGATACAAAGCCTTATGGGCGTGATAGTTGACACCATTTAGAGCATTTTGAGCCATACATATCTTAGACGAAGTATGTTTTTTATTTTTTTCGCAGTTAAAGTTGTATGTTATTTTGATTAAAAGTTTGCAGTTTAAAAAAAAGATGCTTCGTCTAAGACATGTATGGGTCAAAATGCTGTAAATGGTGTAAACTATCACTCCCTTAAAGCTTTTCGCTCAGCTTCCAAACATCCTGTATAATATGTATAACGTGAATGAAGCTTTATATAATTACTAATTAAATTTAATATGAAATACTCTAGCTCACAGTAAAAAAGCAAGAACCACTAATTAAGCAGGTACAATGAACAATAAAACTTTAGTGCTTATCAAGTTCTGCGAAACTGAACATAATTAAAGTGGACAAATGTATGTAAAGTGTTGTGAAGCAGCTGAAACATGTAAAGTTACATTAAAGTTAACACGGTCTAGTATGAGGAGAATAATTGCCGGCCGGGGGTGCTCGCACCAATGATTCGAGTATGAGGAACCGAGCCCTCCCTGGCTGACCACTGCCACCCCGTTGCTAGGCAACCACCCGCCGCCTAATCATCATAAACAGATAACCCACCATCTTTGATAAAGCGCAATAATATGATTTTCTTGTGATGATGTGATGTTGATGATCTTTGTTCGGAAAAGTAATCTTATGAGACATGGTGCTTGAAAGTATAGATGTAAATAATTTTAATGGATCTGGTAATGTTTTCACATATTTTTCAATAAATCATCATATATGGCCACTGTACTATACTGAAACTATATAAAAATTTCCGAAATTCCAGGGTTTTACATATTTATACTTGGAGATTGAAATACAGCTTGGGGTAAAGTTAGCACGATATATTTTAACACAAATGTACTATATATATGTTTTACTCGAAACGTTAGTTTGACGGTTATGAACTGACACCCAGAGGTGCACTTTATAGTAGGTATATCAAACAAGTTAAGTAATAATACTTTTGTGTTTTGTTGTTTGTGCTAAGAAAAACTCAGACATTCTCTTAAGCCAGCCAAAGTCAACGACATTTATAACGTAATGTAATCCTTTCAGTTGATCGTTTAACCCCCCATTTAAAGTTTAAGCCGTCTGAATATTTTACAAATTTCAAAGAGATGTCAATCGAGTGTTTTATTTTGCATAGGGTTTAGCTCAGAGTCGCAGGGGTGCGCGCCTCGCGAGTACATTTCGATGTATGTCGTTTGTTTGTCGTGCGTCGCTCGTACCGCACCCAAATATTGCACTTATTGTTGACAGAATATCAAATTACTTTTTGATTATGTACAATACTGTGTGATCTTAGAAAATTTAATGTTGGGAATCTTTTTTCTAAACATCAATTTAGTACCTTTTTTGAATCAAATAAAGTTATTAGTCGAACTGTAATAAAAATATGATTGCATCCTGTTTTTAACAGAGTTCTATTGTGGGGTCAAAGATATTCTTTGAGTCAACTATGAAAGAATTTCCATTTAAAAGAAAAAGTGGTTGATGTTGAATCTAATGCTATGAATTTTAATCCGTTGATATCGAGCATGTTTGAAAGAGCAAACACCATGTCACAAAATGGTTTCAAAGCGGTAATGGATGCATGTCTTGTCGGCCATTGTCTTAGCTAGGGTAATCGCTTCCGTGAGAGTAAGGACGGCGCGGGCGGCGGTGGTGCGGCGGCCATCGAGCGGCCGATCCGACAGTTTCAATTTGTATGCCGACCACCACCGGGCCCGAGTCGCCCACCCCGCACGTTCTCACGCCACTTCTTCATTTAAACTAATTATTATTTTAGTTTTTAACAACTGACACATGGTCCGCTGCTAACAATTTATTGTAAATCGTCCGCCGTGACTTTAATACAAAGAGATTTAATCATGTGAGCATGTTGGTAATAATGCAATTGATATTTCATTAGTGTGTTAAAATGTTTGTAACAAGTTGAACACTTTCTTGTAACGGTGTCATAATAACTACAATTTGTTCAACTTTTTTAAGAAGTACTCAAACTGAAGGCGGTTGTTTATCGAAGCCGTATTAAAAAGCAAAGTGGTTGGGTTAGTCGTATAAGGTGATGCCATTACAGCCCATTATCATCTATTCTAGGGAAGTTTTCACGTTCAGTGTATTTTGTGCCTCATCTGTGCTTAGTCTTGACTTGTTCTGGCGTTGAAACAAGAGCGGCTACCTTTTGAACGCGACCGAAAAAATGTATATAAAGTGAGTTAAGACAGAAGATGAATGAACAAAAATTGCGCATAGCGGGTGAGACGTGCCACAGCAGGCACGCTTCACCACCTACCTATTCAGGATGTGTCGGTTATGGTATCGATCTAATGATTCTATCCCGATTTGGCGGTACTTCGAAATACGACTTTTTGTCGTTTTTCTTGCATCCGATGTGGCTGCCCGCGAACGGGACGTCATATAACGGCGATAACAGGTATTCAATGTTAAAATCATATTCATTTTCTATTTTTGTAGGATGATGTTTATAAGTCGACGCTAGCGGTTATAATGAGCTTTAGCTATTTAGTTACGGTGTGCCGTTATGCACCTACCTAATTAAAAGAGCAACAATATTGTTTTACGAACAAAAGAAAAACATTGGAAGTCTTGCAATATGCCTATCTAAGCAGGAAGTTTTGTAATATTTTTTTATAGAAACCTAAGTACCGAATATAGACCCTTGGGGCACATCACGTCACTATGGCAAAAGCATTCGACTCCCTATGCCATTTAATAAGGTCCGCATTTTGTTTTGAATGTTGTTTCATCTTTGCCTGAGTAATGAAGAAATGACATGAAAACTACATGCTTATACTCATTTTTATAAATTAAGATTATCAAAACATTTCATAATTAAGTAATAAAATCTTATAGTAAAATGTAAAAAGTACTCTACTTAAACATAGTCCAGCAGAAAAGTAAGTATTCAAATAAACGAGTTGTTTATGCAAGCATTATAAGCGGTACATAAGTGTATATTGCGAGAATCACATTAGAAGCATTAAAATCCTCCTTGCATTCGTTAACCGCGGCTGTGTATGGCAAAATATGTGCACCGACTCGCTCTTGCTATTCGCTCCGTATGATTTTCAGAAATGGCCACAGCTTATAGGCAGTAAGGATACAATATTTTTATGCGGTGCGTTTTTCCTTAGTGGTTGTTTTTACGACCATTACCGTATCTCAAGTAGGAAAATCGCTCGAGATGCTACATTCTAATGATGGCTCGCAAGTGAGCGCGTGCGCCGGTACTCTTCACGTCGTCTCAGGGTTGTCCAATGTTATTAGTCTTTACTTTAAAAAAAAATTACACAAGCAATAAAAGATTTGAAAACAACCTTTCAACTGTCAAAGCTGATACATACATTGAAATTGTTTTTGTTAAATAATTTGTAACCCATTTGTGTCCCATTTACATTAGAAATGTTTTATAATATTTCTGATGTCAAAGTGCCTCGATTACCGATTTAAGACTTTCGAATAAATTAAGACAAAATTGACTAGTAAAACGATTGATATTATTCACGTCTGTTGATAATACTGAATGACGTAAGTACTGTCAACCAGACGTCATACTCATACGACCCTATTTCTTGAAACTATTAGTTTACTAGTATATTAGTTATTAGTGTAAAAATTACAAGTCCTAATATTTCCTGTTTCTCAAAAACGGGTACTGGACTAATGACTAATAGTAGCAGACTAATAAAAGATATTAGGCTGGTTTGACTGAATACACATAATACCCATGCCTCTTTACTTATTAAAATAAATATGGAAAAAGTTCCCGTCACTTTTGGAATCGTTTGCTTTTGTCTTTTGCACACTGGCGGTAAAAGCGTACCTATTGTTTTTTTAAAAGTAAATTAGAAATGTTTTGTAGTCTAATAAATTTCGAGAAATAGGGCCCATGAAAACAAAGTCATGTCGAAGCAGTATGAGCGGTTTTAGAAATTTAATTGTTATCACGGATGACTGTCTAAAAACAGCGTTTATAATTCAATCCCGAATAAAGAGGTTAAATCATATGGTATAAATCATTAGTGCTTTACACAAATGATTCACGTTATCTAACCCTAGGCAACTCGCCACACCTTACAGATATAACACATACTACAAATGACTCTAGGTATCGAGAATGGAGAGGTATAAATCAATATTAATGCAACTATGTTTGTAGTCTGCGTCTACCAGTACTTAAGCACTTACTCTACTGAAATTTTGCAAATGGTAATGTTTTTATCTTTATTTCTTATGACAGCTGTGAATGCTATTCACAAATTATTTGCTGACATATTTAACTTCTGTATCTCTTCGGTCATACGAACCATCATCATCTGCCTAACCTTTCCCCAACTATGTTGGGGTCGGCTTCCAGTCTAACCGGAAGGAATACCAGTATTTTACATGGAGCGACTGTCTATCTGACCGACACAACTCAGTTACTGGGTAACACCCTTGATAATACTTGTTGTCAGACTTTCATGGGCTTCGGACTATCCGTGACGACTGTCAGAGGTCTAAGAATGACAGGCTGGTCTATCAGCTTAACGTGCTTTACGAGACACGGAGGGATCTCGAAATGTAATGAATGGGCACCCATCCACGAACCGGCAAGCGTAGCTTAAACTTTCGATCGACCCATGCGGCTGTTATCATCAGCCAGACATGTTTTTCGACACGAACGATGTGACTTACTGCAACCTATTATGAGGGGCTAAGAATTGGAGACGCGGTGTTGGCCTGGCAATCCGCCTTCAAAGGAATATTCGTGAGTGGACCGGGGTCACGAGTGTTGCTGCGCTGTTCCACCTCACAAAGGACTAGAAGAAATATTCGGAGGTTAGGTTAGGCTGCCGTCGACTACATGCTGCTCGTGTATTTGAACACCGTACCCGAATACACGAGCTACACGTTGTCGACAGCAGCAACCAACGCGTCGATGGCGGCCTTCGATGGATGTCGACGGACGCAGTTGCCCCTCTCGTCGACGCGTGTCGTTTATGAATATGAGCACTAACTGGATCACCAGAAGAAGAATCGTTGAATCGATAAGTCAGTTCTTCAACCATTCACAGTGGAGTCTAGTAAAATACATTTAATTTTACTATTTTTAGAAAATAAAAAGATGCAATAACAAACAGAATAGGTAGATAAAACTGCCTCCAGATACAGTTTCCACAGATTACCATAAGAAGAAAATGTTAAGTAATTGTAAAAATAATCAGAAAACATTTTAATGAAAAGCTAGAAGAAACGGTAACTTTAAAATGGCACTATGAAACATAGGAATAATTTCTCGTTTTTATACTCTTGGGTAATGTTATGACAGTTGTGCATATTTGGTGTTTCAATCTCTGTGCTAAGAGCCGTGCAAGTCTGACCAGATGCCCATCCGGTGAAACTTAGTAGAATAGTTAATGTTGTGGGGAAGTAGTTATGCAAGTAGCCTGGTAAGCACAAGTAGCACATTTGCGTCAAGAATATACCGAGATGTGAATTGATTAAAATTGAAACGCACTTCGAGGCTGTCAACATCCACACATCACGACCTGCCACTACCATATTAAAGAAAATAACTAGACTGACCACTATTCACAGTTTATGATTTGCGTCACTCACTGAGTTTATTAGATTAATCTATAAGGCAGCTGTGACTTGTCAATGTATTTTATTAGGACATGAATCGGCCATGTTCGCGTAAATGTAATTATTTACAATCGTGGTTGGATTTCGATATGCGCCTCTCGCCATATTGACAACCAACTTAAGGAATTCCTATGTAAATCAACTCTATGTAGATGTTGATTTTTAAATATTACACATACATAGATCACTATAATTACACGGGCAAAAGATTTGCATAAAACATTTTGCATCTACATAAAAAATAGAATTAGGTAGCTGATGTTGAAAAAACTGAACATAACAAAATAATGTAAGTGGAAGCGTTTAGCGAGCTAATTTGAAGGAGTCGGCGGGAGTGTCGCAAGCGATGGCATCTTCACGGCTTACAATAGTAAACAAATGTGTCGCGCGGGCGCAATTACACCGGCGCGGCGGCGGCGCTGCGCGGGCGCTGCGCCCTGCGCCACGTCACGCCGACCGACGGCGAATCGCGCACATCACGCTTTGCTCCGGACTTATGCTAATGGCCACCGGACCGCGTAAATTGGAGTGAGTTTGCTACAAAACAAAATGGGTCCGCCTCTTTATCTTATTACTGCAGCATTTGCCGTGACAGAGCCTCCTAACTATCTTCGGAAATGAGTTCTATGCTATTCACCGATGGCATATTTTCATACGTGTGAAACGCGAGGAGTCCCGGTCGGGCAGTAAACCCGCAGATTGGCGAAGTGAAACTCGAATACAAAAACTAACGCGGGAAGGAACGTGAAACCGATTAAAAGGCTACATCACGATTTTGTATGCATTTTGCACTCATTCTATCCTGTGAGGAAAGTACCGGCTACTCTACCGATACATTGATTTTCTGTGTTTTGTATAGATTAGTCAAAGGCGCCTTGTAATTAAGGTGCTTTCGTTCTGTGATTATTCTTTAAGTTTCTTTTCTTTTGTTTCAGTGAGTACAATCTCATTGTATTCTTTTGTTTAAAGAGAGGTAGAGGCAACGGTCAACATCGTTACTGCCAATGAACAGGCACAAAGACATTCTGCCATGTTACCGATGTTTGTAGGATCCAATTTCAAAAATGTTATAAGCGCTAAATAGTGTAACTAATGCTGTGTTTTTTATAACCACACAGAATCCATCAAGTGGAAGTGAAGTAGCGTGATGATTGAATATTCATCCGTGGATCAACAATAATAGATCCCATCAGTGGCTGGTATGTGGCATCACATTTAATATAATAAGAGTTCAATACATCTCACCGTGAAATGTGTCGATACAAAAACTTAACTAACTATAACTGCTAACGTGTGAATCGTATTAAAAAGCTGTTTAGTCATTCGACTTCATAAATAGGTGGCATTCGATTTGTCGTGATTAAATTTCGTCCATTAGGACACCGTTATATTGATCGGAGAATGTATTCGGATAATGTGTCTAATAATCCGGCAAATAGAATTTGGACAGTGATATCACTCGTCCGCACTGTTATCTATTATAATTTAATGTTGACCGCTTGCAGGTTGTTGTTATGTAGCCCAACTTACTACATGAATGTACTTATTCGTTTGTTTTCAAAACTCAGTTTGTCCGAACGCTATTCACATGAATTGTTCAATGTTCCTTTTAAATAAGGTAAATCAAAAAGCAGCTCTTTGTCCCCTTAAAATACGACTTCTGTTGAAGTGAAGATTGCAAATACCGTACCTTTTTCATCCATGACTTGCTCTTTATAATATGTAGTAGTTTACTAAAGAAAGTATAACACATAAATTGAGCAACAAACTAAACAAATGCTCTAACAGTATGTTTACATTCTATTGTTGCAAAATCGAGTCACTCCACTAACAATCGTTCATATTGAATGGCCGGATATGTCCGCCTTGAAATTAGCGTGGAAACAAGAGAAAACCTTTAGAAGCAACTCCTTTATTATATTTAAAACGTTTTAAATTGAAGAAAGGTACTGGACTAATGTGTTTCACTTGTTCGACGTAGCTTTACACAAAAGCTTTCGCATTTTTATGAAGTTATTGCTAATGTAGACCAGGCAAATGTTTTAAAAGGAAATAATTTGACAAAAATATTAAATAAATAATTTATTTAATAACGTTTAAATACTAACCTAATGAGCATTAATAAAGGGCACGCCTGATAACTTGATTAATCCACCTACAATTAGTATAGCCTATAAAGATCCCACTGCTGGGACATAGGCCTATCTCTTCGAGAGGGAGTGTGCTGTAATGTACAGATGCCAGCACATCAAGCTACTACAACCTGTACAAAGCATAAGGTTCAAAGTTCATTGGGAAAATTTTACAGTTTGGGGTAGCTTGATGTGCTGGCGTCTGTACCATGCGGGCCCAGTGCGGGTTGGCAGTTGGTAATGTCTCATTTGTTTTGTTTTCCGACCTACAAAGAAACATTATTATTTTTCAATGGTATGCCTGATCATATTAGAATATTGAAGCGAATATCACCTACCCGTGGATCCACCGCGAACACGAAATAAAAGTCGTCCGAGAATCCTATTACAAAACGCATTTCACATACAAATGCCTAATTTCGGGGTAAAGTACGCACATTATACAGGCGGGTTCGCATTTAAATTATTCCAGCGGATCGTTTATAGGCCATAACCGAATTTGGGAATTAGCTATAAAACAACATTTGATACGGGCGGGCGCGGGCGGTTTGCAATTTGAATGTTTCACCCGTTTCAGATCTCATTGGGTTGCGTGGCGCGTCCACCACGTTATCTATCCTCGCCGTGTTGTGAGACCTGCACCCTGCCACCCTCCACCACCTGCCTGGCACCCGGACCCTCATTTATGACCACTATTAATATGAAAAATAGTTGCTAAATACCTAAATGTCTCAGTACCAACCCAATAATTGAGAGATTGAGAATTTTCTAACAGGAAAAATGAATATAAAATGAATATAAATGAATAATATTGATACCGAAAGCAAACAACGGGACCTCTCGAGCATACATAGCTACCGCACTTTTGACAACAACACCGACGAGGAAATAAATATAATTATCGAACCAAGTACCTAACTTAGTTTCAGAGCTTAACAGTCACATGATAGATTAAATCTTCACACCTGATATTAATAATAATAAATTGTTTTATTTGGGATAACATGGAATCATTTCTATTAGTAAACGCATTAGATACTACTACTTATACACTAGGATTAGTAACACTTTAGAATATCAAACAAGTTAGTGAGTCATGTACTTACGAGGCATTTCATGCATTAATGTGTTTCCTATTACAGTTGTACAGAAAACATACGATTTATATAATTCACGATTGACTGAACAATTACGTACCAACGTACATTAGAAGTGGGGCTTGTCACGTCAAAGAGTCGTCGTTAAGAAGGTAGACGCCAATGGCTGCGGAGCCGTGTGAATAGCGAACCCCGGCATTAAGTGGAGCAAGCAATTTTGCAAATAAAACAATAATGATAGTGCCTTTAATGATGTTTCCTCTAATTTTATCTGCGTCGTGACCCACCCGCTGCAGCTGTGATAGATCTATCGTCTGATGTAATCTAAGTGGGAAATTTGCTCTACATGTATTTGGATTTTCTACATATGGCCCATGGTTTTTAGGAGGCAGTAAGGTAATCCGAATTATGGTGTCAGGTGGTCAGGAGTCAGGATTCACCAATTTCATTTCAAATCATGCACTATCAGTATAACTGTAGGAGATGTTTTTATTTTCAACCTCATTTCATAGAAAAGATTGCATAGGTTCATAATAGTTGTAAGTTCAGTTAAAAATTGCTGTTATTTTGCGTCGGGCCCTCAGGCGCCGTCAGTCGGACGCGCTGTTCGAGTGCCGTGTCCGTCAGTCCGTCGCGTCAGTTCTGCTCATTGCATTGCATAATTGTGTTCCTGTACCTGTTTCAAACTATTTGGAAAATGGGAACATTAACTATTAATTTTCTTCAAGTGATTTTTTGTACTCTCTAGCCAAGAAAGACTGGTTAAGGTACCTTGTTTCTTATGCTGTGCATTTAAAGCAGAGTCGATATGAGTTACTTGATCTCATCAATGAAATTGTAAATTGTATCAATAGGTTATCGCTAAAAGTGTATCGTTTTACAAAATAGCAGTTAAGACCCTTCAAAATAAATCAACACGAAACACGCGATGAAACAAACAATTTGGTTTTGAAATTGCTTTCTTGATAATTGCCAACGAGAACGTTTCTGCGGTTTTTATGTCAGTTACAATTATTAGATCCGTTATCAGTCGTTGTTCCGGTGGTTATCGTTAAATTGGATCAACCCAAAATAAGTGGAAGAATTTGGTACTGATGCGGTTATATACCTGCCTACATTAATTTCTAGAATTTTATCTAACTTAGGTAGGTAATAAGTGTCACTCATAGCTAACTTACTTATATTCATAACTCACATTTTTGATCTGCTACGATGTCCTACGAAAATGAGTCATCTAATTTTGTTTTCTCATGTCTCAATATTGAGAAATTATGACGTACTGTTCCCAACTTAGGAAATGGCGAAAATTCAGAAAAACCGTGAAGAGTGAAGCTCGTCGAGTCACGAGGAAACGATTTAATCATCATGATTTGATATAGGTACTACATCTAACAGGCAGTGCCAAGTTCTGTTCTGAGACAGGACCTGTCTTGTGTTTGAAATTGCTTGGTCAAAATGAGGTGCAAAGTGACGTCAGGATTTCAGAACATCTGGAATACACAGTGTCCTATAAAGTGTACTTCGACTGAAAATTACAATATATTGTATTATTATATGACATAACCGGGGGCAATATTATCGCGCCCCGCTGGGATAAGTGAAGGCAACACGCACCGGAAGTGGGTACGTCCGGCGCCATGCATCGTTTCCTCTCGCCGACTGTCACTGCTTCCGCTTCCGCTCCATCATGTCTTCTACTCATGGAGGTACTGCGGCCCGCCCTCCTCCCTACATTTTCAACGTAGCGAGCTTTGATCACATAATTTATCTGCTTGTCAATACCAGGAAAAGGTCACGTGACTCTTATGGGTGTAGGCTCGATTGGTTTCATGCGAATGAAGTTAATGTTATCATTTTGCTGGACCATCGGATTATTATCTGTAGTGGAAAGATTACTCCGTCATGTTTACATAGAGACAAAGACCTTTTTTCAACGATTTTCTTGAGAGAGAAGATCCGAAATTGCCGATAGACAACGTGATAACGATGGAAAATCAGAGTGATACATTGAGCGTGTTAGTGAAATGACAGGCGCGAAGATTAAATAATTTGATGAGCTACAGATAAGCTGATCGGGAGCGATGCTGGCCTCATCTCGCCGCGGGGCCCCGCCGAACATGTGGACAATCCTTCACGCTCATGTGTGCTCACCCTTTTTATGGTGAGGGGTAAATTGTGAGAAACGTGTGGATATATTCATTGAATTTTCTTCGTTTTTACTGCGTTGATACAGTTCTTATTAGTAGAAAAAAGATTTTGTTGGAAAAGTCTCCAAAAATTTTGCTGTCGATTTTGAAAGAATTTAGTCTTATTTTGGGTAGAGTATTGATTAGTTTACCAAATACAATGACTAAAATGCTTTAACCATTACGCATGAGTGTAGGTACAGACGCCAGCACATCAAGCTACTACAAACTGTTATTTTTTTTTATAGATTTTCAACTTTATTGCTAAGGCATAAGGTTCAAAGTTGATTGGGAAAATTTGACAGTTTCGGGTACCTTAATGTGCTGGCGTCTGTACCTAATAATAATAATAAAAAATTTGAAGTATTATTGAGGTAGGTAAAGTAATCTCTTACAATGCTTACAGTTCTTAGTCGTATCTACATTAGGATTAATGCGTCGTTGATTAGAGTCCACATGTATGGGGTGCGGGGAAGAGACCGTGAAATTGTCTGCTCACTTTTGTAAATATAATTTCGGCGACAAAAGGTCTATAAATGATATACTCCGGGTCACAGTGCAAGTGAGTCGCGCATCTCGTTATACACGATTTAAAAATATCTCCCCTTTATGCAGTTTGGGGTGGTAAGACCATAATGAACCGGCAAGTACTTACTTACATATGTCCTTGTGTTTATACTATGTCATGCCTACATAATATACAGCATTCACACGTGCTCCTATAGGTGAGCTACTAACGGTAAAAGAATATTGAATACGTCGAAATAACCAAAACAACAACCATCAATATCTAACAGGATAAACGATTTATTTCTACTTACACTTGTACAAGAAAAACTAGAGTTATCAATATTAAAACAAGGATTATAATTATTGGAAACCAAGGTATAACCAACCAAGATATTGCGAAGCTATAAGCACAAGTCCATTTGATTAATTGCAGTTTATATTGCACGTTGCTTCAAATGCGCGCAATCGTTATATTAGAGGAAGTTTTATTGAATCAACACATTATGTCGTGACTAATGAAATCACAGAACAAATAAAATTAAAATGTAAATAGTGTGACGTAGAAATGCTAATAATAAATTTCTCCATTTTAATAACTGTAACTGTGTGCGAGGGGAACTTCTGGCCTGTTAAGTCAATATAACACTTCCATTACTCCAAATTAAATTCCTCGGGGAGAGAGATGAAGTTTTTATTCAGCGCAGACAAAGGCCCGGAAGACAACTGGCCATGCAATAATATTGCAATATATTTGCTATATATTGTATTGAATATTTCATGACATTTGGTAAAAATCACGATATAGGTAAAACTAATAAAGTCGATTTTTGATACACCCAATAGATAAACGTTTAGTTTTTTTTTATTGTGCATTAGGTGTTTCAGGGCTTAGTAACAAAAAACCAATATCCTCAAAACCCTTTTCTGCCTTTTAGTAACATCATGCAAGCCAATACTACTTAGCTAACAAATAGCCGTGAACAAAAGCGCACTTGTGTTTTACTTAATTTCAATAAGCCGTTTATAAAGTGCTATAGTGTGCAGCGCGGGTGTGATGTGTATTAATATTTTACGGAATTAATCATTATAATCCTTCTGGCAAACAAGTCGCCCTCGGGAGCGCGAACAATATAATGAAGTTGTCATTTTTTAGACGACACGGGGGAGGCTGGAGGAAATCCAAATTGAATCATGCGGCGAGGGAATTGTGCTATTATGTTATTAAACAGACGAGGGCAGGACCCCGAGCACGATATTTTTTGCGAGGAGGGCGTCTCAAAGCCAGTTGTCTCGAAACAGTTTTCACAATAGAGTTATGATATAATTTGACAACACTGGTGCCAACAGCCGTGCAGTGAAGTGCAATACATTTTGTAATTTTGAATTTTGGCAAATTTTGAAATAGGTACTGATTTAAAATCATTTCTTTTTAATCAGTTATTTTTTCAATTTTAGTTATTAGGTATAATAAATGTTGATAGTGTATCTAATACACGCTTTAAACCGGACTAATTTTCTACAATAATTATCCATGAGCAAATATAAATAAAATTTAAATATAGGCAAGTTCAAGATGACAATTAGGTATGTACCTACTCACCTGGGGCAAATTTTACAGTTCGGTAAAAATATCTCCAAGAGGAAAGTCATATAGAAGAATTCAGCAAGGCTGGACGCTGCTTGGGATATACGTGCGTCTTTCAAACTCCAACTCAAAGCATTTGGTCACTTTTGAATTGTTAAAGGAGTCGGCCAATCAGTAAGATAAAGCTAGGTGCCTATTCTAAAACGTGTAGGTTCGTATGAAGAAGAAGTTTTGGCTCCCTGTTTCACAGAGCCCAAAGACTAAGGTCTTCAATCAATGTGTCCTACCTGTTATGTCTCACGGAGCCGACATTTGGGCATTTACATTACGGTTGATCCTCAAATTCAAAGTACCTCATCGAGCTATGGAATGAGTATTATTTAATGATGATGATGACTAGACCAGTCGACATATGCCACATAATAGATCAGCTGAAGTCGTAAACTGATCATATCAACCCATGACCGTTGGGATAGTTGTGTTCTTGACTGGAGACATTGAATCGGAAAGCGTACAGTAAGAGGCCCTCAGGATAGTCAGAGTGACGATCTTTGCAGAGTAGCTTATAACAGCTGGATGAGAGTAGTCGATGTCTACTACTTTTGTATAAAGGCTCCTTGAAACAGGTGCGATACGCGACAAAATCGCGCGCGACACAATGGCACCGCAAGTCGCGCAACGAGCGGTGCCTTTGTGTCGCGCGCGATTCGTGTCGCGCGTCGTGCCTGTTTGCAGGAGCCTTAAGCTGATGACGCTACAATTATTTTCAAGTTTTGCTTTATATTCAGTCAATCAATCAATCATATTGTTTATTGTGGATAGGCAGGTACAAAATACAGATGTTTTTATAAAAGAGTGATAAGCTTTGTCGCGCCTTTTAGTCATATAATAAAAACTATTAAATTGTGAAAAATGTTAATAACATTAGGTGGGTCCATACATTTTATGTTCGCAAAAATGTAGGGAAAAACTGATTTTATTCGCGATATCAGGATTCGTCCCGTAGTAAAAGTTGTTCATAATGATGCATAGGTACAATGACTCCTCATACGGTGAATAGTCGTAATTAAGTACCTACTTCGGAGTGTACTTTGAGTAAATGACAGTTTTGTCTGAGTGTGATTTCAAACACTGTCGAAGGACTTCACTTGATTCAACTCTTATGATAATTCGTTAAATATTATATAGTTTTTAAAAATACCTAGTTTTATTTATTTGTTGAACAGATTATTGGACTGGTTGTCAGACTTTTGGGCTTCTGACTACCCGTAACGACTGTCAAAGATCCGCAAATGACAGCCGGGACCAACGGCTTAACATGCTTTCCGAGGCACGGAAAAGCCCTACTATGTATAATAATATAATATCATAACTTTTTTACTAAAATGAAAGGGAAAATCAAGTTTAAAAAAATAATCTATTCAATAAATAAAACTAGGTATTTTTAACAACTATATAATATTTAACGAATTATCATAAGAGTTAAACCGGGTATCGTATACCCAGTAAATGGGTTGTGGAGGTCAGATAGGCAGTCGCTCCATGTAAAATACTGGTATTCAGCTGCACCCGGTTAGACTGGAAGCCAACCCCAACTATGTTGGGAAAAGGCTAGGCAGATGATGGAATTGAAATATTACGCCTTTAGACGATAGGAAAGTATTTTCATAAGACTAAGGGCTGATTTTACAATCATCTGATAACTTTATTCGAGGAATAATTTTGAAGTTTTGACAGTTATTTGATACAAAAACTGTCAAACGTCAATTTTATTCGACGAATAAAAGTTATCTTGCGATGGAAAAATCAGCCCCTAGTGACATAAATAATATGTTAGGAGATATTTTTTTGAAAACATTATAATGTAAATTCGAAAATGTCCTGCGCTGTTATAGATGTTACGGCTTTTCATCTTTGTATTAAATCATTGCGGGGTAATGACATACAAAGATGAAAATCCGTAACAACTATTAGGTACGACTTTTGATTGTAGGATATAGAAATCCCGATCGATAAATTTGATAATATGAAAAGGCCCAAAACTAAAGTTAGGGCTTTTCAAGTAAGTATGCAAACTGGCTTCACTAATAAGAAAGGGCTTAACGTGGAAATTATGGCTTTTCATTTTAGAGAGCAATTTCTTCGGGGCAACGTAATGGCTTTTTAACCACTTGTAACTTTGGCTACAAACGAATTATAGATATATCACCTACATAGAAAGGCAGACAATTGTTTAGCAAGTCCGAACCTATATTTAAGTAATTTTTGATAAAAATGTTTTCAATTACACTAATTGTAACCTATATTCAAATTGTAACAAAGAAAAATATTTTCTGCAATTAATCAATTTCGGAACAAAATACTTACAACAAATAGGAATTCTCGTACCTCTATCTACATACATAATGTATAAAACGCACATATCTCCTTATATCACAGTCCAAAGCGCTGAGACTGAAATGAAAGCTTTTATCCATATGTCAGAAGAGTACTTACAGCGGCTTATTGTCACCCCCGCTAGAGAATTTGATAAAGCGTGTGCGAATATTAACAAAAGGAATATCTTGTTAAATTGATATTGCACGTTTTGCCAAGTGAAATTAAACCTTAAATCTTCGTTTTTGTTCCGACAAAGATGTAGAATAGAATGCACGAAGTCCAACAGTTATACCGTTTCGCCGTAAGGGGCGTGAAATTGTCTCCGTTGGAAAGCGTATAATTCAAAGGGGAAGATTAAAATATTATCCATGTTAAGTAAATATTCAAATGAATATTTTCCGTGTTAGACAACAATGGGCGCCTGCAAGGGGGAAGGTGGCGTAATTTGATAGATACCTATCTACAAAACGGTCTCTTCGTTAAGGGACCTCCCTGTTATTATAAATTATAAGCGCGATTTGGGAATTCTCTGGAATTAAACGGTTTTCGGAAAAGAAGGCGGGGTGATTCAGAACAATTGTTGTTTAATGCCTATTAATAGGTTAATTATGTTATTATTTATTTTGATAATAAGCAAATGAGACTTAGGCATTCAAGTTTTTACGTAATGATCATATTTCAAGAAGGTATTAGGTACCTATGTGAAAAGTCAATAAACTGCAAGTAGGTATTAAATGCAGCTTTACGTTAAGAAACTTATTAAACTAATGGCCTGCAAAGTCGATATTGAAAGATGATGATGAGAAAATAAAGTCACGATGGCCCTAACTAAGGAAGAACGGCTGTATTGGCTTGATTACGTGAAACGAGTAGGTAAAGTGCTGCAGTGGCGAGACAGAGCACTCGTCGGGTATACAACCATACCTACCTAATATAGTAATGTGGTCCCAAAATGATTAAAATGGAATTTCAAGCTACGGAACTGCGCGCGAGCTAACGACGCCTCGCCTCGCCTGTGTGCGAGTCCGATAGATCGCCCGGCGTCCTGCCAGCAGGACTAAATACTACCGGAAGGACGCAACTTTTTCCTAATTTCCTTTTTCGTAATGGTACCTATGTAATACAAAAGTTCAAATTTTCACGAAAAAGTAGAATATTTTTCTCTCTTTCACATGGTATAAAAACAGTTGCTTAACACAACTGACCACCAAACGGCACGCGATGGCGCATGTGCATACACGATGGTATAATAAGCGCGTACGCGCTCGCGCGACTTTTTTCGACGCCTGGGGACCGAAAACGCATGGAGTCGTTAACATTTCGGTATTCCAGCGTATTCAAGTTATTTTTTACTTTCCTGTTCATTTTTTTATGAGTATCGCGTCAATTGCTCCTTTTTTAATTAATTTTTAAATATACAGGCACTTTTTTAAGTGCTTAGTTAACCTAAAGTGGCATTTATACTTTATTTCATTAAATACATCATTATCATCTGTCTAGCCTTTTCCCAACTATGTTGGGGTCGGCTTCCAGTCTAGCCGGACGCAGCTGAATACCAGTATTTTACATGGAGCGACTGCCTATCTGACCTCCACAACCCAGTTAAGTACCGGGTAATACGATACCCCTTAGTAAGACTGGTTATCAGACTTTCGGGCTTCTGACGACCCGTAACGACTGTCAAAGATCCGCCGAACAGCCGGCACCAACGGCTTAACGTGCTTTCTGAGGCAAGGAGGGGTCTTGGTATATAAAGACGGTCACCCATCCACGGATCAACCGAGGCAAGCGTAGCTTAACCTGATCGATCGACCCGTGCGGCTGTTATTACTTAACCACAAGCGTCTCCTTAGCCTTTATTTAATTAAATACATATTAGAAATGATATATATATTTTTTTGTTTAGCTTATACTGTCCCACTGCTAGGAAAAGCCCAGAATTAAGAATAAAATAAAAAATATTAGAATATAATACGAAAATAATGACGATATATGGGTATATATCATCGTTATTTTCGATTTATATATTAGCATATCCTGATATATCGTATTTTCCGTTTTCTGCAATGGTATATTTCATTTAGGTACTTACGCAGCGCCTTAATTAATTTAACTTTATTTGAACAAACAGAGTTGCGAGATAATTGTTGTAGTGAATGAAAGTGAGTGTATTTGGCGACAATGTGTCATCTAAATTATACACTTGCACCCTAGATAGGGTGCTCCGTTCCGTAGGGACCT
This sequence comes from Luperina nickerlii, assembly GCA_963855955.1. Classification (NCBI taxonomy): domain Eukaryota; kingdom Metazoa; phylum Arthropoda; class Insecta; order Lepidoptera; family Noctuidae; genus Luperina; species Luperina nickerlii. The sequence goes on along the minus strand of OY979667.1, from coordinate 11,011,725 downwards.
CAATGCAGTTCGGGAGCTGCAGAATCTATTGTTATTTTATAATGCCATCTCACTGTGTAACAGTACCGAAGCGAAGCTCCATTTGACTTAAAAATAATAAATATTAAAGCCTATAAACTTCAGATACAAAATTGGGCATTTTCCAAATATGCGTTAAAAAAAATTGAAAATGCTACAAATAAACCGTTTTTACTGCTTCAACATAAAGGCGCAGACAATGTCAGTTGATACCTACCACTGATGTTCGGTTGAGTGTACATATAGGCATCGCTTTTCGCTGTGGTATCCTGGGTCTGTAGCATGAACTAAATAGTTTGCAATATCTGTTTACCGACCGAAAAAAAGGCTTTGGTTTTCATAATGATGAGACGTTATTATTCTTATATTTACTCTGTAAATGTAAGAATATCTTAAACAATAACGAGAGCAGTGAAAATACAAGAGATTTGAAAACCTTGTTGAAATATCTTGTTGATGATTATATTTATGACTAGCTGTGCCCGCGATTTCGTTTGCGTGGATGTCGGAAAATAATAATCAATATATGTAATAAATAAATATAACCTATATTACTCCTTATTACATCAGTTATCTGCCAGTGAAAGTCCCGTCAAAATCTGTCCAGCCGTTTCGGAAATTAGCCGAAACAAAGTCACGGGCAATTTTAAAAAAGAATTTTTTTGTTATAAGTACCTACCATACTCGTATATATACTTTCATATGCATGTAGTACAATGCTTATTATTTTGACATTACAAACAGACACGTCACTCTTATTCATTTGTGAATGGAATGGAAATACGGGAAATACTTTAGTAAATTAATTACGGTCTAATTTTTTCAAGTGATAATATTGAAGTAGCTTAGGTACCTTTTGTCATTTGCTGGTGAGCACACATTGCGAGGGTGTCGTTAATATGTTTATTTTAATACGCGTGTCATGTGTATAATACGGAATTTATTATGGCCCCGACCCTCGCTCGGATTAATGCGATACGGAAGATTTGAACGAGGAGCATTCACTTAGATTGGTATGTTCAGCAGGGCTTTTGGGGTTCCTTAGCGAAATATTAAAAAAGGATACTGTCTGTTTGTCACAGCTACTTAGGTACTTCAGCAAGTATTAATAATATCCACAGGAAGGTGCTTGCCTTTAGGTTGTATACTTATACCTACATATATATATATTTATTATATTATTTCATTAGATACAGCAGGAATTGAGAGGTTGAAATAAAGTAGGACTACAAGACAAACCTTACAAAATTGCAGGTTCTATAAACATACCAATAGTGATAAATAATCAAGTTACAACTGTCAAATAAATAATGAAAAAAGAATGGAAAAATTTAATTTAAGAAATAGTCCCAATAATAATTTTAATTCCAAACATTCATCAAAGTTGTAGAACGCTTGCTTGACCGGCCAACTTCCAGGCAAGTCTTGAAACTCACAACCACATGAAAAGGGTGGGTCAAATACCTCAGCTTTTTCAAAACAATCGGCATTTGTAGTATTCTTCACTTTAGATCTTATTTAAAGGATCAGTCGCTACGGATGTACCATGATTTATAGCTACTAATAACGGGAAAAACTGGCTATAATCTATTTTGATTTGTAAACAAATCGGTTTAACAAAAAACCATAAAACACCCCACACAAAGCATTTTTGTGTAAACATAATAAACATAAAAAAACGTTATATCTGTTGTTTTAACTCATTTCGAAAGTCATTCATTACGTGCATTGTATTGGTCCGATAGTATTGTTACTATTAAAAGATTTTATTACTTTCCGTGTCAGGAACCCTTACGCAACCCCAGTGCTTCTCAATATTCGAAAACCAAATAATTACTAAGTACCCCTTGGGCTTGCCGTAGAAAATATTCCAATGTACTTATGCGTAACATAACTTTGAGGATGAAAGATATGTGATAGAATTCAATGACCTATAACTCTTTTAGTCTTTCACTTCACTTATACAGTACCTACCCGGCGATAAATATTGCACATCGACCTTTACCTTTTTTTTGTATTTTATACAAAGAATAAAAATTATTATCAAAAGAAGCAAATCATAATTGTTTTAACAGCTCCTAATAGATACCGGACTGTTTGTATGTCGTGCGACAGAGATAACGCTCTTCGAAGCCGAAATTAGCCGATTGTCTCTTTCCAAAGGCCGATGTGCAATATTTATCGCCGGGTACTGTAGTCTTACTTATCGAAATATCCGTGTTTCGAGGGCGACTGCTACAGAACGCGGCAGCTTCTAAAGCTTTGGTTTCCTAGGAAAGCGGTCCCGTTGTATTATAACGGCCGTCCTGAACATTTATAATTTTCACCAGTATTTGACATTAAGGTGTCAAAAAACGCTCAGATTTTGGACAACCGTTATTGTATGACCGTCGTCCGCTTTCTTACGAAACTAAAAGCTTAAGTGAAGGCTTTATGTCCCAGGATGTATTTATGATGAAAAAAATGAACATATAATATTAAGTAGGTACCCGTATTATATACAACTAAAAATATAAGTTTTATTGCTTATGTTACGCGAGGCAGCGAAACGAGAAAACAAATAATTAAAAGGCTGTTGGAGACTTAGTTTCGCACAAACAAATTTAATTAACATTCGTTTATTTTCCCGCTTGATCCGAGGGAGACAAACGCTAAGTAAAATTTATGTATCGGAATCAAATTCAATTTCGTCTTTACATTTTGTTCACTTTTTTTGGAACTGCCTTACTTTACCGCGCGAAGTGAAAGTTTAAAGAGGATACGCGTTCTATTTTGCATCTGTGTAAAAAAACAGAAAACCACCCCTATCACACAACATTATTTTAATGTATGCCTTAGGGTCCAATCACACGTATCACAGCCATACCACAACAAACCACAGCGAAAATTTTGTAGTTACATAAGTATCAAAACGCAACTGTAAGAAGCGCAGCGATCCTATTCACACGTAACCACTGCTTGGCCGCATTTTGTCGCTGCGATTTGGTTTGGTTGTAGTACGTGATCGGGCCCTTATCCTAGAACTGACGCACAGGCTTACAATAATAACCATACATGGCAAGATCAATCACAACAGAGGAACGCACTAGAACGGTCTGACCGGCTGGTCGATGATTGGTGATTGATGATTGGTCTCACCTTTTTTTGCCAACCCTTCGGTTTAATAAGAACCGCTTCCTTTTTCTGAAGTCTGTTTAAGATAAGTTGGTTAGTAGAAATGTATTTAGTAGAAAGTTCGCCTTAAGTACAGACGCCAGCACATGAAGCTACTACAATCTGTCAAATTTCTTTAATAGATTTTTAACGTTATCGCTAAAGCATAAGGCTCAATGATGATTGGGAAGATTTGACTGTTTCGAGTAGCTTGATGTGCTGGCGTCTGTAGAACCTTTGTGCAAATTGTTGATGACGTTTATTTTCTGTTCATTTCAAAGAAATAATTAGCATAGCATAGCACCAACATCGTGAGGAATCATTTTCGAAACAATGAAAACAAAAACCTGCTCGTTATACACCATTCAAAAATAATTGAAGAAATAATTAACAATCCATACTAATATTATAAATTCAAAAGTAACTCTGTCTGTCTGTGTGTCTGTATGTTACCTTTTCACGCCTAAACGACTGAACAGATTTCGATAAAATTTGGCAGAGAGATAGATTGCATCCCGTGGAAGGACATAAGATAGTTTTAATCGACCTAACTTGCGGGTGAAGCCCCGGTGGATGCTAGTTTCTAATATTCCAAATAAAATCCGTTGAACCGTGTATTTTTTTAAGATGGATCGCTTTTTTGTCTAATTAAGTCAACCTGTATCTTTTGAGTAAGTACCATATTTCTAAAAAAGTATAAATAAAAATTGTTCTTATCCTTAGCTTATTCTTCCTTCCTAAAAGTTCCAATAAATCAGCTGTAAAACAATAAAGGCCCACAATACTATCGTAACATAATTATTTTTCACTTAATTTTTTTCATCCATACTAATATTATAAATTCGAATGTAACTCTGTCTGTCTGTTTGCCTGTATGTTACCTTTTCACACTTAAACCACTGAACGGATTTAAATAAAAAATAAATAATTTAAATAAATTTGGCAGAGAGATAGATTGCATCCCGGGGAAGGACATAGGATAGTTTTTATCCCGATATTCCCACGGGCTCGACACTAATGCGAGTGAAACCGCGGGGCGCTGCTAGTGCTAAAATAATTCACGAGTAGAACAATATAGATACGTTCTAGAGCTTGTGATTTTGTTAATAAGCAGGCACTTTTTTATATTTTTCCATTTTTATTTAGATTCTGAGATTCCTAATGGCTGACACTCGCAGCTTGTGTATCGACTACAAAGTACGGAATCACCGGGGGGGGGGGGGGGGGGACAGTCGCACAAATCAAAATGATATTCGTGCCCGCGTAATTAGCGCTGAACGCAAGTTCGGCTATCACAGAACTTCAGAATTGTCGCGGGCCATCAGTGTCTATGTGTAAACGGTGACGTTCAGCTACAAGTTTGGTTTGTATGGAAAGTGTTGTCACGATGACACGATCTCTGGTCTCTTTAGAGCAGCCTATCGCAGGGGCCACCGAGGAATCCCCGTTTTTTGTGGCTAGCTAAGTATTTCCTGAAATGAGAATGCAGGTTTGACTTTTCAATCTAACGGTGTAAGTAGTAAATTTAATTTTATAGGGCGGGTATAAATAGGAACGTACCTAACTCTTTCCCTTGCTATTTATCTATCTAGAATGAAATTCAAGTTTGAGATAACTTTTAGAATAATGAGACATTGCAATAGAACCTTTGAATGGTGTGAAAGAATACTTTGCTCAATGAAAACGTTACAATAGTAGCAAAACGAGACAAATGAACTATCAAGGTTTGTAGGTACTAGGTCCATTGTTGGTAGAGTTATTATAAAGCACTAAGTTGAATGTATTAGTTCTAAAATAATAGAAAGAGGTATGAATGTTGATACACAAGGTAAGACATCAAAAGGAAGTTACAGACAAGCTGAAATCAAAAATGTAAACCATTGCAATTCCATGTGTCTTTACGATCCCGTGAAATTTGTTTTCTTACAGGATTTTTCTAATCTTCTTTAGCATCGTTTATATTGATTATAGAGCTCCTCCTGCCTAATTTATATTCAGCTAGTGTTTTTTCATCACGCCTTGTGCTTAATATCGCAATTTGTACCGTAGTTGGCGTAAGCCGAGGGGACCTGTCACCTTTACTCTCCGATGCCCGTCTTTCTCTGTTCAATGCCTATTTTATTGCTCGCTTACACATAAACAACTAAAGTTTACGATCGTTTTTACATTAAGAAATCGGCCAAGGGAAGAAATAAACCAATAAGTAATTATTATTAAATGAAGGACTGTCTATTATTTCTTATTTACAAGAAATTATACCTGTTATTGTTATATGTACCTACCAACAAACACATTAAGCTGTTGGTCTCGGCTAACAATTGTATCTATCTTTGGTCAAGGGGTATAATCGTGCGTGTACTGGGTTGTGAAGATGAGATCGGGGTTGCGGCTAATGTACAAGTATGTATCTCCCGGGCCCGGTACTCATGATACTAGAAGGAACAGTGGGGTTTTGGTCGGTAGGAGTTCGACATAACCCTCCGTCCTTCCCAGACGGAGGGTTATGAGGATCCATGAAGATTTCTCCACGAAAAAAAGAAAGAAATAAAAAGGGCGTTACTCCGTGTAAGATACCGGTATTCAGCTGCATACGGTTAGACTGGAAGCCGATGCGAACACAGGAAGAGGCTAGGCAGACGCTGATGATGACTAGCACTTCACGTGCGCTTCAACCACGTGGATTATGGATTAATTCACAGAAAAAAAACTACATTTCACAACTAAAGAGAAATATGTAACGTTTCCTAAAAAATGGGAACGTTACACATCTCTATTGTATATATCCTCGTATTTCTTTACCTCTGTTCGCAAGAGTCCAACTTTCTCAAGGGGTCCAACTTTTATAACATACAAGTCTTCGCATGAGTCCAAATTTATCTATGCTCTATGTTATTGGAATTGATTTTCGCTCTAAGTCCTTTAAGTGGACCATTGCTCGTGGGCCATGGCGGCCTCCGCTGGTAATTCCAACCAGCCAACCAGAAGAGATTAAATCTCCTAGTCTATTCAGAACGCCTCCAAAAGACCCGAGGGTTAGTGTTCTAATTTGGGTGACGCCTGTGCATTTAAAGAGCACATGCGCACGATTTCCTCAACCTCGATGCACGCTTTGAAGGAGAGGCAGAGGACTGTCCGTTAGGCCTATTTATTGGGTGGAAAAGTTTGTTCCCAGGCGCAGGCCATCCCTGTTCACGCGTAATAAGGTGTACCTGGTTAGCCTGCTATCTAAGGATGGCATAGCTTCCTTGGATTGACTGCAGCCCGGTGGCGAGGTTCACCAACTCCCCGCTTGTGTGTGGGTAAACCCCTGTAGTCATTTGCGCAGTTGGTTTAAGGGGATGGCCACGACTGGTTCGGGTTCTTTTTTATTTGTGGCCAGCTTTTGCCTGCGACTACGTGGCATAGAAGTCGGAACAGAACAAATACTACCATATAATAATAATACCTATGATGACAATGAGGAAAAACAACATTTCATTATCAGAAGATTTTATAAGTACATAGTAGAAATCTCAATGCTCTGTCAAGTCTTAAAAACAATGCGTAACAGCTAGTAATAAAAATAACTAAACCAGTCAATGATATACAATAAAAAATCATAATATTTACTGATCTGAAGAATCAATTAAGTATACATATTGGTTACATACAAATAACACTGAATCCCAAACCTAATCTCAAACTTAAACATATATTAAGTTAATCGCGCTAGGCTGTGGTTTTCTCACCAGATGCTGATATCTAACTAGATTCTTGAATCTATTCTGGTTCAGTTTCAGCAGTTGTTGTTCCCTCATCAGCTGGTAGTGTTGTTGCATCTGATCCATCTGATGCATTATCAGATGATGCTTTCTCATCAACAGCGACAGTTGTTGTACCAGCAGATTCTACTCCACCTGTTGAATTGCCAGATGCTTCATCTTCAACTGTTGTTGCATTACCAGCCGTATCATCAGCCGTTGTACTATTAGATGCAGTCGAATTATCAGCGGGTGGTCCATTCCTACATGTTATTGTTGTAGCATTCGTTGTGGTTTCTATTATTTCTGTGTTGTCAGTATCATAGAAAGACCTTGCAGGTGACATGGTGCCAGCGATGTGATATAGTTGTGGACTTTGAGTACTAGGCATGGTCTTTGGAGTACCAGTAGTCCGCCACTTAAAGAATGGTAATATTGTCGTGGTCTTTAACTCATGACAACTACATTTACAACGAAAATCCATTCTAAAAACTTGAAAACCAATGCTTTTGCATGTAGTCATACAAGTAAAACTTTTAACGTAATCTATGCATTTAGAATGATAACTTAAGCCATAATGTTTCCGAGCTTTTTTACTGGCACCTGTAAGAAAAATTAAGATCTTAGGCAAAAATAATTAGAGGTTACATTAGCACGTGCTAAGCAGCAGGTATGACAAGGAAAGAACTACTACAAACTATCACAAACTTCTAAACGCGCATAACTTCTCCATATTCCTATTTTTAAGGTTTTATATATTTTTTTCCTATCACTTATTTACTATACCTTTGAAATGAAAACTATATCTTTGAAATGGCATCATATCTTAATAGTACATTATGATATAAGTGCGGTAAGTTGAAAATTACAGCCGAGGCGATATTGCTTGCCCGAGCCGTAGGCGAGGGCTAAAAGAAAGCAGAGGCTGTAATTTTCAAAGCGCACGTATGTCATACGACGTTTTATAACATATTTGCGAGGAAATAAATAAAACTCGGACTGAACTTGCATATTTTCTTGTTTTCCATATGATGAAATTTTGATACGCTTGTAAATGTCTATCGGTCGATTTTTCGGGCGAGGCTTAGAGTAGCCTTTTTCGCTGCCTCTGAGACTTCTGGCGGTGTGGAATTAATAAATTCATCATTACTTGACGACATTTTCAAATAAAAAACAGTACAGCGAAAAGAAAAACCGCGCGGAATAATTTTTACTTCTTAGCAGATAAGCGAGGCGCGCGCGTTCGCGCTTTTTTTTTTTCAGGCATAGGCACAAAACAGCCAGTATTGTTAATAAAGTAAATTAATATTTTTGTTTTTGTTACAGATATTAATGGTTGTAATTTATTGTCAAAATTAATTAAATTAAAGAATTAAATGTTTATTTATTATATTTTATCTCCCAAAGTTAATTTTATTCATAAAATGTTGACATCTTTTCTGAAATAAAAACTCTTTGCTAAGATTTAAAAAAGTACCGTTCGTTTTGACGGAGCATCTTGATAAACCGTGCGATTTACTTTACATTACCGCACAAGTGCGTAATGAGATACATTACGATATTGAAATTGGTGAAATAAGAGACCCTTTACGAGCAAATATGTTATAAACCATTTTTAAAATTAGTTTAGTTAACATTCCTACTGTGTCGTCACAGTGTTCGTACCAGTAAAACTCGTGTACCTGCTGTAGACGAGTCAGTTTTCTTAATACGTAATAATTCTTATTCGTAGGTCGCTGATCTATTGAACCAATATCACTCATCATCATCATTCATCTGCCTAGCGTTTTCCCAACTGTGTTGGGGTCGGCTTCCAGTCTAACCGGATGCATTTACATGTAGCGAATACCTATCTGACCTCCACAACCCACTTACTGGGTAATACGATACCCCTTGGTAACGACTGTCAAAGATCCACGAATGACAGCCGGGACCAACGGCTTAACGTACTTTCCGAGGCACGGAGGGGTCTCGGTATGTAAAGATGGTCACCCATCCACAGACCAACCACGGCAAGCGTAGCTTAACCTGATCGATCGACCTGTGAGGCTGTTATTATTTAGCCACGGACTCCATAGTCGGACCAATATCAAAAAACAACACAAAAAAGCAAACAAACACAAAAACGAACAAATAAAAACGTTTTAATTTTTCGACTAGTCTATTGATATTGATCTTTGCCCCGTTCAATCGAGCTGACGAAAATAGCGAAGGAACCTGTTGTTGTATTAGGAAATTTGAAATCTAACACGGAGTAAAGAAAGTAAGACGAGATAGATAGATTTGGTCAACTTCGTCAGGTGGCTCCTCCCAAGTGATTGGACGAACACATTCGACCTACGATTGAATATTGAAACGTCAGAGGTCGCGTCGTACCAATGTTTTATGTGCCGTTTTTATATATTTTTATTTTTGTTAAGTGCCAGTTGTTCTGATGAACTGATATATATAATGGGTTTTCACGTCGTTTCGTCATAAGCTCCAGAGTCTCTTCCGAAAGCTTGAAATTTCTGCCCACGTGCCGCATTTAGCAAAATCACGTACCTACCTTCCTCCCTGAGGATTTCCACCATTTGGTCGAGCACCTGGTCAACGTCATATGTGGTTTTCACTGCAGCAAATCGGTTCTCTTGGTGTGACTGGAACGCTTCAGATCATAACATACATAGTTTGGAACACATTTGGACGGAGCCTAGACTTTATCAAACGAGTTCGTTAAAGCTTGAAGTTAGTATTCTGAGAGCCTCGAACAAGTCTGTGATCACTGTGGTATTGAACCTGTTGATCACCGAGACATCTTTGAATATGTTCATAATGATGAAGTCTATCTCATTTTTTGACATAATGTTGGGACTTCGCCACGTCCTTTCCTTTGGGGGTGTTTTTTAAAGAAGGAATTCATCAAGAAAAGCGTCCTTTTGCGTTCTACTGCCAAACCTGTACAATCCTACTACCGATTCCTTGCCATTCCTTACTTCCACTTTATCGTTAAAATCCCCTATGAAAACGTTGTAGTGGGTCTCAGTGGTAGAAAGCAAGGCCTTGGAGATGTCCTCGAACTTTCCTCCACTTCCTCATCTGAGTGTGCCGCGGTCGGTGCGTAAGTCTGAGCAACTTCTCGGTTAGCTTCACTACTAGGTAAACTACCCTGTTCGAGACACCGAAGACTTCCACAGCGTTTTCATCAAGGGATTTGTTTAGCAGGAACCCGATTCCACCTTGGGATAACTGATCCTCCTCTCAAAAATACATAAGTTGGCTCGATTCAAGAGTTTTTGTGCCCTTTCTTTGGAAATCACTCAACCCAAGAATGTGCCACCTTATTCCGACTTCTTCTAGCTGCACTAGGTGTTCGTCGAGCCGTAACGTGCGTCCATTATACGTCGCCGAGGTCAGTTGAGTTTGGCGGCCATTCGTAACCCAGGAATTTTTCACAACCCCTTGCTGTTACCATGACCATCGCCAAAATCAAGAGTAGCAGACGGCCGGGAACTGGAGGCCGTTGTTTGTTCTGGCCTGCCGGCCATACGGGTTGGCGATCGCAGATTACAGCTTCTCTAACTAGTGACGCTGCTGCTCGTCACTAGTCTGCGCCATTTAGCTGCGAAATTAAATGGTTATACCGCCATATTTTTTCGGTTGTCAGAACTTTGTTTGTTACAATGCAGGATGCATCACGAGCAGATGAGATTGACTGTGGCACTGAGGTGATAAGTGCATCCCTTTAAGTGTTTGATATTATAAAAAAAATATAATCCATACTAATATTATACTCGTAAATGCAAAAGTGTGTCTCTGTCTGTCTGTTACCTCTTCACGCTTAAACCGTTGAATCGATTTAGATTAAATTTGGTATAGAGATAGTTTGAGGCCCGGGAAAGGACATAGGATAGTTTTTATCCCGATATTCCCACGGGATTGAAACTTACGCGGGTGAAACCGCGAGGCGCTGCTAGTGATATCTAAGGCGTCTTTTAGGACTTGTTATGGTCGGCATTAATCGGCACAGTCGGGAGGTAAATAAACAACTTCAACGTGCCAGTCCTGCGAAGGTAGATGCCGGACGGAATTTTGCCGATCGACACCACCCGAATGAAAACTGAATATATGTAGTAATTGCTGCCGAATCGAATGTGTTGACCCGAACAAGTGGGTATCCTAAAACCTGTACCTACTAGGCTAAATGAATATCTGGTAGAAAGCATTGAATAATAGTACATTACTTCAGAGGGAAGAAAGTGACAGTTCCATACCGAGATTATGGCATTTGCGCCACGAGCTTGCGAGGGGCGCAAACCATTTGAGGTATGGAACTGTACTTTATCCTGAGGGATGTATAGTGCTTTTTATTACACCTACGAGGAAAATTATGGACATAAATGCATAGAAATGTTTATATTTAGTTAAAAGTACAATTATTAAAAGTGCAGCTATTATAAGATGTTACATTTTGTCCGGGTATCTTGATATTTTGAGACACGGCAACAGATTATCAACAACTTCTTGGGCCGTCTCTAATAGTTCTGGCGGTGTGTTAGGGATAACATCATCACTGTCGCTCGAAGTATCCATATTTTACAAAAAACACAAAGATAAATGTGTTTTTGCGAAAATGCGCGGGCTTTTCCATTTTTTATTCGCCCGTTTCTGGAGTAGGCTAAGATCATAAGGTCATGCAGCCACTTCTTCCGTGATTCCGCGCGTTTTATATACAAAAATAATTTCGTTTTTAATTTTCTGTATGCACCAAGGAGGTTGGTAACTGGTAAAAAAAAACTGTATGTGGCCAGTAACAATTTACTTGAAATTTAATTAGTAGACAGTTAAAGTCTCTTGGCAGTATGACTGGTGTGATAAAAATATAATTTTTATCACACCTGCTCTGAAAATACATACTAATTATACCAATTAGAGGGAAGAAACGCCTTTATCCCGCCCTTCAAATCCTTTCATCCCAAGGTATGGAAGTTTGTATGAAAATCCTTCCGACCCAAGGGTGGGAAATATGTATGAAATTCCATTACATACCCGGTTTTTCTTTTTTTTTAATTTGTCAGCAGTCATACTGCCAAGAGACTTTAACTGTCTACTAATTAAATTTCAAGTAAATGGTTACTGGCCACATACAGTTTTTTTTTTACCAGTTACCAACCTCCTTGGTGCATACAGAAAATTAAAAACGAAATTATTTTTGTATATAAAACGCGCGGAATCACGGAAGAAGTGGCTGCATGACCTTATGATCTTAGCCTACTCCAGAAACGGGCGAATAAAAAATGGAAAAGCCCGCGCATTTTCGCAAAAACACATTTATCTTTGTGTTTTTTGTAAAATATGGATACTTCGAGCGACAGTGATGATGTTATCCCTAACACACCGCCAGAACTATTAGAGACGGCCCAAGAAGTTGTTGATAATCTGTTGCCGTGTCTCAAAATATCAAGATACCCGGACAAAATGTAACATCTTATAATAGCTGCACTTTTAATAATTGTACTTTTAACTAAATATAAACATTTCTATGCATTTATGTCCATAATTTTCCTCGTAGGTGTAATAAAAAGCACTATACATCCCTCAGGATAAAGTACAGTTCCATACCTCAAATGGTTTGCGCCCCTCGCAAGCTCGTGGCGCAAATGCCATAATCTCGGTATGGAACTGTCACTTTCTTCCCTCTGAAGTAATGTACTATTACCTATCTATGTATCAACAATGTTTTTCAGTCTAAGAGTTTACTTTTACCTAGCGGCCTGATATGAAGCACAAATCGCCGTGCCGCTTAGAACGAATTCTTAGGCAGAGTATGTTTTCATGAAACCTTTGATCAGCAATCTGTCTAAAACAATTTAATTTTGTGGCGAATGTTGCTATTATCTTACTAACCTCTCACTCTGAAAAACTATTCTTATAGGTCCGTCAAGTAAGTACTAGATTGACTTTTTGCTGTGAAACACTAAAAAGGAAATTGAAGAACGCTTTACAGTAACCTGTCATTTTACTAACCTCTCACTCTGAAAAACTCCTATGTCCGTCAAGTAGTTAGCTGTGAAACACTAAAAGGAAACTGTGAAAATCAATTCTTGGCTCTTATTCTCAAAACATAGGTATTTGAATACTAACCGTCGTCATCATGTGATGAAATTACGGAAGCAGCTAGTAACAAAGCAATTGAGATCTGGACATTCATTTTAATCCTCCACCCATTAAAATCATTAATATGGTATATTTTCCTGATTTTCGATCAATATAAAACAAGTATCAGCTCACTAATGAAGACAAAGCGTGTGTTAAGGTAGTCAAAATAAACGAATAAAATAATAACTAGGTAGGTACATTAAATAGTCAAATTGAGTTTACTTGATTATCGCTATATCGCTAATTTCCTATAAGTATTTAAGCGTAGTAAATTGTTTTTTTATCAGACATCCTATGTAATAATAGCCTTCGTAAAATACCTTGAAATGTTAAGGCTTCCGGTGAATAATGTTCATTGAATGTAACATAACATATCAATACTCGTCCTTCTATTTGCAATCGGTTAAAATTACAGAGACTCACAGAGTTATTTTTTTACCATTTAGCTAAACCATTTGATCTCCAGGCAATATCCATCCATTGATCTCTATGGTTTTTACTAGAATAGTTTGGCAGCAAAACTATATAGGTACATAAACGAATTAGTATCACTTCACTTGGCATTCAGGGTCTAATTAATAAATCAGGAATGTGATAATGACATCGGAGAGGGACGACTTTGGACTGAGACGTATTTCTGAGAACTAACTTCTCTATGGCCACCCAAATGATGATTTAATTATCAGTATGATTTTGATTGATGTGGCAGAAGAAATTTGGCGGCAGCCGAATTCTTTTCATAACGAACGTATTTGCTTTGTTTATTACTTGGAACTAATTAATCTGCGGCGCCACAGTTTTTGGCTATGTCCCCGTATCTGATTGAGGTTTAGATACCTAGTAGTAGATTAAAATAAAAATTGAGACGTAGAAAGTAGGGCTAATAAAGGTGGGTAGGTAACTAGGTGTATCTTTATTTTATAAAAAGTTAAAAACCAAATAGTCGTTTGTAATTTAATTTTGAATGTGTAGTTCCTTCAATGGTGCTGGGTCGAATTTCAGGTTTTTCCACTATTAGAATTTCTGTGTTAATTTGTACTGACACCCCTTAGAATACTGAGACTTGAGAAATGTGTATATATTATAGGTACGCTTCTGACTACCACTTTGTGCAGTAGGGACAGCTGTGATCCTTTGTTTATTCCTTTTTATTTGCCAATTTAAGCCTCCTTCAAACAAGCGCGACACGCGATAAAATCGCGCGCGACACAAAGGCACCGCAAGTCGCGCAACGTGTGATGCCTTAGTGTCGCGCGCGATTGACGTCGCGCGTCGCGCCTGTTTCCAACAGTGCTGTCGCAGGCAGGCATATTGACCGGTTCGTTCGACAAGTGATCACTGATATTTTACAGCGGAGGCCAGGCACAGGAGGGTAGTACTTGTGCTGATAAGGTATCAGCTGCTTGCACTGAAGGATTAATTTACAAATGCAATTAATTTTACAGTGCATTAATTCTGTAATTATGTACAAAGATTACCTATAGAAAAAAAAAAACAAATGAATGCCCACAAATAATTAATTTACATAAGTATGGGGGGAGTCCTACTTTCGCTATATTTTTTATTATTAAAATGGTTCGTAATAATTATAAAAGCAGAGGAAGCCGTAAACAGTAAGTAACCAGAAAATATATTTAGAAATCTATATTTCCCCTTTTTTATATAAATAGTATAATTAGCCTATTATACTGCTGGGAAAACTACATTTAGGTATTACTTCTAGCATCATGACTGTAGTTTAGAATGTTTAAGTAGGTTTGGAGCCCACAAGGTACATAATTCAAACAACTTTGCTTGCATTTTGGTCGTGCCGTAGGTACTCATATTTAAGTCTTGCATCCGCATGCGGCTTCGCCCGCGAGTCGGTAAAAAGTAGCCTATGTAAGGTCCCCAGGGTTCAATGTATCCCCATACCAAATTTAATCACAATCGGTCCAGCACTTTCGGAGATTAGCCGGAACAAGAATTATAAAAAATATTTTTTGTTATTATCGTATGTACTTTCGCATAATTATGCATTTAGTAAAAAGCTGTTATTTTGACATTACAAACAGACGCTTCAATTTTATTTATTTGCATTTATATGTATGTGGTGTGTCGTTATGTATAGGTAGATGTAGATTATTTGTAAAGATTCGTCTCATCGTATCTTTTAATTTTTCAGTTACGTTTCCATTTATTTTAAATGCGACTGATATGAAAAGTAAGTATGACTTTTTTATCATGTCTAGGTGCAATATTATTTACATTTTTATTATTATCGGGTCAGGCGATGTTATTGAGTTTTCCATTAGGACTTTCTTAGTAACAGCCCGGAGTATGGAGGTTGACGGTGTGATACCCTCGTGCCTTGGAAAGCACGTTAAGCCGTTAGTCCTGCACCTGATCTCCCATCGGACTATTAGAGTGAGGGAAGAGGGAGTGCACCTGTGTCTGCGCGCACACTTGTGCACTATAATATCTCCCGCGCCGAAGGCTAGTCTCCGTTGAGATTGGCCGCCGTGGCCGAAATACGGTCTGGAGGACTTTATTTATTTTATTTTATTTATGCTTTTCTGATTGATATCGCGTTAGCATGAGATCAGGGGGCCTAAAAAGGCTACTTTGGCAGAATCATAAAAGGATAACATTATGACTCGGAAAAGCTACGACGTTCGTTTGAGTTTCAATCGTCAGCTCTCGTGAAAATCTATTGATTTTACACAAAATATTAGTGTAAAATAGTAACAGTGAATATATTTTGTTAAAATAATACAAAAAATATATAATTTCGGCCTATACGCGTCAAAAAGCCAAATCGAAATACAGAAATCGTATACGGTTGGAAAGGGCTTTTCAAGAGCAATTGAGTGGTATTAATAAAACACCATATGACTGAGTCCAGCAGTGCCGGGAGCGTAAAAGAATGTATGCGGTTGCGCGGATCAACGACGGTGCCAGTACATCTGCACCTGGGGCGGTAGAAATTATGCAAGTGAATGATGAAATCACTTCTATATCGATACTGGATCAATCCCGTTACGTAAACGTATTCACGTACAACACATGGCCGTGTCCATGACACAGCCACACCCCATTTTTAATTTTACTTAATTTTTCGTAAGTATGGGAACATAGGAAAACGTTCCAGTTAAGATACTATGCTTTAATTTAAAAAAATAACTTAGTCACCTTGACTCGTAGATACTTTTGATGTGTGTAGTTTATTCAGCATCGAGCGAATATCTACCTAAGTACTCTATTTATTTATTTGTAGGTAATGTTAGGCTTGCTAGACATTTGTTCGGGTTGGCATGATTTGGCACAGCCGGGTGGAAAAATCGAGTATTCATATATGTTCGTGAAGAGGCCGCTCGATTTAGTTCAACTTTAGCCGAGCCGGCCCGAACATGATTCAGCGAGGGATCTACCGATGTGTCGATCGAATATGATTGTGTACCTAGTAAATAATTTGTTGTTCTACAAATACTGCTTATCGAATTTGCGGACCCAAACAAGTGTGTAACATCCTTTTGCATTATTTTTAGTGCAAACTTATTATGGTGAATTTATTTTAATTCAATCATTACAGACTTCAACAAAACCTCAATTCTACGTTACGGCTTTCACAAAACCCATAAGTGCTTGGACTTCCAAAAAACTTACCTATGTATAAATACATGTCTGATAAGAGGTTATGACATTGCTTCTGCTGATAAAGATTGCAAATGTACTTGTTTTAAAGATAAATTAAAATCGAAGTATTTCGGTGTAAACCCTGCTTGGAAATTACCGACTACTACTATACCAGCCTGGGTTGGAGGTTCCCTTGATTCGTCTGAAGGAAAATTTGTCCTCGTGCATGCTCACAACCAAGAAAAACTTAAACATAAAATAAACGAGTCTCTATTGAAAACTAACGGAACAGCACAGTATGGAAACAATAGCAGCGAAGAGGATCATAATGAAGCAAGCTCTGATGGAGAAATCAAGAACGAAGTTACTGAAGATGCAGAGCCTGGGAGCGGAGATAACGGAATCGGAAGTGGAGAAGAGCATCACAATGAAACACACTCTGGTGGAGTGGCTGAAGGCAAAAGCGGAGAGGCTGAAGGCGAAGGGACTGAAGGCGAAGGGGCTGAAGCCGAAGGGACTGAAGCCGAAGGGACTGAAGGCGAAGGGGCTGAAGGCGAAGGGACTGAAGGCGAAGGGACTGAAGGCGAAGGGACTGAAGGCGAAGGGACTGAAGGCGAAGGAACTGAAGGCGATGGGACTGAAGGCGAAGGGACTGAAGGCGGAGAGGATGAGCACACAGAAGCCGGGGATGAAGATGATGAAGACGAAGAACATGAGAACGAAGAAAAATAAATAAATAAAATTAATAAATTCTTTATTACTAGAAGAATGGGTACAGTAAATCTCCTTAAAAACAAATTTGGTCTTATGTTATGTGCACTTAGGTATCAAAGGAGTGCTTTGGCACTCGTACTAGGATTACCCTGTATCATGAATGTCATCTCACCTTCTTCCGAACCAACTAGGATGGTTTAAACAATTTAATGTTAAATAAATTCTGAACAAAATAACTATTAACTTATATTTTACCAACAAAGATATAAACAAAAGGAGTGTTTGTGTATATGTGTGTTGTGGTGTGTGTGTGTGTGTGCATGTTTGGTATTGTGTGTCCGAAGTCCAAAAGGTATGAGTGAGTATGTGTTGGTGAAATAGTCAATTAACCCACTAATTGTATAAGTCTCTCAAATCCTTCTTAAGTAATTCTTTTAGCTAGTCATTTACAGCGTTCCGGCATTGCTGTCGGATAAGTAAGTACCTAAGCAAATATTTAGAACAGCATTGAGTTTATTATAAACCTGCGATCCCAGTATTGTGTGGCGGCAATTTTGCGCGAATCGCATCATCTGTGGCGGTACTTACTTCCGGGTCATACTTCCGATATCGGAGCGTGTGATTAAAATGACGATATCTCTCACTGCTGAGCAAGATCAGTTCTATGTATCTCCGTGCTACACAGTCTCGTTCTTTTGAGCTTTCCTTCTCGTAGCCGTAGGGAGTGTGGTAAAGTGGTACGGTCAGCATCAAAAGTCGATTAACACTTCAGTTTTTTTAATCTTAGTTATTGAGCAAAATATTAACACTTCAGTTTTTTTTAAATCTCAGTTATTGAGCAAAATATTTGTTGAAAATTGCATCGTACTTCTGCTGCAATTTTGAATAAATATTTTGCTCAATAACTGAGGTTAAAAAAACTGAAGTGTTAATCGACTTTTGATGCTGACCGTACGTTTGCGCAATGATATTTGGAGCACAAAGAGTTGTCTAACAGTTAAAACCTCACACTCTAATAGAGAAGTGCGGTAGGATACCTAAAGGGCTTCCTTCACATGACTTTAAGGACCGATCTTTGTGGCCTTTCAAGACATAACATACTGACTGCAAAGGTGCCATCCCAGACAGAGATACAGTACCCGAGCAAAGATTGAGAAAGCGCAAAGTAAACTGTTTTTAGTCTTTTAAGATCTGCCACTGATCTGAGTTTCTTGAACACAAAAATGAATTTACGAATACGGAGGACGAGTTCATCAAGGTGCCAATGTACTAATTTAGCAAACAATGGACCTGGACCCCAAAGTATTTTATTTTTAAGGTCCTCTTAATACCAAGGCAGTCACAATAGGCGTTGGCAGTTTCGCAGCAATATGCCTGAATCGTGTACGTCTGGTTTAGGTTGTTTTTTTTTGCGAAAGGGAGAAAGTTTAGAATTATGTTTTGTCTAGGATAAGTGTTAAGAGATTGCCAGATAGCCAATTTATAACAATTCAAAAGGTGTCTTCCACATAAACTTTAGCCTGCTCTCGGTTCGGACCATGAATGAGCAGTACTGTGTCATTGGCATATGCCAAGAGTTTAGTATGTAGCAGAGCTAAAAAAAAAAACTATGTTTTTTTTCTAATGTTCATAAATTGTTATTATAAAGTAAGAACAACGTTGGACCCAGCACGGTGCCCTGTGGAACACCGTAACTGACAAACTGCTCATTGCTGACAAGAGTACTAATCTTTAACAAAAACGCACGTCTTTTTTTTGTGTATACAAGTCATTTTTAGTGGTATGGAAGCTGTTATCACCTTTGTCCATCACAACGAAAGATTCAACTGACATAACATTTATGGGCTTATAAATTATTTGGATCTATCATAAATCCTAGTTTAATCTCAACTGATGGCCTACGCAGAAAGAAGTATTCATGTCGAATAAACACAAGTCATAAAAAGTCGAATTGTTACTGAGGCTACACACGTGTTCGGAAGGGCAGTATTTGTTGAACAATAAAGCCGACCCGAATCAATTACTACACATGTTTAGCTTTCATTTGGCATGAGCAAACTGCGTTCGGCATCTACCCTTGCTTAATTGTGTTCGGGTCGGCTCGGACAAGTCGGCCGGTTTTTTCCCGAACATATCTACAAGCATTCGATTTTGCCGCCCGGCTCTGCCGAATTATTTCGACCCGAACATGTGAGTAGTTCCCCAAAAAATTAGCGGTAGTAGGTATTAGTGGTGATATCGAGTGCAGAGGTTCATAGTTGCATTAAAAATTAAATGGTATATAATATATTTGATTGTATTAACCTACCAAACTACTTGACAAGAAGTGTAGAATTAGTCAGCATTAAAATGTTTGAATTTCGGAAAACTTTCTGGATACTGGTTAGTCTTTCATAATGGAAGTTAATAACAAAAATAATAAGATTTACTATCCGTTTTAATACATTGTACAGTAACGTTTTTACAAAACATTATACTTCGATAGTTCGATATAACTACAATAACAAGGGTGAGTAGCAAACTTTTTATGGAATACCCGAGAGGCAATGCTTGTGTGACGGCTATGACGTATCACTAAGATTTTTTACTAATACATTGAGAACATACATATTTTTGCTTTTATATCGATATATCAATTTCTTTTATACGGATTGACACTTTCAGCATAATATTCACAGGCACTTTTGGGACAAGGGTAAAAGTGCCGCTAAGAAATGTATTCACTTTTATACACAAGGTGAGTTTTTCAAGATAAGACTTTAAGGCGAAAACCAAACTACTAAGAGAAATAGAATTTCAATTGGGTAGGTACATACATAATTTTATTCCCTTGCAGAATATGGTTCTTATCGGTAACACTATTGCTGGGTATAAATGAATTCTACCTATGTATATTTATTTATACTGGCAAACTTTTTTGAAAGTGCTGTTCTAACTCTCTCTAAAATCAAGATCTTGTTTGCTTTAAAGGTTATAGCACATAATTATATGAACTCGGAACACCGTATCGCCTTTGGCCTCGCCGTCAAACAGGCGTCAACCTAACGTTAGCACGTAACCAAAGAGGATCAGCAGCTCCGATACGTCGACTCGGTTACGGCTAGGCGACGCCACGCTTACGGCTCACCGACCGCTAGTTGATGGTGCTGCAGGTAGGCCGCGGAAGGGGTGAGAGGTGCAAGGGTGGACGAAGTGGTGTAAGCTCGGGTACGGAGAGACGTAAGCGCGGGGACGACGCACGAGCCGTAAGCGCGGGAAATCCAAGTTGACCACGCACCGCACCGCGGTTCGTGAGCTTGTCCCGATGCTAGGCGATGACGTTACGATTCTGATTAGCGTGCGTAATGCGTTGCAGTTTCATACAAAGAAGTATATACTTTCCGAGTTGATATGTGTGCCATGACCTTTAACCTCTTTGCTATAAGTAGGTATCACAGATTCGGCTTATACCCTCAAGTCGGTTGAAGTCCAATCTTAAATTGCAAAAGTGCATTAAGGCTCCTACAATCAGGCGCAACGCGCGCCGCGAATCGCGCAGAGTTGGCCCAGAGTTGTTTTAGAGTTGGCCCTTAGTTAAAATGCAATGTTGTCTCCATGATTTCTTTATTTTTTTAATTACCTTACGAAAAGCCATACCTATAGTAAGGTAACTGTAAGATAAAACATGTTTTGGAAACCACTTTTAACTAACATTAAGAAATGCTTTTAAGTAATAGAATAACGTATGAGTATCTCCGTCATCATTTCGTCATCATAGGCCTCCCTCAAGTGTCGCCACATCGACCGGTCCTGTGCTTCTGGCATCTAGCGGGGACTATCTTAGTGGCACTGTGTAAAGTAATTATTTCTCTCTACGGACCTACCTACTTATATTATTCTTATAGACCTACCTACTTATATTACTTATATTATTTTTTGTCCGATATTCTTCTAATATCGACCCATTGTATTAATTTGCTCATCATAGAACAAGAATATACCATTGTGGCTTGTTTATTGATAAACTTCTACAAATAGAAAGAAAAACAGACAAGTACTTACAAACAAACAAACTTCATGTACCAACTTACGCTGCCGTCGGATCGGTTGGTAGAATAAAATAATTGCATAAAGTAAACAAAGAGAAGGTTATTAACGGAGATAAGTCAGCTAAGCCGGACAAGAATACCTTGATTAAAGATTGAGTTATTTGTAGTAAAACGCTTCTGGACTCTCTTTTATCTGTGTGCGCAGAACCGAGGGCGAAACAAGAGCGGAAGGCAAACAATAAATCCACCTACATAAAAATTGCAACAACTTTGTTCATAATGCCGATAAAGGCATCATCAGAAGTTGGTTCGCTTCGCACCCTCGCGCCCATTCGTGCAGAGATTACCAATAAATCCAATACGGGATAATTGGCCGACTTAATTCTGTTCTATCTTTCTACTTAGTTCAGTCGTCAGAATGTGCCAGCTCAGGCCCCTTGGGAGAGTCCAGCCGAGAGCACAAACATCGCTTGCTTGCTGAACAAAAATAGCATCTTGTGTACTTTGATAGGAACGAGTTTTATTTGCAAATGCGAAACGAAGCAGAATAAACGACAAATAAAGAAAATGGCTCAGTTAATGAGGTATTTTTAGTTTAGTGCTCTCCAAAATACGTGATTAATTTGAGTCATTTTCGAACATCATCTTTGACCTTTGGTTCTTTTATTGGATTTTCCGGTATGTTTGATTGACTCAGGACATAGTGTCACTTTTCTTTGTCGTCTAATGGATGAAAATGATGAAATCAAGGGGTGGCACCGATTTGATATTCGCATCAGTCAGGGGGCCTCTGGGACCGCTGCCGAGCTGCGACTTGATTCAATAGGGATGTAGAGTCAATATCGATCGGCATAATTATTATGCATTATACACATAGGTAGGTATAAAATACTCCCAAATATACCTATGATTTATTTACTATTACAATGCTTTGAGTGTAGTAGGTAACATTACTAACTACTTATGGATTTTTTAATTTTATCATTGCTGGATAGCTAGTGGAATCGGTATGGCCGGGTATGGTCGTAACAGTATTTTATTATCAGTGTCACGAAGTTTTTGAAAAAAAGTGAAGTTACTTAAAAAAAAACCAATCATTAAGTGTAATTGACGTATTAGAACGTTGAAGTATTTGTTAGAACGCTGTCAGTCGAAAATATGATGAATTGAGAACTTTTCATTTTTTGTTGTTCTTTCATAGTTTCATTATGTATGTTACCTCTGATAGCAATCTTATACCGACATGCATAAAGATCACTGTGACGCAAATTCACAGGTAAAATAACTGTGAAAGGACTATGCTATACTTATATGTAGCTAATATTTGGCCTCTATAGTAGTGAGTCCCTCATTAGCTAGTCTTTATATTCATCAACCTGACCTTTTTCCGCCCCAAATTGAAAGAACAAATCAACGCGTCCAAGACACAATACTTACGTCATAAGATTAATCAACTCGTAAATGTCCTCTTCTCAATATGACCACTTCCTACATACCTATAGCATATTTAATCTTCTCCCCATGACGAGATAGAATTAAAACGTCAGGCAAAGCGGGAAAATCTCGTTCCAAAAAATTAGCCAGCAAAATTCCAACAAATAATTAATCTGGAATAATCATACAAAACGATGCGAACGGGATGCTCGACCATTATTACCATTCATTTCAAATCAGGCGTGCGGAGGGTTGGGGAGGGCGCAGGCCGCGCTCGACCTGAATAAGCATACATTTTCCAATCAGGACACGTATCATTTAACTTGCTATTAAATTCGACTTCTTCCCTCTGAATTATTATCATGTCAAAGAGGATCTGAGCAAGTAAATACGAGTTTTATAATTTCGACAGGAATACAAAACAAAAAGTAATTGCGAAATGGAAAGAAATTTATAGACCTTTTCGCCTTAAAATTTATTGTGTGGTGAGCATTCAAAGTCTCAAAAGGCAGGTGGTTCGTTATGCTAGGAGTGAAATACTTTTCATAAGCGCCGTCATAACATTCTTGCTTTAAGACCTTTTACGGTAATTACTCGCTGCGTAAGAGCTTTTTCAGCGAATTAGAATTTTGGTCTTAGTTGTTTTTTTACATCTTTGAACATGAGGATGCGCGGGGTTTTCTATGCTAAATAAAGTAATCTGTTTCGTCATATTGTGCGTGCGTGTGAGACAGCAGAGCAGGCGGCCACCTGACACGGCCGACACCGAGTCACCGTCACCCGACCTCCCCTTATTAATTTAATAACTTGAACACCGTCATTATCCGACTAATTGGAGGGGTGATGGGCTCCTTTTAACACATTACCTAAGCGTTTAACGTTACTTTTATGAACTGTGTAATTAATATTCCCCGCGTTCAGAACATGACGTGTGTAACACAGGACAGTAGGTAGGTTCTACTTATTACGACATTAGTATTTATTGTTAATTTATCGAGTAGTTAAATCAGAGTATGGTTACACGATTTAAACTAATTTACCCAAATTAAATAAAACCAATTTTGAGCAAGTTTTGTAAGACAATAAACAAGTTTTTTTACAACCCTTACTTAATCTGATCGAGGTGTAAAATATATTGTTCATTAAAAATTCTATAATATACCTAAGTATAAAAGTGGAATCACTAGTGTTTATAGCGGCCATACAGATATGCTGGCAGACTGTTATCACAAAGTATTAATTAACGCCTAACGGTAAATTTTTCGTTGTTTACAAACATATCATTTTGCTGTCTTACCGACGCTCTAGGCTAAATTTTACTTAGAAATTTAAGAGATATAATTAAGAATTTTGCAGAGCGCAATAATTTAGGGCTCGTCATTAAAATAAGAGTGATATCAGGTTTCGCGTAATTAACGCCAAGGGCGGATTGCTATTTTTGTTATCAAATATAAATGTTATTTATCATGATCGTTGAACAGTATGAATAGCTCTCTGTTTTATCGAATCGCAGAATTGAAGTGGAAGAACTTTGTAGTACATATAGTTGTAAACTTGATACATCATAATACATTAAGTGGATGGCGAAGACCTTGACGAGCGGTGTACGTTTCCCTGTGTGTATGACTCGTCGAGGCCCTACAATCGCGAGCGTGATACAAATATACACATAATTTTAATGCCGGGGGTGAAGCATTAAAAGTCAGGGATCAAATGCCTTTAATACCACACGTGAAAACTATGGAGTTGTTTTTATTTTGAAATATTAATTAAAATAATGATATTAAATTGGTAGGTTTCCGGCTATAACAAAATGCACTTGATAGCGTGTAGCGATGATGTCAAGGATTGGCGGCATTCTTTCTGGGGCAATGGGTATTCTAAATTGTACCTACAGTTTAAGTAGTCAAAAATTGCCTAAATTTGTCATTTTCTTTGATTGCTCCTTTACCTACTTCTATCATAAAGTGGAACGAAATTAAAAACCATTGATTGGGAAAATTTGACAGTTTCGGGTAGCTTGATGTGCTGGCGTCTGTACATCAGGCCACACGTCAGTGGTAACACTTTGGCATTGAGCTGGCATAGCGTACCACGAAGTTTCTATAGAATAAAAGGCCAGCAAAAGCTGTATCTAGTACAAAAATACTGGTTTTGTTACCTTTTGACGTGCAGCCAACGGTACCTAGTTCTAAAGAACTGCAAACTGCAAGTGATCAAATATACCGTGTCTTATCTGCTTTTCTTTCGCCTCATACCTATTCCAGTACCTACGAAAGATTGGTGGTGGAAAAATGTGATAATCTCCAAAGTTTTCGTAGGCTAGATGTTTAAAGCAGCGGGAGGCACGCGACGCGGCGGCGCTCGCATTACTTACTTTAATCTTCACTCATATTTACTAATTACATATGTACATGGATGACTTATCGAACCCCTAAATGGTACAGCACATCGACATTAACTGAAGGCGTTTTTAGCAACAATGATAACGTTAAAACCAAAACGCACAGAATAAAGGCTTCTACAAACAGGTGCGACACGCGAAAAAATCGCGCGCGACACAAAGGCACCACAAGTCGCGCAACGAGCGGTGCCTTTGTGTTGCGCGCAATTACCTATATCGCGTGTCGCGCCTGTTTGTAAGAGCCTTTAATCATGACATGTGGGTGTCAGGAAATCATCACTTAATAAAATACAAAGAGACTAGTGTGTCGCAGGGATCAGTCGATGCTCTTTGAAGATGATCACAATGACGGCAGGTACAGTCACGGAAAATGGTTTATTAAATTGCCACACTACTCAATTACTCATCTTGTAGTGTCATTTCACACAACTGACAAAAAAAATTAATTAATTAAATATTTTAATAATAATTAAATATACGTATATACGCCTGGGCCTCCCATAGTGTCTAGGTATCGGTTGGCGAACAAGTTTCTAGTTAGTATTGTTTTTTGTTTATTGCTGCACAATGTTATTTTACGGTAGGTATCGGAGGATATATTTGGGCTGAACCTGCCGAAATTCATTCAAATGGCACATAATTATATTGGTTGCGGGAGGCCCGATATGATAAACGTTTTCATTTTTATAATAATTGTTATATCAGTACCTAAGTAGGTATATAATTCTTAGTAATTTCGCTTCCGGGTCATTTTATTTTTTGTATACATATTTGTGTACGTAGACAATGTGGCTATTGTGACTTATAACATCGCCTTGGATGAGTCTGTGAAGGTGCTATAATTTAAACTTCGAGATGCCCTAGCTAAAAAAAAAAAGCGCTCTTTGTCTATATAAGTACCCATCACCGAAATCTGTTTCTCCCTAATTATAATGTTACCTACCTAATACCTATTAGTTACTTACCAACGGTTACTGATCATCGACATCATCGGCCTACCGCATTCCACTGCTGCCGATCCAATCGAACGCTAAGAGCGAAATCCGCGACAACGCAACAACGTGGTAGTAACCTGACGCATCGCTTTTATCTATCATCAAATATTCAACTAACTTCGCGCACATATAACGCATCCGTCAATAGCGTTTGAGCCGTCACCCTTTTAATTTAGACTCGGACGAGGGGTCATTAAACAATAAAGTGTTGATTAAAAGCCCCCATGCGCGGGGTCGTTGCGAATAACTGCGCTTCCTGCACCGGACCCATTATATTATCACCGATTATTGGCACCGGCTGTCCCGACACTTCGCTCGAGTGTGAGCACTCCTTCAACAAACTATACCGAAGGTCAGTCGTTATAAAACGCGTCATCGAAATGATGTGTCACTTTTGACTGATACAGGTTCAGGTGCTTAGTCGAAAGAAGAAACGCGTTTCTGTAAAATGTCTACAGACATAAAATAAAAATAATAAGATAAAAAAACCGGTCAAGTGCGAGTCGGAATCTCGAACAAATTCCCGTACAAATTTGTAGGTATATAACTACAAATTTACGGTTTTCGGATTTTTTCCTTTACTTGTGCTACATGATATTGCTTCTTGTCAAATTACACGAATCTACGAGTAGATCAACGGGAAGTACCCTATAGGTTTTGATTTCCTTGCGAGTGTCAAATATGTGGCATAAACTAAACGGAACATAAACGCCTGTATCATTTGATTGCGTTGACTTTGAAGTTTCAGCCCTGAGTATTTGATATTAATTTCAACTCAGACGGACACTGAAGTGATCTTATAAGGGTTCCGTTTTTCGTTTTGAGGTACGGAACCCAAAAATACGACAACCTAGACGCGTACCGCAAGGGTTGAATCGAGATGGCTCTTGAAAATGATGCCGGGAAGGATTTGGGGGAGGCCTTTGCTCAACAGTGGGATACCTGCAAAATAAAAAAAACCTGTTTCTCCAGTATCGTTAAATATGTAATAAAGTAATTTAGCGCTTGGTGCGTATGTATGTAGGTATTAATAAATAACAAATTATAGAACAACCTTTCAATGAAATAGCACATTTATTGCGTATACGGTATTTTAATTAAAACATTTTAGATACTGTTCGTAAAATCTGCTTAGGTAATAGTAGTTTTGATAAATTAATAGCACTTTTAAGTTTGTTTGTTAATTGAATATCTACCTTAATGCATAACGTTTATTTCTCATTTTTATGAAGCAATATTTATTTTCACACGCTACAGACATATTCGATGATTAATTGTTTAAGTTTCTTCAGAAAGTCTCATTCGTGATATTTTGAATCGTTGATTGCAGTTTTTCTTCTGGCGAATCGAGGTCGTTGTTCTTTAAAAAAATATTTCATCCTCTAATAGTTTCACACTTTTTCATACAGAACAGACCAAATAGGAACATATTTTAAAATGTTTTGGTTTTTCTCTTTATTGTTTTCTGATTTTTTTTTCTTTTTGCTATCTACTTAAATATAATTTATAGCACTCAGGAATAATGTAGCTTTCTGCCAGCAAAAAAATTAAATTGGATCAATATTTCCCGAGATTACCCCCTATAAACAATCTGACAAACAAATTTTACCTGTTAATAATATTATAGTATAGATTTTCGTTAAAGACTTACTGTCATAGAAATATTTATATCTATGGTTATTGTCAATCAAAATTAATAGCGAATCGCGTTATAGCTATACGTGGAGGAGGGGGAAGGCTTTCGGTTGAGTGATGATGATATTCTGCCACACAGGACTCCCATAGATGTCGCTCTTGTGACACTGATGTTCGATTTCCACGCAGATGGAGTCGCAAGCACTTGCGCGCACAGCGCTTTTCAGTTATCATTGTTCGCACTCGGGCCACGTTTCAATTACATTAGAAGTAGCTAAGGGAACCACAGTTATTTGAACATAGTGACGTGTTATGCCTTATTATGTGAAATGTATTTCGAACACAGAGATAATCTGGAAAACCTTTTATGGAAATTGTATACCAATCGTTAAAAAGAGAACCGTCCTGTTAACAGATTTTAAATCATTGCCGTCAGTGGCCGCCATTGTAACGTCAAGTTAGTTCAAAAGCGGTCGTTCCAGTCGAACAAAATGATCGTCGTCGGAGCGGATTGCGGGTTACACACCTCGCGGATCAATAGATCTCATTCAAATAATAATAAGGAGTTATAGATCAGTCGGGTGCGGTGGTCGCGGCCGCAGCGCCCGCGCCCGCGCCCTCGCTTCACTCTGCCTATATTTGAGTATGGAAATGGATATTTATTTCACGTCTCGGCTACCCGCCGCAGCCGTCTGCGGTGATCGCCGAAGATGATAACGCTTCGATTTATATATTTCACTCGATGATCGGTAGCTGCTACTACGTTCACCATACAACTGCCAGAACGGATCGTATTTGTGTATACAGGATGACATCAGACTATCTCAGATTATATGTAACAAAATCGCAGTAGACCGGGAAAATGGAAATACCGAAGGTAAAACAAAAGAAAGGAAGAACCCTGATACAGACTAAAAAATGTATAAAATACTACTTAGGTATAAGTAAGATAGGTAATCTCTTTAATTGATATTCGATCAATAAAAGAGATTCGGGCGTAGAGAATTCTACTTTTCAAGGAAATTAACTTTTGTTTTGGGGCGCAGGTACTCCTGACACTGGACGTTAGCAGTTTACTAAGTTATTAAAATAAACGAGAAAAACATGAATATAAAACAACAACCTGTAGCCACAAACTTGAAATTGCATGCAAAATCTACTACTTATTCGCCATAAAGTCGATTCCTCGCTTATGGCTGAGAGATTGATGACAGAAACGAAATGCGTCCGTGGTCACATTTTAAAGGGCAGATAGTTGATAGATTAGTATATAATAATTGAATCGTAGACATTAGGTACCAATGAAACTTTGAACTTGGGTGTAGTACAGTCCGTTGACAGTTATTTTACCTCTGACAGCAGCAACCCAACAGCAACCTTATGTGACGAGGATAAAGATCACAATGACTTTGACAGACCTGTCAGTGATAGCAACCCAACAGCAACCTTATGTGACGAGGATAAAGATCACAATGACTTTGACAGACCTGTCAGTGATAGCAACCCAACAGCAACCTTATGTGACGAGGATAAAGATCACAATGACTTTGACAGACCTGTCAGTGATAGCAACCCAACAGCAACCTTATGTGACGAGGATAAAGATCACAATGACTTTGACAGACCTGTCAGTGATAGCAACCCAACAGCAACCTTATATGACGAGGATAAAGATCACAATGACTTTGACAGACCTGTCAGTGATAGCAACCCAACAGCAACCTATGTGACGAGGATAAAGATCACAATGACTTTGACAGACCTGTCAGCGGTAGCAACCCAACAGCAACCTTGTGTGACGAGGATAAAGATCATAATGACTTTGACAGAACTGTCAGTGATAGCAACCCAACAGCAACCTTATGTGACGAGGATAAAGATCACAATGACAGTGACTGTATAGTTTTAGTTAAGTTAGGATTTAATTTTATTATTTTTATTAATTTAACTTTTGACCGCCACCCGTCGAAAAATCAAAAACGTGCCCTCGGCGTCAAAGTCTATCATGTAGGCGAACCGTGGCGTGCTGGGCACATTTTGGTTTGTCATCTATACATGACTGTGGCGGTCAAAAGGTTAATTAAGTATTAGTTATAATTTTGTAACAAAATAAATAGTTATGTCTGATAGAATTTTACGACAATTAATAATTACTAAAACAGCTAAAGACATGATTTGGACAGTGATGCAAAATCAGAGGTGAAATAACTGTGAAAGGACTGCTACATAATCATTTTAATGTCTATGAAATAAAACAATGATATTTAGTTTGTATACTTATCTTCCTTCTATAAATACTTTTTCTTTCTTTCTTAGCAAGAGCCTTCTTCTTTTTATTTCAATATCCGAAAAAATCACATGCAATCTTTTAATATTTCGAAAATCCTACATTAATGAATTCCCGATATTGTATCACATAGGTCACATTCTTTAAAGAGTACCTACCCGATTTATTTATACTGTGCTTCACAGACATTATTTATTTTCTTGGAAGATTCGAGCAGATTTAAAATTTATATCTCGGGCATGTCACGTCCCGGGTTAATTAGGTGCATATACGCTCCAGTAGCAAACGATGCGCCCCCGCCTATTATTTACACCATTGCACACGTATGCCGCTCAGAATAATTATGGACCTCTTCGCCACCTTTACACACATTTTGCATACTTACTTGCCAGATAAAAGTATATTTTATTGAAGCGTTAGTAATGCTACGAATAAGCTGCTAATTAAATAGTACAAACTACTTAAAATGTCAGTACCTAACTTAAAAGTCGTTGATTGATTCGTAAACGTTATTGAGGTTTGAGGAACGATATACCTATCTTTATTTCCTTTATAAGAAATGTAATTAGGTACATGACAAACATGACACTTAAAAAACTTATATTTTGATTGACGATCGGTAACAAACTTACATATACTTACAGTATTAATCATCACATGTTACTCCTTAACTTATTAGCAGGTTGGGAGGCCTTCGTAAAATGCATCACAGACCTACAATGTAACATAATCAGCCTTTATCTAATGTTCCCATTGCAGGAGCTTAGGCCTCCTTTCAGTGGGAGAGAGTAGGCCGTAATCCACCACTCGGGCCCGGTGCGGG
The DNA here is from genome assembly GCA_963855955.1 of Luperina nickerlii. NCBI lineage: Eukaryota > Metazoa > Arthropoda > Insecta > Lepidoptera > Noctuidae > Luperina > Luperina nickerlii. The sequence continues at coordinate 10,980,741 of OY979667.1, read as the reverse complement.
TTGGTGGATGTCACAAATCTTCGAAATTTTTACACACAGTAAAGTGCCTGCTTGTGTTTGAACTCACGATTCATAAGTCGCGGCCTTTACCACTTGCCTACCACTGCTCTACACTATTAATGTAAGCGATTAATGAAAACTTATAATAAATACTTTACAAAAGTGTAACACATGGAAGCGATTTAATATACGCGATAAAGGGCGTAGTATGAAAGGTTAATAAAACACGGCTCGTGAGGAGCTGCCGCATATTTCCAACATTAATTGGAATATAAGGCGATAAGTGGCGAAGAGGTGGTTCTTCATCATTAAGATAATATGCAAATATCTGAAGGAGAAGATGCTATAAATTTTCTCGGTAAGACACTACGGATCAGACTTGATTGATTCGCAGATGATAGCACGGATAAAATGCGAGTAGGCAATTATTATAGTGGTGCTAGCCACAGTGGTTTCTATTTATATGTCGTTAGGCTAATCTATATCTGTGTACTCATGAATCTCGTAAAGCAGCGCACAGAATATAAATTTAGATTCTCGATTTAGATTTTCATTCAAGTTTATCAATTTTCCCAATCGGATAAGACCGCCTCCCGTGCCATGTGCCTCTAAACGATTATATTTGAGTACTAAACCAGTGAGTAGGAGACTTAATGAGTCTATCTACGACTAAAATATTGCCGTACAAGTAACTAATTGACAGAGAAACATCTAAGATAATACTTGTTTCTGATCGCTGACGCTGTAATCACTTTATTATGTCGACTAGTCTGTATTGATTAGGTCCTATCACTCCTAGTGAAGATTACTCATGCAATCGAAGGTTTGATTTGTATGGTTACCGGTTCTGTTATTATTATGATAAAAGAACCTAAGAATGTCAAAATCAAGAAAATGTTGCTAGTTGTTTGCTGGCACGTTTCCCGCTACAATGCAGGATAGTCGATGTGTGACCCCTGCGCTTGCGCATATTTACATCTCACTTTACGGCTAACTAGCTGTACCACGCCTCGACCAAACTATTTTACGGAAATGTCGGGCGATGCACGAAACAATTCAACTTTACCGTAATATCTGCATACAAATGTTTGGGAACCCCGTTTCGGTATGTGATCGAAAATGCCAGTTTGCTTTTGATTTTGCTCAGGGCATCGGTTTTATCAATAGGTAAGTATATCTTAGAATAATATTCAAAACATGTTTAGTGTGTTCTCTTCTATTGATATAAAAAATGATGTGTGACGCACCATATGCTTAGACTCACCGTTCATAATATGTCATGTGCGGGGGTTCCATAGTATACATACATACTTTATAAAAGTATGAAAATAGGAAATATTTATAATAGGGTGTACATGTTTTCTAATGTATTAAAAAGTTACTTAATTCTATTAGATTTGTCATAAAAAGAGTGCATCTACAATGGGGTGGGTGTCTATTATTGTAGATATAATAAATACATATGTATTTGAAGCCAATGGTGCTCCTGACAAAGACAGACGTAGAACGTAATGTAAATTCTATTATTACAGCCTTTTATTTTTCAATTACGAACCCCCAAGCCGCCCGCGCTTTGGCCTCGGGGTTAACTCTGCGAGACCCTCAGATATTTTATTCTTTTATTACTTATTCAACGTTTGTTTATTTTTAAGATTATTTTGCTTTTTTGGTATTCGAATAAACTATATAAGTATATTGTATTTGATCACGAACATATTTTATATTTTTATACACATGAAGCTGATGAAGTTATTTGTATTTGTCAAACATCATCATCTGCAAAGCGTTACCTAACTGTGTTTGCGTAGTTACAAAATTTTCATCCTTGTTTTACATGTATTGCCTATAAACTATTTAGAATACCAACATAACCAACTGAAGTCAGAACAACCCAAGGAAAACAATATAATTATATGTGTATACCCATGTGAAACAATTTGAAGTTAAGCATGCAAACGACCCTCATAATATTAAAGTGTTTCGTGTTTGTCTAACAATCACAGGAGCGTAATTATAAATCATGTAAGTCATAACAAGGCGTGTTTTAAATTTGTTCACGAGCACTCCATTAAGTCAACACTGGGAAGTCGGGTCACGCAATGCAGCGCCAACGTGCAGATATTACACAATAGTTCTGAAGTAACTTTTACACTTCATTTAGAGAAAATTTGTGCTAAGTTCTAAGCGGTGTTAACATCGCGCCCTCAGACATTCTACGGTGACATCGAGGGTAATGCTGATACCCGTCACAAACTTGGGTTTCCTCTTTTCACACCGATGATGATGCAATCTGCTCCTAGTTCACGCATTCCTGTTCCACTATCTGCTGCATGCTCGCGCATACTTCTGCTACTATCTGCTGTTAGTTCGGGCACCTTTCTGGTATTATTTGCTTCTAGCTCGGGGATCCTATGCTACTATCTACTGCTGTCTCGCGCATTCCTCCGCTACTATCTGCCGCTAGTTCGGGCATCCCTTTGCTATTATTTATTGCCAGCTCGGGCTTTCCTCTGCTACTATTTGCTGTTAGTTCGGGCACCCTTCTGCTATTATTTGCTTCTAGCTTCTAGCTTGGGCATTCCTCTGCTACTATCTGCAGCTAGCTCGTGGATTCCTCTGCTACTATCTGCTGCTAGTTCGGGCATCCCTTTGCTATTATTTGTTGCTAGCTCGGGCGTTCCTCTGCTACTATTTGCTGTTAGTTCCGACACCCTTCTGTTATTATTTGCTTCTACTTTTACTTTAAAATAAAATAATATATTAAATTATTTGTTTTCACTTTCATATGATCTACAACTTGGTTTGAACTCAATATTCTGTTTATTGCCTGTATTTTGTCTTCGAAATAGCTACAAATGATGGCTGGCACGGGTCTATAACCGCGACTACTCGACTCCCTCGGAGCCACTCCACGAACAAATTAAATCATTTCTACTTCGTCTGCGATTGTACGCACGCGATATCCTCCGTTATCATTGTGAGGACATATCGCGTTGACACTGCAAACTTATTGTTTTACACAAATCTGTGTTTAACTATAGTTAAAGCCAACTATAGTGGGTAGTACCCGACTCAGGCGTATTAGCTGTTTTTGTGTGTTTATGTTATATCGGAGCTATTTGAGAGTTCAAATAGGTTAATAACGAGTCCTATTAGCCGAAAGACCTTCATGCCCAAAACATAACCACAACGAATGTAGGTCCGTTGCTTCTGCAACCAGCAGCTTCCCACGACCTTCATCGGGGTCTCGGAGCATTACATTGAAGTCTGGTTACCCTGACCACGTGGCCTGATATGGGCCTCCTATCATACCCCCAGAGTGTAACATTTTAGTACAACATTAGAACCTGGAAGCTTGCCTAAGGAGGAGAGAAGAGAGAAGTAGCTAAGGGTGGAGTCTACTATCAAAAGCCTTCGGTCACATCTGGCGTCAGTGTAAACTTTATTTTTAAGCATCATTGAGTGTTTCAAAGAATTCCGTAGCCTTCTAGACTGACGCTGTTTAGTGCTATGGCAGAAGTCAATCATCCGAGCTATCCATGCTATAATATTGCACCTGAATTTGAGGTGACTTTAGAAATCTTGTGCTATATATATATATGTAAATATATATACTCAAGGATTAAATGGCATTCTCGTGTCTATGAACACCTTTACTTAAATTTAAACGTTGATATGATCCACGCTTATTCCTACATTATAACCACGTTCCGACTAATTCGTGGGTCGTAACAACATGTCGTGCTATTCGCAATAAAGTTATAATAGGCATTTCGGTACTAAAATAATAATTTAAGACGTTGAGTTCAGCGGTTTGACGTTTGAACACCTACGTCGCCGCGTCGCCGCGTCGCAGCGGCGCATGTGCCGCAGTGCCGTAATGCACCGCATATCGAGAGATCCATCGCGTATCTGTTATAAATCTAAACACAACGAGAACATAAAATTTTATTCGAAACGACCACTTGTTAACGTATGTTATCCGTGTGTCGTGCAATTTCACAACGAGCCGCCGCGCTGGATCACGTCCTCTGAAATCCACGTTCAGAACATAAACTATTTACCAACTATTCAATATTCAATACGCGATTGCAAAATACGCCAAATTATTGCATTAGTAGCGAACAGGGATTCCCGATATTGTGGTTCAGCGATCGGTAGTCGGCGCACCGCGATATGCGGCATAAATAATTTAATAATTCGCAATACGGAATTTACCATACGAAGTGTCGTACCGTTTGTCTGCTTCGTATTCAATATGAGTATTTGATTCTCATACTACTGTCGCATTGGGCAACGTTCAAGCGGCGAGTTTTCACCGAACGAAACGATGACTTCCGCGCGGTATATAAGGTTTATTTTAATAAAGAGATGAGTGCTTGGCTGGGATCTTTTCAAGTTGCATGTGTTCATATGTAGGTGAATAAAGCACGTCTGTACATTTCAATATCGGGAACATCCGTGTTATACGCGTGACCTTGCAAATCACAGCCTGCTTTCCAAACGACTTCACAGAATCGTCGTTCGGCGTCTGTATTGCGCGGCCGTCACAATGTTTATAGAATATTTTATTAGTTCGTACCTATTGTCAAGTTATTTAAGCAATGATAAGTCAACCGCTATGAGAATTATTAACAACTATATTTTTATTCGTGAGGCGTATTTTCAATCATTGTCTCGAAGCATATTTTATTGTCATGGGAGTGTTTTTATTATGAGAGAATTTGAGCTCATAATTATTCAAGTTTTGAATTCCAACTACGTGAATCTTTTTGGACCTTACGATAACGACCTAAAAGTTAGGACAACTTCTTCTTCACTTTTAACAATTATTGTTTAAAAAAATTGTATTCTCTAAATTGGATTTGATCATAAACTCTTGACTAAAACTTTTAATATACTTCAAATCAGTGTACCGTGTTTTGTGTCAATTTAGATGATACTTACCTATGTAAAAGCAACCAGCAAGGCTCCTGTTCGCTGCTGACCGTACATTTTAGAGATCGTTTTACTAAACTTTCAGCATTTAAGCACCTACATACTCGTATACTGTAGCTACAGAGATTGAGTCAACAAAACGAGTAAACAGGTCAAGAAATAACTGGCCAATAATGTATTACCTACTGTTTGTTGACTGTTCTGTTTAGGAGAGTCTAAAGTCGTAATATATGAGTGAATACCGTTGTCTCATTTCTATGTAGCTATCACTGGCTCCTCGCGGTCAGGTTCGCGACTAGCCGTTCCCAAGGTCGTAAACTGAACCGTGTCAATATGGTATGGTAGCAAACCACGATTCAGATTTATAATGCCTACTGTCGATAATATCATCCTTTGCATGCTGATAACACTGCTTGGCTGTTTACTGTCACGAATTTGGTTGTGACATGTTTGCGACACTGAGAAGGGATGCGCTGACCGTCGTATTGAGTTGTACTCAGCTCGACCAACTATGTGGAAATTGGAATAACTTTCGCATTTCCAGTACTTTATATGTCACGTTCGTTTACTATAAGCACCAACAATCGATTCTGCTTTCTTTTTTAAGCTCTTTGGTTTCGCAGGCCCGCACTTTAATCGAATATGCACATCGTATTAATTTAACTCGACCAATAAATTCATCAAGCGAGTCATTAAATTCGTAGAGAAGTCAAATGGCCAGGACAGAAAAGTTATGAACATAAAAAATATACGACTCGGATAAATCTCGCTCACGTTAAAAGCCCTAATATAACTTCATATCTTAATTACTGCAATAAAAGTATACCTCTCTTAAAACCTCATAACTTTGTCTGCAGTGAAAAATAGGATGACAAAAAAATCTTCATAAAAGATAAGGGCGGGCGGTGAACAAATTGACCGATGCTTATTATAGCAGCGCTGATAGCGGCGCCATGCTGCCCACGGACTGCCCGGGCCCACGGACACTCCGCTCGTGATAGTGTGAGCCCAAAATAAATTATACACTTTAATAGAATCTTAGACCTTCGTCCTTCACTACTTAACTCTAACTAAAATATTAAACCAAAAAGTTATAAGTAGATAAAGAAACCCACAAAAAAAACGTAAACGAATTCATTCCTTCTTGCATCTGATTTCTCAGTGCATCTTGCTAAGTATTGAATCGTGCTAACCCTTCTAACCCTAAGGAAAAGAATGAATAAAATAATCAGAGTCGCCTGAGCTCTGAGCAATTATGTGGAAATTTCCTGACAAATACACGTTATTGGTGAGGAGTGGGACACGGTAGCGGCGACGTACACGGCAGCGGCGCGGCATGGTGCGGCGCGGCGCGGCGCGGTACGATGCGGAGCGGCGTGCTGTCGCCTAATGAGGTCGCATGCTTCTTTTATTTATGTGACAAATGTAAATTGTTGGGTGAATCTTTCACGAATATTTAGTGCGAGAACGGTCGGATATACGCCGTGTGAATATTCAATTACGCACTTTTCTAAACGCGGATACATTGTTGCGAATACGCTATAAACCCATCATGCAATGTGGATTAGTAAAGTCTGCATTTAGGGAATACCTAAATATGTGATTCGCGACAGTAGGTTCCGCGATTGTGAGATATAATTTGTGTGAATTATCAGTAACAGTAGAGTGCGGTTACCTGTTGGTAGGATAATAAATTTATCTTTTACGGGCCTCGTACCTACATGTAGATACCTAGACGTGCATAGAGTTTACAAGTTTAGAGCGTGTACACTAAAATTTATGTTTGAAAGATTTGTTCGCCACAAATAAGGTTGTCAGCGTGTGTTATCTAAAGGATCGTTAATTAATTAGAGAAATTGAACGACCGCCGCGGCGCACGGGGACCAATAACTCGCAACCCGGCTCGTATCATAGCTTCACTCGCCTTTATTTATTTTTACCACTCACGTAAGCAAAATTGAATTCGAATAGGTCGTGGACATGTTCATGCAAAGTGCAACACTTATTATGTACGTTTTGACATTTAAATGTAGTATAATGATGACAACCTACACTCCTGAGTTGTTGTTCATTTATTCAGAGCGAGTGAACGTCTCTACATGTTTATGATGGACTGAGAAGGTAAATATTTATAGATTTGCAATTTTGAAATACCTACGAGCTAATTGACATCACCATCATAATTCTGCCGCAAGACGTCCTCAGCTAGACATGCGTCTCCTCCAAGCACCGCCACATTAACCGGTCCTGTGCTTCCCGCATCCATCGGATTCCTGTGACCGTCACCAGGTCATCGGTTCATCTTGTGTGGAGGATTTACCTACAGCATAACCAGCCTATAATGTTTTCACTACTGGGACACAGGTGTCCTCTCTTCGAGAGGGAGTGGGCTGTAATCTGCCACGCGGGCCCAGTGCTGCCGGTCGATTCTGTAAAAATCTCACCATGAAAACGAGAGTGAGTTTGTTTTAGCTAGGAATTGACACTATTGACAGCTCACCCTACGCTCACTTCACCTAAGTTTTCACGGTGAGATTTTTACAAAATAGCACTGCTGGTTGGTGGATGTCACATGTCTTCGAATTTTTGGTTCTCGGACTTGCTGGCTTTCTCACGATATTTTTCTTCAAGGGTTTACCTTTAAAGCATAAAGAAATCCAAAAAATTATAACGGGGACTAAAAACTGGTCACTTACTGTTGAACGCGGTCCCCCTCGTCGGTGTCCACATTGACGAGGTGTGACAGTGGTTACATGCCCTTATCACTATACAATTAGCCACAATGAAAATGCTAATTGAGTTGTTTTGAACGACGAAACATACCATGTCGTCAGCAGTCTTCCAGCTAAAATATTATTCCTCTGGGGCATTAGAATTACGATCTAAATCATTGTTTAACACATTTTTGGTATTTGTAGAGCTAGGAAGGCCACCTACATTGATTGATTTTTGTAAAATCTTAAAATGCAGTTTTTTACATATTATATTATTGTAGGTAATATTTATTTCATGCCTGGACGGTGCACTTTTCCAAAAGAATCACCTTTACAAGTGAAGCTCTTAAAAAGTGAAAAAATACGTGTCGATTTTTTGTCATCAAAAATCGTCGTTCTCTTCGGAAACTGTTAATTAAATTAAGAAACTTAACAAATAACTTCATTACATCTACTAAAAAGTTGCCTAGGTTTACTTACCGACTTAGGACCGAAAATAAGGTAATAGTTTTTAAGAGGAATATTGGTGTTTTTCATAAAGATTTCTAAACCATAGAAATGAAATGCAAAAGATACACACCCAATTCACATTTTAAATGCAATAAATTCATGGCCGTCAAATGAAATTTGACCATATTCTAATAACTGTACCTACATCATACTTAGAGACCGCAAAGTGAGCGAGAACGCTGTGTTTTATGAGCGGATTGTTTTTTAATGACTGAAAATTCTCGAACATAGCTAGGAAACATTCTTATCAAACTAGATTTCAAAATTTGATTTTTAAATTTCAAAACAAATTTTGAGAATGAACCATACGTTAGAAAACCGCTACTTACAAAACATGCACAAAATCAGACATAATTTATTTTGTCAGGATTTATTCTGGAAATCCAGATATCCTTGTATTCACGTTCAACGACTCATCGTATTGTAGTTCTTAACATATAACAGAGATGAAACGGCCACTATGACTAAAACATAAACAGTGATACATGCGCGCTTAGAACTTCAGCAGAGAAACAACAAAATGGTCCAATAAAATGGCGGAGCATAGACAAAACGCTACAATAACATCAGAACGGGAACGAATCGCCAGTTTACGACATGAGCGCAACGACCGACTGCTCTACAAATGAATAAGCCATCTGTTCTAATAGCTGCAATTAAACATGGTCGCCCGAGCCGCCCAGGTCCTTACTACACATTTGGACATAAGAATCGATAAAAACTAGAAGACGAAATGTACCTAATGTATGCAACGCCTTTCGACATCGCGACGCACAGACTAATGTGCAAACTTAACGCTTAAACGACATGATTGTCCTTATTCAGCCCGATTTCTACGCGGACGCATCTGTATGCAAAAAATGCTGCATTATCTTACATTGTTATCAAAAGTCGTTGACATCGCTGTGTCTAAGATAATGTAGGTAGGTACTATAAAGCCTTTTTATAAGCTGTCAAGTTGCTCTATATAGGAGAACTGTTATGGGACGAATGCCTGTTTTTTGAGTCCGCTGGCCGCAGACACGATCAAGTAAACCATTCATATATGGCGAACTGTCATAATTAAACTTAATAATGAGGCTCCATCGATATGTTTTTGTCGTTACCGAGAATCATCATAACTTAACGTCAGTTTGATGAGCGCCATCATGACTGAAATTAAATGGTTATCATTATGTTGAGATTTCCATACAATGGTCTTATTGAGAATAACAAGGAAATAGTTGACGGGGATTTTTTAAACGTGTCGATGTGTAGGTACTTGATTTTATGTGAAAAGGATTAGCTAGCACAATTATTATTATAATACCTTCAATTTCCGTCATTAAAGACAGGTGATTTAGTGATTACATTTTTTTTCTTTGCTATAAATGAGTGGTATATGTACACGTTTCTTAAAAAGGAAGGCACACATAGTAAGTCTATGTATAGGCGGTAGGTACTAGGCATATGTTATTCTGTGACAAAGCTCATACAAATGTATTTTATTAGGCGTGAAGCACGAAACACAACTCTCCTATTTATCCCGAGATGAGCATGCAAGTATCTGCGGCTGGTTGTCGTATATTTTTGTAAGTGAACATTCAAAATCACAATGGCGGTTCTGGCGGAGTGGCGGAGTGGCGCGGCGAGTAAACCCGGTGTCGGTTGGCGTGTGCGGCAGGCCGCGGCAAGCACTGAGCCTCTGCTTGCTGACCCGTAATTGCCAAGTATTTTATTGCACTATCTCAGAAGTTTTATGTCATTCAATCCACGACTCTTAATTGAATAAGCGACATGAAATTTACAACCGTCATACGTTTAACTCGTCCTAGTTAAGAATCTTTGACGTTTTGCGCACTCTCCTCTCTGTGACATTAACTTCGGGGTTCCGTCTTAGTGCGTGAGGAATTAAATGCCATTTTGCGCATCTTACTTAAAGTTTCACTTATGAGAAAGTTATCTTCGTAATCGCAACTTTCTGTAACATAGATACCTAGGTATATTTAATACATGTTTTATACATTTTGAGCTCATCTTCAAAGCAGCTTTTTACCTGCTTATAATACGTAACAGTACCAACATAGTAATATCGTTTAGATAAAAACTAGTACCTACAAGTGATCTATGGCCCATTGCGTACTCTCTTAGCTTCTCAGCTTGATCACCGGTCGTTACTAGATTTGGTATCAATTAATTTTTCACGGAATATTTTCCATGTACCGATGAATAACTTGATGCTTTAATAGTAACTTACAAAGCTAAACTTGTTAGAATACTCGCACTACTGCATACTTGTCGTAACCATAGAGGTTTGTAACTATAATTTATTATTCCATACTGATCAAAGGACGTAGTGTACGGGCCCATGATTGGAACTTTTCAAGTAAGTACTTACCCAAGTAATAAATCAGCTGGTATTATTCAAAAATAAATGAGTGGGTAAATACATTACTTAGTTACTTCAGACCCATGGCTAAATTCGTGGATTCTCAATTCTAGCTAAACACTGAAATCTATTATTATAGCTTTTTGGCTAAAAGATGCCAACTTTATTAAAAGCCTACTTAGGTACAACTTCAACACTGACACTACGGACAGAGTCGCGGGCATTTATGGTACGAGGGCAACTTAATAACTTTAATCACTTATGCAATCTTAAAATCCCAATAACGCGGTTTTCATTCAAGGTATACGTCGAGTATATTGACATTAGCCATCACATAACTTGCCATGATTTATTTGAAGAGTGGCAGCGACTATCATGTTGAAAAATGTCAGCTTCTTATTTATGTGTTCTAATAAGGCCATAAATATTGATTTTAATTGCGCGTCACGACTCACCGATGACAGTGGCTTAATGGACGTCGCTTGACTTGACCATGTCTGTGACCATGGCTTGTGTGAATATGGGTAATTATTTACTATCTTAACAGGCAGGTGAGGTAAGATACATAAGTAGTGTTTTGAACTTTCACGGCTTTGATAAACATTGTTTTGAATTTTCACGGTTCTGAAATAAATTGAAATTAATTATCATTTTGGAAAATCTTCTGTGGGGTTTTTTAGCTAAGAGGTAAGTATAAGGAGTGTGAGAGTGGCCATTGACTCTCAGAAAATCTTTAAGAAATCTGCCAGTCGACCTGGGCATTTGTAGATAAGAATTACATCTAGGTAAGTGACAACATTTAGTCACATACACATTTTTTTTTACCGAGTGACGGTGGTATTACACCGCCAACTTCCAAGCACGTTAAGCTGTTGGTCCTGCGCCTGATCTCTCTCCAGTCGTGTCGGATTGCCGTCTCGTCGGGGTATGAGAGTGAGGGAAAAGAGAGTACACTTGTGTCTGTGCACTATAATATCTCCTATGTCGATGGCTAGTCTCCGCTTAGATTGGCCACCATGATCGAAATTCGGTCTAGAAAACTATTATTTTTTATCATTGGTCTCGAATACAGCCTCCTGGACATAGACCTCTCCTGAGAATATAAATGTAGAACCTAAAAAAGTCTGAACATGTAGGAACTACTTCAATATGTACCTACTCACTTATCATCTTTAAATGTAGAAGTGTGTAAATTCAACTCTTGTCTAAAAGCAGATGAATTAACCCCGAATTCACAAACGACTCTGAACTTTAACACCCTCCTAAAATCTTTGTCGCTACGATACTCCGACACAGCATGAAACTTAACGGTAACTTAAAATTCAGTTGCGTTTGTAGATTCGTATTTATTCCCAACAACTCTATCATTTATTAATAACAATACCTACTGTTTTTGTTTAATTTCATAATTAACATAATATACAAAAACAAGATAATATTTACATATTTACTGTTTTTGTTACAATGTCAATTGAAATACCAAATTCAAACGCATTTCGCGCTAAAAATACATACTAATATGTTTCGATCTTAACATGCTTCACGAAGGTTCGTACAGGTAGGTATGACATTGTCCCAGGCAGGCTTCTAATAAAGGTCCACAATGTAAAGGAGCAGAATGGCCCGGTTCACCCAATTAAAGATGAATCTCCCCGCGGATCATGTGACAACAAGTCCTGATGAAATATAACCAACTTGTCTCCAACAGACCGAAGTGTCTAGATACTTGAAATAAGAATTTTAGGGATTCACATTTTCTGTAAGGGTAAAATCATGAATTATTTGCTTTCAAAATAACTACCTAGTTATCGGCGATTTAAAAAGTGTCATTCCAAATCTAATGGAAAAACATTTTAAATTGTAGAGTTGATCTGACTTTTGTAAACCTAATTATTTTGAAATCCCTACACGTTGATTTATTGGGATGCTTTCTTTCTCAATTTGGTTTTTTATGAGTCCAAAAGTAACATCATATATTAAGAAGTAATTTAAGAGTATCAAAACGGTTCAGTCCACAAATAAGGATTTGCTAACTTCCAAAATGGGACTGACATACCAACGTAGGCAACATGTACGTTATATATTTCAGTATGAACTATCGTATTTTTATTATAATGAACATTAAGAGTCGCTCCCGCGTCCCAAAAAGGATGAATATTTGATGGGTCGGCTCATATTTTACTCTCATCTCGAGAGCCGAAAGCAGACATATAAATCAAAGACATGTTTGCAAAGAAGGCGACCGCTCCGCACGTCTCTGTAATTGCCGCAAAAACACACGTTGTGTGATTTTCGAAGACGTTGGCAAATTTCCGAATAATTTTTAAACCAAAAGGTATGGTGTGACAATGTCGGCCATGCCGATACCACATGAAGCATTATGGGTGGCTATGATTTCGAAAATTTACATATATTATTCCAAAATTCAAAATACCCATGGGTTTATATGTGAAGCTGCCTAGTTAGTTTAAATATGTCTTCGTTTGAGACCATTTGGAGCTGGATAAAGATGCGGCGCAAGCAACAGGTAGGTTATAGTTTGTTGGTCGAGAGCTGATTAGCAAGGCCTGCGCCGATCTCTCAATGGCACGGAGCTCGCTCCCCGGTGCGTCATAAATTTCCATTGATTGGATTAATCTGATTTGGATGTCAATTTTGTAAGGCAAGTACTGGCTCTTTATAAGAGAATACAATCATGAGACCTCTGAGAGTATTCAGATCGCGATACATAACAAATATATTGTATCAGCAAAATAAATATACGTCTTGTCGTATGCACGCTTCTAAGTCCATTTGTAACTTATTTTCTACTGATGCATACGTTAAAAGAAATGCAAATGTTCCTAGATTGGATGTTGTGTTAATCTATCTACATTTTAATCAAATAAAGTGAGATCCTTTTCTTAAAATAATTAACCTAGTTGTTTCGTAGAAAATTTTGGCTTCATTCGTGTGTTTTACCAAGTCAGCTCGGAGAATCAGCTCGCATTCATTCGCTGACACTGGTACTGTTATTGACAAGTTTTGTTCAGATATTTGATCTACTCAGCTAAATTAATGCAGGTGAATGTAGTGTATAAAAAGTGGGTATTAAAACAGGAAGGTGGCGGTGATCGAGCGCTCGCATCCCGCATGCGCACCCGGACACTGCATACTGTGAGTTACCTGTCTGATTGCTTTAGCTTTTCCAGTTATTATGACATGTACAAACCACTTTTTACTTCACATATTCATTTACTAGTATCGAGCCATAATTTATAATCGCCGCTTACCATATTCAATGTTTAAAGACATTCGCTCATAATCTGTGCATACCGGCGCAGTAAGGGCAGCGGCGCATACTTTGACAGCATTATGATTGAATTATGCAACGTCGGTATCTAACAGAGCGATTGATATAATTTATTGTACAATTTATAGACATCAGCTGCGTGCCCTCAGTCACAAACGAGCATATTTCCCACGTCAATTTTGATTGCGATATCATAGTGAACGATGACATTTGAGTACGTACTAATTTAAGCCCACAAGAGCGGCTGCGAGGCGGTGCGCTATCTGCACATAGATACAGAGTTGTGTTTGCAATACAGCAAATTTCTCCTTATATTTCTGCGCAGGAAAGTCTATTTTTCAAGCAGTCGCGCCGAGGAGGTAATCACGCAATGCTGGCCTCTTAGCGCTGAGTAAACAAATCTTCGACATTGTATCTGTTCGCCTTAACTCTCTTTATTCAAAGGAACGTTGTCAAGAGAAATGTACGATTATTGTAGTGTTTCTTATGGATTGCGTTACGAAAATATATAACTCGTGCTCTACGCTAAGGAGGGTTCGCTATCTTTGATTTCATGTTGTTTATCAATTCAAACAGGCCAATAGACATATTCACTCTTGCGCACCTAATCTATGTCTGCGCTCTTTACAAGATCCACGATTACCATAAAGTTAATATAAAACCTATGTTTAGTCTAAGTGGGATATTGTAAAGTTTATATTTCATGAACTTGGTGGAACGCAGTCTGTGAATATCAACTCATACAAATAATTATGAAAGAAATATTCCTGGCGGCTGGAATATCAAGAATGGAGCAATGGCTCCCAAGACTCCATAGTTCGCACAATCAGCGGCTAACATCTCTTGTTGAGGATGGCTATAAATTTCAACAATCATATAGTCGGTCATCTTTCTTTGTTATCATATTAAAGGGACGGCATTCCATCGACGTAATTATGCAAAAAGCTGGACCGTGGTCGCGGCGGCTGTCCTTTGACAACCGCATCATTATAGTTGACATAAACTAAGATTTATGCGATTGATTTGTTAATAAATATGAATTTATTATCTTCATCGAAATATTTGTTTGCTACATAATGTGACTAGCTTCATCTATCGCGAAGGTGGATACAAAAAATGCAAATGTATAGCAGCTTCATTTGATGTCAAACGTAACACGAGTAAAGCAGACTTCCGTCCCTCGAACAAGAGCAAACGAATGCGTAATTCGGTGAACAGTGGTTAAAATTAGCTAGCGATGCGGGCGTCTTTATAGTCCTTAAATTGGCAAAAAATCGAGACAAGCTTCGACTGACACCGATCGCGGAGGCATCAGCGAAACAGGTGTTATCATAAACATACATTTTGCGATAAAAACAAAATAATTTTCATGAGTGGCCGGTAGGCGCGAACTGCCGTTCGTGTCGCCGACACAATGGCGATTTCATAGTTTTTTTTTTTTGGTTCGTCGTCGGCGTAAAAGCCGACGATATTAAATTTAGTAAGCGGAGAGGTGTCCGAAATCTCACGCAGACGTGCGATCCGCCACACATATTTCCATCTGCACAAAAAGCGGAACTATAGCCATAAATATGTCCAAATAAACATTAGTCGACGACCGACTGAATAAGGTTTCGCAGGGTTCCGTTTGTTTTGCAATTAAATAATACGTAACATTTTTAAGCACTTATTTTATAGTTAAATAATTTTTAATCTCAAAACTATACAGGTAATTTTTCTGCACCTATCCCTAACACGGACGGGCAGGACAGGAATATTATTTATTTTTGACCATTACTGCTGAACTGATACGTACTGTACTGTTTACTAGTATTTATCAGCGATTCCGGACTTTCCGGTATAAACTTTTATCACCTATTTTTACCCCAATACTTTCATCTCCCATTTTACTCTTTTAGGAGAGGAATTTTCAAAAATCCTGACAGACATGTTTCATATTTTGTAACCAAAGCCCCTATATTCATTGCAGACATTCCCTTGGATTTTCATAAAAACTTTCATCCTATATTTTACTCTATTTTTTTCAGGGATAGAAGTTCAAAAAACCCTAAAACAAGTGTGCGACAGTTATTCACCCAAAGGTTTAAATACCAATTTCCAAAGATTTAATTTAAAAATAACGGATTTTCATACATCGTTTCACCCAATTTAATTTCCAAAAATCCTCTCTTATCCAAAATTATGTCTGGTTGACTACGACACCAAAATATCCAAAAATATCACAAAAATATAATCCAGGTCTACTAGTTTAGGCTCTGTGTTGATGAATCGGTCATACTTGCATACCTGTAACATAATGCAAATATCTAAATAGGTACATTGCAGGTCTACATTTCAATCCCAAGATACGCACCCAAAAAAGGAAAGTAGATTCCTAACGAAGGTGAAAAATCAAAACAGTAGGTAATGATGAAGGATCTGTGAGCTTGGCATTGTCCGCGCTAACAACGCTCGGCGTGTGCGCAGTGTCGACGAGCGGTGCGCAAGCGGATCGGGCCTGTTGACAGCCGCGCCGCGCACCCGATAATATGTGTACATATGTAACATTAAACTGCACAAATAAACGAGACTTTCACACTACATGGGTTCAAGAACAAGTTTTTCCATAACACAAAAGACGACACTGAATAGTTATAGCTGCTTCGCGGCCTCGCCGCATAATCCAATAAAACAATCCGCGGAATGTACCGTCAGAACAATATGTGTCATTGTCTATTACAATGTTCAGCGAGCTCTCAGCTGGACATCAAACTTTATGCACTTATAAGTTGTTTATAATTTGTACTTGTTTATTATATGTTTTTATGTGGTAGTCACAGAAATAAACATAATATTATGTCATTTTAAATGTCCAGTCTGTCCAATCTGATCTTTAGTTTTTCTGAGTTTTCCTCAACCATAAAGATCTGTTTTGTGTGTACCGAGGTTTTAGTAAACAACAGGTACTTTTTAAAAAAGAAATACCTTACTTATCACCGGTGTTTTATTGAAACTTTTTTCCTATCGGTACAAATGAAATTGGCGACTGAATCTCAAAATATATGAATTTGATTCAATGGAAAGGCAAGCGGCTTCTTTCTGTTATTCCAAGGGCTACCACCGTGCACCGGGCATTCGACGGACGCATTTTTTATTATTTTTAATATTATGGCCGCATATTCGCGACTTCACCAAAATATTTTTCATATTTTTGTGTCCTCAAATAACTTGATATTAATATTAATGATATGATAAGCAGGTCGTGACTATGCTTACAATTACAACGTGATAGTAGAAGGGAGGTAACATTAGTACATTTACGTATTCAAATGAATTTATTTGCACTTGGCACAGTCAGTTGAGTCAGTGATTATTTAATTATTTACTTCATACTTTCTACTTATTTACATTATAGCTATATACAGTTAGAGAAAATAATTGTTAAGTAGATTGACACTACCTACGTCAATTTGCCGAGTTAAGTAGGTATACTTAGTTCAAACGACTGTACAAGAGTGACAGCTGTGATTCGACATTCAGTTTGCTACGCAATCATTTTCCCTGACTTTAAATGACACCCTACGAACAAATCAATCAATTCAATCAATATTTTTAGAGGCAGGTTTTGTAATTGTTTTCCCAACATGGAATCGCAGTGACTGGAGACTGTTACGTCAACAGAATTTCTAGAAATAATTTTATAGGCCTGTTTTGTCTTTCCTTCGGCTTTCCCTTCGAGAAAAGCTTCAGATTAGCTATTTGGGGTTAACTCAATAGGTAAACGGTAGGTACAGCTAGAATATATTTAGTGACTTGCGCCGCACGGATAGCCCTGGGGCATCCATTATGCAAGCCGGTAACACATGTAGTAGTCGGTCCGCACCTCGGCGACACCTTTACCAGACTTTACCATAATTGTCTATACGTACCTACTTATTGTTCAAAAAGCGATAATAATAAACTCTAATAAATACAATTTAACATTGTATTCATTCCATTTCTGATATTGTGTTTTTCATTGTTATGTCACTTCGTGTTGTTAATTAGCAGTGTCTTTTGAATAAAAATATGGAGTTGTTTATCTTTTTTTAGTTTAGGTTGATTTTAATAGTTCTACATAGAGTAAATCTGCCTCAGTTTTTGCTAACTATGTTGGGGTCAGCTTACAGTCTAACCTGATGCTGCTGATGATCTGAATACCAGTATTTTACATGGAGTGACTGCCTGTCTGACCTCCACAGCTCAGCTAATGGGTAACACGATACAATTCTATAGAGGTAGAGTATTAAAATTTGGCAAAACTAGAAAAATGCCAGAACCAAATTTGTTAATTTTTTGTGCATCATAAAATTCGGTGTCCTCAAATAAGGTTTAACTTAATATCCTGCAGCCTGTACGAGTAAGATCATGCCAATGAATTAGAAGTACTTGCTTCGCTGTATCTAAGTTGGTCGCCGTGATTTGTCTCCATTATTTTCTCTTTTATTTTCATTCACACGCTTCGTCGAAGTTCGCCCTTTCCTTTTGTCAAACATAAGTTTCTATTGTAAGAACTGTCATTGTTATGCTACCACCCGAATAGCAAGGAACTGGAAGAACACTTTTTAAAGGCTCGTCTTTTGGTCCACAAGGAAAATGTCAGATTGCGTTTCAGATCACGCAATGGTGTTGGAATTTCGTATGAGTAGGTGCTCAACAGTACATATTTGCATGATGGTGATGTCGTACGTTTACCTAGATTTACTATACAACCTGTGTCATCTATACATAGGTACACAGTAGGTGGTGTATGACTGTACGACCGTACGACCTACCTAAAAAATTTAAACACGTTGAGGTTGAGAGGATGTTCGTCCGATACTTTATTACGCTAAAAAACCTACAAGTGAAATACTTACAAGATGTTGTTCCAAAAAAGGACAATTAACGAGATCAATTAACGATTTCTGTGTCGAAGTATTTTCACGGTAGTTCCTTGAATAAAGACGAGCCTCCTCAGAAACAACTCTCGAGCTGCGAGGAGATTCCGCCCGACTGGTGGATTCGAGTGAGATGACTGGTTAATTGCCTTGTACGCAGTGCACGTACCGCCGCTGACATGTCACAAGACGTCTGCCACCGGCAGCGGCGATCCCTCAACGAATTCCAATCGGGAAGAGCGAAAAAGACACGAGCCGAGCATGCGCGGATAAAAAGTAGCGGCGCAGGCGCAGCGCCGCGGGAGGCACCGAGCAGCCGCGCGCCCCCGCCGCGCCCCCCCCCGACCCGCCCCGCCGCGCTCCTAATGCGCAACTGAATCACGCGATTAAAACGTTCACTACTATGCGATACATCCCATCTTGCCAGGAGTCATTCATGTTTAGCAGAAGTCCTTTTTATATGACACCGATTGGCGGAATCGCTCAGTCGGCCGTTCACATCGCTCTACGAGTATGTCTAGCTGTAGCGTTGCACAAACACTGTTACTTAGGTTAACGTCAATTTGCAAACAAAAGCAGGCGTAGTCGTGTACGAACATACGTCATCTTCAAAGTAGGCAGGTATGTGTTTGATGTGAAATGTCCTAGTTCCCAGTATTGTTTCGGTCGATTTAAAGAATCGGCGGCGAAAGGCCGGCCGGCAGGCGCGCGTCGCGACTCACAAAAACAAAGCCGTCTGGTGCGGGGCCGCAGCGCAGCTCCCGCCATCAAACATTCACAAAGTTCGCGACTGAGCTCCGCGGAGTCACGCCGCCACAGTCACGTCACTGCCAAAACTGCCTGATAATGACGCACGGGTTTTCTAGATCATTGCGTCCCTATAACAATAAGTTAAGGGGCTTACATGACCTAAAGCGCGGTCACAACGCTGGTAATTTATTGCAAAATATGAAGCAATTATTTAATTACAAGAAAACTATTATTTGGACTAAAAAATTAAACCACTAGTTTTTTAGTATGTTGCTTGTAGGATAATCTCACAAAAAATCAGAATGATTGTATGTATATTAATATGGTTTTTATTGTAAAAAGAAAATTTTTAGAGGTATCTTCATAATTTTTTTCTATCGTATCAAATTAGTTTTATCATGTTTTCAACACACTATCTACGTAGCATATCATATATTATATCCTGAAGTATATCACATATTTTTCTGATTTTGTTTATTGTAGTCGATCATATACTTTTATTGTTTCGAAAACTTGCGTTTTTGTGTTTAGGTCCTGTAAGCCCCTTAAAGACAGGAAGCAGTGAGCAATTGGGCATTAAGTGTTTACAAAGCGAAAGGCATTTCTGGAAATAATTCAGCTGTACTACGATGGTAGGTAGGTACGTTCCTAGCTGTCTGCGTATAAGTTTTGAGGAATAAAGTAGCCGTGTGATCGCGGGAGTCACACGCGCACCGGCCAGCATAGCAATGGGCAGCGTCTGCCGACGCCAGCGTCATACGAATGATGCGATATAACGGATCGACCCGATTATTTCTGTCCATTTCACGACTGTTTAATAGCAATGTTAAACTCGGCGAAAGCAAACATACACGCCCTGTTTATCGAATATTTTACGATCTTCACCGGATTCATTTTAAAATGCTAAGCTTTGTAGAAGCGGCTGAAAGATTGTTTGATTCGAACGCATGTTACTAGTTTTACTATTTCAGATATTTATATTACAGTTAGTCATTTACCATTCTGATTTACCTGCATGTATGTTTATTCAGACGTAGGTGTTTATAATACACGGATACTTTATTTCAAATAAGATTTACTGTTCAAGAAATAATTTGGCATTGAAACATCTGGACGAGTTTATCTAGCTCTTTCGTTGCCCGCCCAATAACATGTTGGGGAATTTTTAATATCGACTTCTGAGAATTCTTATAACGCACTGAATCTCAATTATTTTATTTTTTGAATAGTCTCACTATTTAAAAAATAAAATAATTGAAATATTAATGAATAAGAAGTAACCTCAAATGACGCCTGCCTACGAATGGTTCTGTTTTCACTCAACAAAATGTGATCTACCAAGAGATAGTCCCCTTGTTTGTAAACTTTGATAGATCAACGTGCATAAATAACAATGTAATTATAATTGGGGTACTAATGTGGTTTTTGTGTTAGTGACACCGTCTCGCTTCCGTTCAGGTGACACCGCCGATAACATCTACTTGCACATAACCCTGCTTACACCGTTTGTTACTCTGTTCATGTTATATTTTAATATATTACTTATTATAATAGATCTACAGGCGGTGTGTTGCGTTAGCAGACCCTAAAATTAATAGCTGTTTGCAACACAGATAATGTTTATCGCTTTTGTCGCTATAATGTGTAATTGTCTCTTATGTACAGTCAAGGAAACAGATAGTTTAGTAGCTAGTCTGCAGTATCAACATAAATACTGTCCGTAAATTTAAAATTACAGGTGTTATTCTATATCAGTGACATGTGTGTACCTACCGTGTGTAATCCCATTAGGGATTAACAAAGAAAATATCCTTAGTTTGTCAATGTGTTAAATGAATGTGCCTGAATGTTTCTACCTACCTATCAACGGGTTAATTGAGTAACACACTAAGCATTGGCTTTCATACTTTGACAGTTTACCAACATTCATTGCATTATTTACGTTGTTGAGCAGACAAATTTTTCGAACATATGAAGCAATGGATTAGCATTAGGTATCCATCAAAATGATTCAGTTTGTGATTGATAGTGTGTTCCGCAATGAGGGTATTCTGAAATGACGTTCGCTAGGTGGCAGCACTGACACGTCAGGTCCAGGCATCTGTCAAAGAGCCTATATTTTCTTTAGTCATGACTGAATGATGAACGAATGAATGAATCGAACGATGAACGTCATCATATATTTTATACTGGAAGACCTCTTGTCAAAGTGGTGCCAACTGGTGTCGTAAATTTTCACGAAAACCCTCATTAGGGTGCTGGTTAGTGGCTATTGACTTATTCATCAATTTCACTGTCGTAGTTTAATGTACAGACGCCAGCACATCAAGCTACTACAATCTGTCAAATCTCTTTAATAGATTTTCAACTTTATCTCTAAAGCTTAGGTTCAAAGTTGATTGGGTATATTTGACAGTTTCGGGTAGCTTGATGTGCAGGGGTCTGTACTTTCATTTATCTAAGGGAGTTTTTATAGAACCTAGGTATAATAAGTATTCACAGTCATCATCACTATCTCCAACTTTAGCCTTTGCTGCAGTTTCCAGCTGCGTAGCAGGAGTCGACATTATCGGATGAAGATTCCATATTTTGTAGGTGTGACGACCGTGACCGATGATACTACATAGATTCCTGCCTAACCCGTCAGCAGTGGTGGATTTACCAACAGGCTGAGTAAGCTGGAGCCTAGGGCGGCAGATTTTATGGGCGGCAAATTTGGGGCTAACATTTTTTTTAATGTCTTACTTAAATTAAAAAGATTAATATTTTTATACCTGTCATGTTTTTTTGGAAAGAATAAACAAAGTGAATGCTTAAAATCAGGCTTCTATCACATGAGTAGACAAACGTCTACTCATGTGCTTCTACCGTTGATTTGATCACTGTTGCCGATCTTTACAAATCTCTTTACAAGTTTTTCGTAGCTGAACGAGAACATTTTAAGTATTTTGAAGAAAAAGCAATAGAATTAGGTATGTGTGACAAGTAGTATACAAAAGACATGGGACATTATTGTAGAGGTCGATAGGGGTGGCAAAATTTAAACAGCCTACTGGCGGCAAATGTGTAAATCCGCCATTGATCGTCAGCAAATACAGTCGTGACGTTATGTTATGGTCGCAAGCGCTACCTACAGCTGAGCATGAGATCCGACACCCGGGTCGGGCAAAGTTTGCTTGGCGTTTTCCATCTGGAATTTCTCAGTAGTAGCCTGGAGTCTGGATATGTGCCCGGTTGATGGCAACAATAAAGGCCTGTCACACTAAGTGCATACCCAGGTATACTTACTTGGCTTTGTTCAAACAACTTCAGATCCTCATCTCCGGCGAGGACAGACAGGATACAGACGACAGAGAACCGGGTGCTGCGGTAGAACTTCGTAGAAACCATGTTCAGCAGTTGACTGTTATATGTTGAGTTGAGGTCCACGTGCCACTTCTTTCTTTTAGCTGAAAATAAAAAAATATAATATTTATATAATTAATATTTTTAGCAAGGCTTAAAAAACGATTATCCTTAGTTTCGTTTATAGCATCTGTCTTGTAGTACCTATCATCAGAAAAAAAAAAACAGTTTACACTCCACGATCCCCACTGGTGGGGTCTTGTCGGTGGGGATTTCTGGAATAAACCAAAAATTTGCATAAAAAGCCTATAACGTTCCCACTGCTAGGACACAGGCCTCCTCTCTGTGAGAGGGAGTGGGCCGTTATCCACCACGCGGGCCCAATGCGTATATTTACCCATTTTAGTGGAAACTACTTAAACTTTTCGCCTCGAACATAATGGCGAGAGTTTAAAAAAAATACGTGCAATGAATTTGTACCTAAGTACTGTAGAGGCTATCTGTGTAACCCTACCTTTGGCTGTACAGGTATAATTGCCGGTGTGTTCCATTCGAACGTTCAAACAAGTGTCAAATATTTTAATAAGATATTTTTTATTACTAAAACAACACTCTTTTATTCCTAAAACTTATTCTTTTTATTACTAAAACAACACTCTTTACAGAGTGCTAGAAATAACATGACAATACAAAGTCGTAAATATATTTTATCCAAATCAAAGCTTTTTAATTACATTGTGAAGCTCCCATCTGGACCTCGACAGTACTTAGTTAATTAAAAAGTGTTTAACAAAATGCTTGATAAAAATGCAAAACAGTTTATAAGTTATAGTGAAATATTGAGTCAGGTTAGATACAAATACCTACAAGGTACTCAAGTTAGAGTTTTTGTTGTTTTCCGGTTGAACGAAAGAGTCACGAGAAATAAATACAACTTGCTTCAACATCGTAAATATTGAATATATCATTGTCATGCTCCGGTAATCAATAGTTAGGTAGGTCCCTCATCATAGCCATTATCATTTCAGCCCGGAATCACCCACTGCTGGGCCTCCCCTTTCTTCTGCGATACTTCCCGGTCTCTGCGTCTCTCATCCAGGTGTTTCCCGTGACTTTGACGACATCGTCAACCCAGCGCGCTTTTGGACGGCCCTGGTTTCTTTTGGACGGCACTGGTTTCTATTGGACGGCCCTGGTTTTTTTTGGACGGCATTGGTTTCTTTTGGACAGCCCTGGTTTCTTGTCCTAACCTTCCTACATACCTACCTACATTAAAACCCCGACAAACACTCGTAGGCAAAGAGTGTAATTATCATGAAATTTAGGAAGTTTCTTTTTTCAAAACAATTAAAAGATATTGCTACGTAGTAGTGTCCTGCCTACATAACAGAGCTACAGAATAACTGGGAACGGTCACCAACCTACCGACACAGATAAAGTGTTAAAGGAGTGCTGGGCATATTCAACGTATAAAGGTAATATTGGTACCACTGATCTTACTCAAACGTTCTCAAAATACCAGGAGATATCATGAACTTCTGGGGGAAGGTGGGCTGGTTGGAATAGAAACTGAAGGTCGCCATGGCCCACGCACAAAGGTCCAACTGGAGGACTAAGTGCGGAAATCAATCCCTGTAATATAGAACATTGGTTGGTACCAATTCAATGAAAGGTATACAAGGTTCAGAAGAAAAACCTGCATCCCAATTGTGTGTTTAGTAGGTACAAAGAATGACAATCCATTTTGCCCAATGTTCAGAAAAGTCCTTCGATTCGTATAAGCAGGTAGGTACTAAGGCACTACTTAAATAGGTACAGTCACGAGCATAAATATATTAATATGGACAGCTCGGCAATAATATCTGATTTCATGATTCATCGATTTATATCTGTCGTCAAGATGACGGCAATTATATGTGACCATTTCTGGAAGCCATACAAGTGGCAGCACAAATATGTGACATCGCAGGAACGCCAAAACTACCTGACGATCCAAAATATGTAGGTATAGGATGCTGCATCGGCTTTAAAAAGCCATATGCATATTAATATATTTATGCACGTGACTGTAGGCACTAGGTTATTATTTCAAATTCTCAGCTTGACCAAAAATAACGCCATAAGTAAGCGTGTTTGGATGTCAAAATAACAGGGACCATCATTCCTAGGGTACACTCAATTAGTGTAAATATACAACAGGGGGCCTAAAAAGGCTACTTTGGCAGAATCATAAAAGGATAACATTATGAATCATCATAATGGACAGTTAACTGTTAAGGTAATCGTATCGAATCCCATTGGTGAAAGATTTTTCAGTTATTTTTTTTTTTGTATGTGCTAAAATACCAATCAATCCAATCCGAATCTCTTTGATTATACCTACGTAGTGCTGCGAAAAAAAGAAAAACACTTGTCTTCGCCTTATTATGATTCATAATGTTATCCTTTTATAATTCTGCCAGAGTGGCCTTTTTAAGCCCCCAGGAGTCAGGGCAATGATTATAGCAATAATCCCGGACAACAGAAACAGTTTAACATCAATACATCCAATTAGAATAATAAATGATTGCTCAGAGCTTACATACCTTACATGGGAAAAAGACAAGACATGTCATCCATGCAGCATGCACACCTTCATGCATATTCAGATCCGAATTTCAATAGTCGCCAGTAATCAGCACAATTCAGGTACTTTAGAGGACTATAATTGCTTAACAATAGAGTTGGGAAACTTGCCCATAAAGATGCCTATCACGTGACGTGTATAATAAAGGCTGACACCGCCATAAATTCATTGTATTCATAATAATACATAATTATCATCACGATAGATTATGAGACCGTCCTGATTAAATTTTATGAATAATTTACTTTTGCTCCGGAAATCCTAACAATTGTCTGTCGCCCGTTTCACAAAGGCCGCTTTTGTTATTTTTCCTGATATTATTAAAAAATATGCAAATCGATCGCCGCGACAGGATGTTCATTTTTGTAATAATGTCGATGTATTTGCATGTAAATTACGCCGGTATCCGCGGATGTTACAATTACTAATTGTAAATGTGCATCGTCATAGTTTTAAACAAACTGCATACCTGCACATTTTAATATGTGTGCATATTATATATGAGGTTCGTATAAAACTATTTTATTATATTAATTTACATAATTAAAACGTTCAGTGTAGTCGTAACGCTCAGAGCTTGTAAGAGTTGTAACTGACTTATAGTTCTGCTACCAGCCGACAGATGGCGTTACCGGTGTCTTACTGTAACCGCTTGCCATTATTTCGGCTACAGTTCTTTCAGGACTGAAGTGGAGAGTTTCATTGGAAAAAATATTATGTTTACAATATTCTGGAAGTGCAAGTTTTGAAAAATTTATCATTTTTAACTGTTTATAAATTTATAACTTCTATCAAACTGACATTTTATTTGAATGGAAATTTGTTATCATAATCGTATTTCTGACTGTTTTGTTTAGAATTTTCTTTTGACTTGTACGTAGTTGCGGGTTGACTGTTGTGACGAAGTGCAAGTAGTGCAGTGTTGCAGAGTGCATCGTTCAAGGCGTGGGGTCAGCGCGGCAGGCTGCACCGCACGCCCCCGGCCCGCCCCACGCCCCCCCCCCGCCCCGCGGACCCCGCGCCCCCGCACGCTCAAGACCTCACTTGTTTTGATGTAAGGTGTCCACTGGCCACTATGCAAAACTCATGGCTTGCGAGAGAGGTGGCAAGTTCGCCGTCCTTGTCGTTATAGTAAGGTGAGATAAACTTTTGAATTCGCACGCTTCAACTGCATCTTTTTATTGTGTTCGAAGTCCGTTAGTTTGGGTAAATTGCTTTGTTTTTGGGTGCGATTGTTAGAAGATTGATACCGATTAACTTTTGCATTGATTGATATTTAAATTTGATGTAAGACTTAGTTTTCAGGTTTTTGTTTACATGCTCTTAAATTACAGTCACCAAAATAGATAAGTAACCAAGCTTGTCGGATATAGACATAGATAGTTAATTAAGAAACCGATGGATGATTTCGAATGAAATTTAATTTGATAAATGAACTGTTTGTTTTCTATTCATTAAATTAAATTTTATTCAAAAACATCAATCGGTTTCTTACTTCTTAGCGTGTCGATAGCAAAAATAGAAAAAATAAACATAGATTTTGTAAATTTGTTTGGCCCAAAATTCAGCAACGCGGATATTTTTCTTTACGTTTATTACTAAACTTCACCTACATCCGACGATCCTGGTTTTATCTCCTTTGTTAAGTACCTACCTGTATTTTTTCAACATCATGATACTTAATAATTACCTAAGTTATGATTATTTAAGTTGGTACGCGTCTACCTTGTTGTGAATCATTTACGTAAGTTATATTTTATTAACTCTTGGTTTAATTTAGAATACTAAAGTAAGTAATGATTCCATACAAACGATGTAGGTATCTAGACTACAAGCCCTGGATCTTGGAGAACCGGGGTGGCAAGCAGAAACCCAACATCATCAGATAATAAATCATTGAAAGAAACTTTAAAATAATAATAATAATAATAAAATAATTTATTTGCATAAAACATGGTATACATTGGTGTTAAGCATAGGTCAGAGTGGCACAAACATGTTTAGCTAAGATTAAACATAGCATGCAAAAATTTAATATTAGGTACAGGGTAATTATATTTAACTTGTACATAATGTTAGAATATAATGTCAATACTTTTTATCCATAAATTCTTTCATACTATAAAAGCTACATTCATTTAGCCATTTGTATAAATTGTTTTTAAATAATCTTACATTTAATAGTTTGAAGTTATTTGGTATTTTATTATAAGTGCGCACACACATTGCTAGACAGCTTTTATTATATTTGGATAGCTTTGGTAAATCGTTTAACACCAGCCCAAAAACCAAAAAAGTTTAGCACCAAAAAAGTAAGTAAACTGATTTTCGTTATAATTTTCTCATGTTTTCTTGTCTTGGTCCCTAGTTTTTGTGTCATCCTAATCATTCAACAAGAAAACTTGGAATTTCAAACAAGAAAGTGCTTGCTTAGTAGCAGATCCATTAGAGGACTTAAAAAGAAAGAAAATTAGTTTATTCTGCACAGACATAAACTAATAGGTACAATATAAATACGTAGGTAAAGTCTGCAACAAAAGTCTATTATAATTGATTTTTTTTAATCTCCGTTATTGAGCAAAATATTAACACTTCAGTTTTTTTTAATCTCAGTTATTGAGTAAAATATTGGTTCAAAATTGAATTGTACTTCTGCTGGAATTTTGAACAAATATTTTGCTCAATAACTGAGATCAAACAAACTGAAGTGCTTATCTATTTTTGTTGCTGACCGTACCCAATAGACAAAAATGAAACTGATTTAAGTTGGTTGCTCTAAGAAATAATGCTTACATAGAAATTGTATTTCTATCGTAATAATAAAACAGTTATGAGACCAAATACCAGCAAACATTAGCAGCATGGTGGTTAAAGAAAAAGAAATAATGCGCGTGATGTTTGTACAGAAGTCAGGAGCGACCCGGCACGCGTACCTTTTTGCTATTGCTACGGTTTCTAAATTTCCAAATTTTATCCAGAAGCAGAATAACCGTAATATCACAACCGTTACTAGTGACGTGATCTGCCTTTGTATTTAGAAATTCATCGGTTTATCTGCCTATACGGTCAGCAATAAGCCATTCCGTCACGTTTGTTTTGATTCTACGTTACTACTTCGAATCCGGATTCTAATGTATCGCTTGTGCCTATTTATTGATCACCTCGAAAACATATTGCCATTTTCTTTTTTTTACAGCACTTTAGTCGCGTTTAAACTTTTTGTTAACGTTGTAGGTAAACCTAAGACAACTCATTTAGACATAATTTATTAATTATGCTGATGTTATGGTTAGAATAGGTAAGTTATTTTAAGAAAGTCTGTCAAAAATACCTCTAATTTCCCAAAAATTTTTACCGGTTTTTGACATTGATTGTTGCTGAGATGAGAATGCGACTAGAATTTGAACGTCTTGTTCAGTCTCAAGTTTGCCATTTATTATTAGATTGCCTTAGCATAAATCTTCATGATTGCCAAAAACAAGATACAAAAACATACCTATTATTTACATTTTGTGCAATCAATTATTATTCATATATTTTCGTTGACACTTTGTGCAATCAATTATAATTAGGTAATCTATTTTGTTATGGTAGATTTAGCTTAAGGGGACTACAGGACCTAAACGCAAAAAACGCAAGTTTTATAATGCCTAAAAGTATGTATATGATCGACTACAGTAAACAAAATCAGAAAAATATATGATATTCTTCAGGATATATGCTAGTTAGATAGTGTGTTGAAAACTATAACATACTAATTTGATACGATAGAAAAAAATCATGAAGATCCTTCTAAATACTCCTTTTTACAATAAAAACCATACTAATATACATACAATCATTCTGATTTTTTGTCAGATTACTCTACAAGCAACATACTAAAGCACTAGTGTTTTAATTTTTTAGTCCAAACAATAGATTTTTGTAAATAGATAATTGCTTCATATTTTGCAATAAAATACCAGGGTTCTGTCATCGCGCTTCTCTTTCATTTCTATGCAGTCCGATAGTTTCTATGTAATCCCCTTAAGAGTAAACTAGTCGCGAGTTCGAACTCACTGGTGGTCATGGCTAAAAAGCACGCTGTCTCACCTCGCGTCGTGTCCGACAGAGCTAGTTTCAGTGATGAGCAGTTACACGCTAGTCTACACGAACAAACGTCTAGTTCTCACGCACAGAAACACCGTTCCGAACTGTTAGGCGCGTAAAAATATTCGAAAAGTGCTTCAGAAAATCGAGTTTTATGAAAAAACCACTGCATAAATCAAGTTTATTAAACTCTTCGATAACTGAGCTTTGTCACTATGGACTAGGTTTTAAAGATTTTACAGTTCTTTTATTACTTATTTACACCCAAAGTTGCGTTAAAAATAGCAAGAAAAACGAATCTTTGTTGACTCATAACTTTTTAATGGCTTTTTATTTTACTATTCTGTTTCCGTACAGACAACATTAATAATAAGACAAAACAATATCACGTTTAACTTTGGATGCACAATGTCAAACAGTGGAGTAATACTCTCTTGAAATTTGTATGGAAAAAATATCGACTAGTGGCACCTTAACTGAAAATTTAGTCGCCTAAACTGAAGTTTAGGCGACTAAACGACAAATGTAGGCGGACTTTCCGTCTACTGACATCATAGTAACAACGAATTGAATGACTGTTGTTGTCATGCTATGATAATACAGACTCGCATACAGGTATTATTCAAAAAATTTACATCGTTATACCTCTTTTGACCGACCTTTCTTCCTCCAAAAGAATCAGTGCCGTAAAATGCAGCAAAGTATTCGTCCAAAGAACACCATACATGTATTATGTCCAACCCTTATATACACATGTAAGTATGTTTAAGTATTGTAATGACATTTAAAGAATGAATTAAATATTTACACGACACGACTTTGTATTGTTTTATCACTGACAGCGGAACTTGATTGTCACCGCGAAATCCTGGAACGGCTTTGAACAAAACGAGTTTTGATGCAAAAAATGAGTTAATTGATTTCGTTAGTTTAGTCATACTAATTTGCTGATTAATATTAAACAACCGCCATATACGTGCCGACGTTGCAGATGGCTCGTAACTACTTGTTTTACATCGAGGAAATTTTATGGTTTTGACTGCGTTTTGTTATGTCCCGACTGTATCGAAATGTCTTCCTATCGTTTTACTGATGTATTTAAGTCAGTATTTGGTTGTCTGTTTCAGAGATGATGGGAGTTTTGCCTTCTAACATTTTATTAGTAAGCTATGGACCTCAATAATTTAGTCGAATGCCAGCTAACAAACAACGAAGAAAGTACAAAAGGCTCAACACAGTTAAATATATCTAAGTAAATATCTAGGGAAGATTCGTTTTTTTCTCTACCTTAAGTTTTATAGGACTAATCTTGGTTAAATTACTGTCTTAGAACCTTCAAGAATTGTCATTAGTATCCTTTTTTATGGCATTATTTTTGTCATTATTTTTATTTTTTACGGCGAAGCAAAAAGGAGGGTTATGATTTTGAACGGTATGTATGTATGTTCATCTGTTCCCTCATAAATTCAAAAGTACTTAATGAGGTATCGTTAGAAGCGTCTTGACCGACCGCTGGTTATGGGCTATGCGACGTCACACTAAATTCAATATGGCGTCCTTTAGAAGACATAAAGTTATGAATATAAAAATAGATATTTCGGGATGGTGCCTTGTGGGGTAGGTATAAAAAAAAGAGCTCAATTAGCACATTTCAAAGATATAAATATTACTGAAATAAGCTCCAAAATAATTAAATAAAAAAACGTTTAATAAAAACTAAAACCCGAATACTGAAAAGGATGAAACAAGAAAGTACTTTCCCCCGTCCCGTGGTCGCATTCTACCATAGCAGTATAATATGTAGGTATGTTAAATTAATACAGCGGCATGCGACCACGGGAAGTTACTCTCTTGTTTCATCCTTTTCTGTAGTCGGGTTTTAGTTTTTTAACTTGATTTTTATCTATGTACCTTCTGATAACAGCTGTACGGGTTACGGGTACGGTCGATCGAAGGTTAAGCTACATTTGCCGCGGTTGGTTTGTGAATGGAGACCATCCCATTAGGTACATATCGAGACCTCTCCGTGACTCGGAAAGCACGCTAAGCCGACCGGCTATCATTCGTAGACCTTTGACAGACGTTACGGGTTGTCAGAAGCCCAAAAGTCTGACAACCAGTCTTACTAAGAGGTGTCGTGTTACCCAGTAACTGGGTTGTGGAGGTCAGATAGGCAGTCGCTCCCTGTAAAATACTGGTATCCAGCTGCATCTGGTTAGGCTAACCTAACCAGCTATTACTAAGTAGCTGAATACCAGTATTTTTCCCAGCATTTTATCTGACCCCAACCTAGTTGGGAAAATGCTAGGAAGATAGATTAGGCAACTACTGATAAATTTTAATTAATTTTATAATTTAACTAACGACCTGTCCCTGCTTCGCACGATTTTTACGAGTTGTCAAAGCATCGAGTTTATTAATATAAGTTTTATCTATACTAATAATAATGCAGAAGAGTTTGTTTGTTTTTTTTGTTTGAACGCGCTAAACTGGAACTACCAGTAAAAAATGTTTTTGCATTTGAAAGTAATTCCTAATATCACGCTAAAAACCTTAGGAACCGAACGAAAAGAAAAAAAAGTCAGAAAGAACGCTCAGCGCCGCAACTATAATCTATAACTAGTTTCTGCCCGCGACTTCGTCCGCGTGAAATTTCACCCTCCCTCCATTCACCCTCTTAGGGGTGGAATTTCGAAAAACTCTTTCTTAGTGGATACTCTTGAGAAAGAACACACCCTCCATTTCATGTCTCTAGAACCAGCGGTTTAGGCTGTGCGTTGATATATCAGTCAGTCAGGACTTTGAATTTTATATTATACTAGCTGCGCCTCGCGGTTTTACCCGCATAAATGTTGATCCCGTGGGAATATCGGTATAAAAAGTAGCCTATATGTTAATCCAGGGTGACAGCTACCTCCATACAAAATTTTATCAAAATTACTCCAGCCGTTTGAGCGTGAAGAAGTAACAAACATATAAAGACACACAAACACACTCACAAACTTTCGCCTTTACTTATAATATTAGTGTGATACCATTTTATATAAATATAGATGTGTATAATGTAGATAAAGGAACATTAGACCGACTATGGACAAAATTACATCAATTCGAGAATCTTATTGCTATTGTGTAATTTTATCCACACTATGTGGACAAAATGGTTTAGTTTTGATGAATATTAAAGTATTCTTAAAAATGGTAAATGGTAAGTGCATCAATCATGTTCAATCTATAAACCTAAGGAATGATAATATGGTATCTGATGGTATAGTAGTGTATGGTTCTTAGTATTCCACCGTATCTATTAGTCTATTGATAATCAATGTAAGTAATTCTTGCCTAGAATAACTTTCAACTTACCCATACCTTTATATAAAAAACGCCGACCTCATCTAATAATTAAAATATAATTGACGTGTAAAAGTGTTTGTACAAACCTACTTACAGTAATAAGATAATTTATCATTCATAGGTAATTTTGGGGTCGGCTTCCAGTATTTTACATATTATATTTATACCAGTACTTCTTAACGAGAATTCATCTAAAAATTAGGTAGATACTTATTCCAGGAAGATTTCCCAATCAATTAAATACAATACAAATACGGGATTTGGGAAGCGGAAGAAGTAAGGTACAAAATGACATAACTACTTTATGTTTTGGTTTGGAATCATATTCTAGTTAGAACAGTAGACAATGAACTTTAGCTTTTTATTTATATATCACCATATCTACCAACAGGGGGCCTAAAAAGGCCACTTTGGCGAATCATAAAAGGATAACATTATGAATCATAATGAACAGTTGACACTTGAAAAATCAAGAGTCTACTTATAAGTGAAGAGATCAGAGTGTGAGGGCGTGTTAAATGTTTCAATGCGTCTCAAATTTGAAAATAATGAATTCCTAAAAACATGTCACAACTTAGGTATAAGTAGACATAGAACAATGTGTGAAGCTCAATAAGTAAAAAAGCCGGTATTTAAGACTCCTACGCAGTACAGTTTTTGCACGAGATTTTAATATTTAATTCAAGTACAAAGTCGATTTATGATCGTGGTGGGAATATCTATAGAGTATGTACAACAGTAATTTAATAAACAAGAAATGCCAGTGGAGAATTGTTAGTTTTTACTAAAGTGGAGCTCGGCGCGCACAGGCGAGCCCCGCGGGTGGCGCAAAGCGCAGGCGCGGCCATGTTTCATAATTAGCTCTGTTATGAATTTTATAAATGTTTCATGCACTACATGGGTAGCCGACAATTAATTAACTCCTGCGCAGTGCTTACATTAATTAGCAAGAGACATGTCATGTTCGTTCGTCATACATTATACATACAAGCCTGCGTTCTCTTGGAAAATTTATTAATATTACGTTACCTTTCAATAATTCAAACTGAATTGTACTCATGCTACATTTTATGTCTAAATATAATTGCTAATTGGACCACCCCTGCTGAATTTCGACGACAAGTAATCAATTTCTTACCTAATTAATGTGTAGGTATGATTATTTTACTATGGTGTTTTTGTGTATGTTTAAATTGGACTGTCCCCGAAATTCATTAATACGTCCTCTATTTTATGTTTATGATACTTAATTTGAGATTCGAGTCTAAGTTACGGGTAGGCAGAAGAAACCTGCCCATAAACATACATACAGATTTATAAAATAATATAACCAGTTATTAATAAATAAAACTTCAGGAGCCCAAGCACATAGACATGAATCTTCTCTTGATTACTTCCTTTCAGTTCACCCGGTAATGAACAATAAATATCTAATCCTAATTTAGAGTGCATTTCACCCTCTCCCCTTCGGATAGAGTAAATGAGTTTCCTTATAACAATGATATCACTCCTATATCTAAGTATTTAAGCCATACAACCAGTACTTTCTCATTTAGCTTTAAAAAGGGTCTGATTTTCATTCTCTTTTATTTCGACATCGATAGTAATTACCTGTAGCAAGAATTTGATATCGTTCGTAACGAAAGAAAATGATGCCTTAGCATAATATTTATTTTATCCGATTTATATTGCACTCCAATAAATGGCCGACATTAATAATCAAAGTGGAATATTTCATTAAGACAGTAGAGACCACTAAGTTTTACAACTTAATTGCTTTCGCAAACTATAACAGGATCAGTTTTTATGATACTCCCACAAAGGCGTCCCG
Source organism: Luperina nickerlii (assembly GCA_963855955.1). Classification (NCBI taxonomy): domain Eukaryota; kingdom Metazoa; phylum Arthropoda; class Insecta; order Lepidoptera; family Noctuidae; genus Luperina; species Luperina nickerlii. Next base: position 10,946,026 of record OY979667.1, on the reverse strand, counting down.
AGAATCTCGGCTGTAATCATTCATATTATTTATTTTTTGTGTCATAATTCTTCGCGATGAGGAATGGGCGCCGATCATCTCGATAGTTTTATTCATTTTATAACGACAAAGTTATGAGCCGGCAATATTGCTGAACTTTCTACGAAATGATCTCTGTATAAATCAGGGAACAACGTTGGTACGGGACGAATGAATATTGTCGGTAGTACTAAACATTCTAATCATCCTACTGTAATCTAGAGAGTATTTGTCGAACGGCATGGAATATTGCGAATGTCAGGAATAAGCCGCACCGCACAATGGGCCGCAGAATGATAAGGCGAGCGGCGGCGGCGGCCTGCCCGCGGTGCGCGACCCGACCGACCGATTGTCCGGCCATCGGTAATTTTCCCATGATCGAGAATGTAGCGAAACGATACCCCAACATTGTCTATACTCGAAAAGCTATCGTTCAATGTATCATTTTCAACGTCAAAATACTTCAGCAATTATTATAATGCGCATCCTGTCCGCATTCATCTCCCCTTGTATTGAGAGGCAAGTAATTAAAGAGGCATTGTATAAAGGATAAAAGCTTTTCAAATACAGTCTAGATGAATTAGGGATACGAATTCCTAAAAACAATTGAAGCAGTCGATAAAGTTAGCCGTCTACTTAGCAATTAAAAAGTAAAAGAAGAATGTTTTGTTTTCAGATAATAAAGCTTCAGACAAAGAGTATAAAGTTCAAAATGGTATTACGATTTACATCCTTCGAGAAAAATAACCTTGCTGGAAGTGAGAAAGCTTTCCACCTATTCACTGAAAATAAAAAGTAAAAAAGTGGATGTTTTAAAGAAAATTAAAAACAAGGAAGTTTTGCCGATTGCGCCTGGTAGGTACCTAATCTACTCCGTGTAAAGAAGAAATTAACACAACTTTCTTGGATATTTATTACGCTACTTTTATTACCTTACTTTTACTTCAGTGGGTTGAAATTTAAAACAGTAAAACACTCATTTTCCCTACTAATGTTTCGAAATTCATGATTAGGAATTCCATAGGTCATGGGATGTAGGTATACCTTCCTTGCTTTTCAGTACGGTTTGTTCACACATCTCGTACATCCGTCATAAATCAACTCGTTCTATCGGGTTAGTCCCAGTCCACTTCTGGACATAGGCCTCTATATTACTTTACCTAGAGGCCAATATGGTGTTACCTAGAGGCGGAAAATTTATCATGTCTTATATGTCATAAAGATTCGTTATCATATTTAGGGCGGATGCGGTCGTGAGCGAGTCTAAAGACTTGATGAAACGCAAAGAAAATAAAATGATTTTGTGATAAATGGAAACTGACGAATCGCCCATATGAAAATGCGCTGTTATAGGTATAGGATTATCTGCGGGGTAATTGCGTAACACATTAACAGTAGAAATAGTTTTCATTTTGACAGTTCGACAATATTCATTGCGTTATTTACGTTGTTGAGCAGACATATTTTCCGAACATGATTTGCAATTAATTAGCAATATCCTTCAAAATGTTTAAGATAGTAATGAGGGTTTTCGTGAAAATTTACGACGCCAGTTGGCACCACTGTGACAAGAGGTCTTCCAATATAAAATATATAATGACGTACATCATTCGATTCATTCATTCGTTCATCATTCAGTCATGACTAAAGAAAATATAGGCTCTTTGACAGATGCCTGGACCTGACGTGTCAGTGCTGCCACCTAGCGAACGTCATTTCAGAAAACCCTCATTGAAAGTGTGTGTAGGTTGCCTTACAACATTGAATAGATATCATGTCAGTAACTACCTTATAGGTATAATTATAATTACGATCCTAACGTTAAATTGTTAATGATCATTAAAAGTAGGAAACAGAATTAAAAAATGGCCTTAATGTGCCTGGATGAATTCAAAGTTAATTAAATGTATCTTTTATCATGCCTTAAACGTAACTGAATTGCTAATTAAACGATAAATAATGAAAGTATAGAAATGACTCGTAATATTTTGTAATCGATAGCTTTTTTATGGGATTTAACACTTATACTAGGTAGCGATGCTTCCCCGCATCGTTTCCTAATAACTATGGATTAATTGAATACTATGCAGATAACAGCTCCAAGCAAACATGTTTGTCCGATAATAAAGTTTAATACTTTTGATCAAACGAAATCAGGTGTCAAACTATGCAGCGCATACATTCAAACTCGTGAACATTTAAAATTTCATAACCATACAACTTACACAACAACATAACGATGTAAATAAATTAAAGCTGTATTAAATCAATATGATTGTGGCTGGTTCATAAATAGAGACCGGAAGACCCCCCACGAAGTGGTTATCAGTAGGCAAGAACGAAGATGTTCTAGAGCTCGCGAAACCTTGACGCCGCTCGACGGTGTCGATGATAACTGTGCCTAAACTGTCCATAATGACTTATTTACATTTTTATAACGTTGATATCGAGTCGTAAACGGGTGTTAAGCGTCTTAGTTTATTGCCAACTTCCGCTACCTATAGGTTCGCGCCGCGTCACCGCTCGGCTCTATAGTCACGAATGCTCCGCCTCGGAAACTTGATTTGTGTTACAACTTCAAAACTTATTCAACACTTCAGCCGTGATAATAAACAGATCTAAATTGCTGCGCTAAGTTTAGAACAGTCGAACATAAACATCTGCTCGTGATTGTATTGTATCGAATCTACGACCTTTTTCCTTTCCAGATATAAAGTATAGATGGTTATCGATAAAGTTATTTCAATATACTGCACATTTAAAAAGGATTTTCGTTATGGAACCGTGTCGACATTTCTGATTATTTATCAATGTACGAGAGCCATAAAACTTAAAATGCCTTTAAAAATCAGATTATAAAACAAGTTCTTTGTTTCTGTGTTAAAATTCGTGATGACGGTCCTTTGAAAGGCTATAATGAGTATTGATTTAAATTACGTGGATTAAAAAATCTGGGAAAAATTATAACGAGAGAACGCCGCCATCTGTTTGCCTACGATATCAATAACGTGGACCTGGTTTGTGATGTAAGTCATATAAGTGTACGTTACACTATTCTTAATTCAGTTTGGGTTGGATTCTCACCTTTGGACATGTTGTTATTACATTAATCTTATGGATAGGCGAGTTTAGCCCTTAAGAGGCCGGCGTAGCATGCCTAGTTCATACAAACGTACCTAATACCAAAATAATTTGTAAATCAAACATATTCTTAAGGTAATGTGTATTTATTCCAATTGGATTATAGAATATCTAGGTTCCCAAATAAATATATATTTTGAAAGGACTCTGATATAGACGTGAGGAATTTCTCATAACTTTTCTTTAAATCAGTGTCCATTCAAAATATATATTTGAGAACCTAGACATTCTGTAATCGATACACATTACATTAAGAATATGTTTGATTTATAAATTATTTTGGTAAATATTACGTTTGTATGAACTACCTACGCATGCTCTGCCGGCCCCTGAAATGGATAATATGGCATTTTGTATATTGTCTTTATTACCACCGTGTTATGAAAGTTATTCGTATAACCTTAGCTGTTTGATCTTTATTTTATACTTATGTTATGTATTAATAAAAAAAACACTCACCACAATAACATTTCGAAATATTTATAGCACAATTAAAATAAACCCGTATGGTGTCCATTCCACATTAATTCTCGCGTTAATTTTTTTAAGAATAATGAACCAGACATTTTTATAACAAAGGTCCTTGGCCGTGCATCTTGATCTTAATGTTATCTCTAATAGGTCAATAAATAAAAGGCAACGTGCGAGCTTCGGCGGAGCGGGCGCGAGTGCGGGCGCGGGCGCAGGGCGGTGAGTGGCGACACAAACACGCCAACGGCTTAATAAAATAAAAAATAATCAATATGATCGCTGTTCATAATATTACCGTGTATTTATATTAATATTTTCATTTCTACCTGTATAAGGACAAGAATACTCCGACAACTTTGTCATGCAAATTTAATATTTTTTATTGATTCCTGCCAAATACGATAACTTTAATGTAACTTCAAGAAATATTCCTGATAAATACTTCTCTTATAATTCGAACTTTTCTTATTGCAAAGGAAGGTAAAATGAATGCAAACAACCTTCAAAGGAATTATAATAAAACGCAATATAAAGTTAGGTTTTATGATAGGACAATCTGGCTTATGAATGAAATGTAAACAGCCGCAATGAAATGATATAAATGATGCGCGGTGGTACGCCGGTACAATCAGACGGCGGCATCTAGCGGTCGGGCCGGCCCGCCAGCCGGACCGGCCCGGCCCATCCGCTTTATGATGTTACACTCTTTTATTTAGATATTTGTACGGATCCCCTCATTTTTATTCACCCGAAAACATTATTATGCATAAATAAGTACTCTTTTATTTTATTCCCATCGTTATTTTAATACGTTGAGTTTCAAAGTTGACTTCGTCACCTCTTGTGCGTGCACCCGCGCCGCCCGAGATGTGGCGACAATATTTAACAGATAACGAGATAAGCCTCTTTTTAAAGCGGTTTGATGTTACTTGATACTCTACTATTATATAAGATAATCTATTATTTTATGCTTTATGGACAGGATATGTCTGTAAAAAAAAATATTATTAAAATCGGACTACTCTGTAAAAAGTTATGCGTGGACTTGAGAACTTCGTCCATTTATTCGTCGGTTAAAATTAAAAAGGATATTTACCTACGTTTATTATCTTTTTTCTTGGTTCGTTAATTTTATGAAATTAATACAAAACTAAATTTTATTTATTTCATTAATGTAGATACAGTTTGTAGATTAAATCGGGGGCTGTTACTTATACATAGTGATTTCAGGATAAAAAAAATTGTAGTAAGGCGTGACAGCGTGAGTTAGGAGGCATTAGCAAACATTTATCATAGTGCTGTAAGGTGTCAGGCAGTAGCGGGGGTCGAGCATAACAATTAGTTGGCACCGACGAGACACGGTGCGAGAGCGGCGAGCGAGCGAGCGCGGACGGTAGCGCGCCCCGCTGGGCCCCGGGCGGCCCCCTGCCGAGCCACGCGCCGGCCCGCCCGGGCCCTGACACGACAACACGTCTAATATTTAATATCTTAATAACCGATTAGGGTGTGTTTAATATGCACTTTGAATAATTACACACTTCATTTTAACAAATCGATCTCTGATTATGTAATTTACAAACTAAATCTGACGTTGGCCGCTCGCAGTGGGACGCCACGTTACAAGCTGCTACAAGTTGCGCAACGTCACTTGCATACATGTGAAGAGGTCATGCATTGCACACTTCATTCTAAACTTTAATAGTTGTCAAGTGTTTTAATCCCAACCTGTGAACGGCATTGATTAAGAAAATAATCGATTGTTTGATTTAGTATCGCGTTGGAATAATCTGGATTGGTGTTTGTAAATTACCATAATCAAATTTTATTAAAAGCAGTTCAAGATTGAAGCAATGACGTGACCTCCGTCTAATGACAAATGTTGTTCGTAAGGGGTCGTTAATGGCTGGAAAGTTCAGTATTGGCGGCGACGGGGACGCGAGGCGGAGTGGCGGCGCGGGCGGCGCGCATACATCGGTTATTGAGAGCGATTTGGGCAAGCAGTCTCAATACGAGTACATGCGACTGATTTACGAGACGAGCGTGTGCCCTTTGTGCTCCAGCTGACTAATGGACGGACGCTCACGGACATTTATGTAGATTGATTGTATGAATTTTATTCACAATGTTAATACAGTAACAGATTTAGATGTCATTTAGAAATGGCGCTCTAAAGTTGTGCAATTTAGGCCGTGAATAATGGATGACGAATGGTTAGTTTCTATACCAGACTCGTGCCGCACGCCGCGAGGTGGGGCTCTTATTGTGAAGGTTGCCCTAAACGCACAAACACGATATGTGGACCGTTCTTAACTACCATACCTATTCATATTATGGCTACATCACTCGGATTCCGCTGCAGTAATTTGGATACATATTAACGCCTGATAAAAATCTACAGGACTGGCCAAGTTGTCGACAGCGAATGTTCATCCGGTTAAATACTATGTAATTTAATACCTATATTTAGTAGCGAATTATACAAATATGAACGTTTAAACTTGTATGTTTACAGCCTGTGTATTTCTTCGTGGTTTTAAAGTTTTCTTAAAGGAACGATTAAAGGCGACATCTAGGTATGTCGCCTTTAATCGTTCCTTTAAGAAAACTTTCTTAATAGGTACCTATTAATACGTAAAAAAAATATATAGGTACAGAGTGTAAAAAAACCCATCACATAGCCGTTATCTACGCATTCTGAACATCAAACTAAGTAACATTGAGCAAAATTGTTGCTGGAAAACGATTTTTATTTTAGCTATGAAAAATCTTTGCTTACGGCAGCGCGCAATGTGCACGCAAAACTGTGCTTATGGCTGCATACCTACAACGGTATAGCAGATGTTTATACTATTTAAAACTTACTTTAGTGAAAAAAAGTTGCAACTTTGACCCTCAATACCCCGTAACCAGAAGGTTTTTTTTTAAATGGGTTTGCTCTTAACTCTAGTCTAGGTCAGAGGTGACAGAGACAATGTCGACGATGGAGTGAGCTTACCCGGAAGATGCCTGTTCACTCTTACTTTGAAGAGATTCAGGTTGTATGCGCTAGGAAACACAGACGCAGGTAGAGAGTTCCACTCTTTTGCTGTGCGCATTATAAAGGACATTTGAAAACGCTTCGTGCGAATTGGTGGAATAGCAATTAGGCAGGATGGTACTTGCAGTGCGTCTAGATGTCCGAAGGTAGAAGGGGGCCGGTGGAATGAGGTCGTGGGGTTCTTGGACACGCTCACCGAAGTACAATCTGTAGAAGACCGACAAGCAGGCAACCCTGCGGCTCCCAGGTATGGTCCAGTACAAAAAAATGTCACAATGATGGGGAGTATGAGTAACTTTCAGTTTCGATGACCTCTTAAGCTCCGCTAATGAGACACAATTGATTTTCTATTGTATCGTGCTCCATAGGTCTCGCGCGGTGCTTGACGGTGCATCTTTTTACACCCCATTTCTTTCAAAACACGCTACAGTCATCTGACCCAGTATCAACGTTGCGCTGTCGGTGAACTAAAAATGACAGACCTTGTCACTTTTCATAGAAGTGTTGTTAGTTCCACTTTCAGTCATTCGGTCAGATACCCAACAGGTTTGTGACACTACAGTCTACATCGTATCCATCGTTCGTTGTATCGTATCGTATGCCAAATATGCGACACGCGTATTTGGCATTCGCATCACATAACTTGAGTGTCTATGAGAAAACTTTCAAAACACTAGCAGCTCAATCAGGCTCATGCTGACCGCGCTAATCTATACCTAGGTACAAACGACAAAAAAAGATTTATATAATACACTTTCTGTCTAAATAACAGCGTGCATTGCGCGTATGGACAAAATGTCACAATAGTAAGTCATTTTGTCCATACGAAATGGACAAAATGGTTTTTGATAGAACTTCGTTTAAAGTTTAGTAAGTACCTACATATTTTCTAACTATGTACCTACTTATATTTTTTGGAACCACTATTGTTAATTTCACTTTACACACTACTTATAATTTCAATAAAATATGTACTTACCTACTTATTTTTTTGTTGATTTTATATATAATAAGTCGATTTTATAGATTAAAGTTGATTGTTAATGACTTCTACTCTTCTAGAGCATTAAAAATATACAAAGTTAATACGACCTACTACACAAAACTACCTATATGTCATTTTACGACGTACCAACATTAAGTACCAACCTTATTAAATCTCACTGCCTAATCGGTTACATCTACTACCATATCTTGCACCTGCATTATAAAAAATATGTTTCCCAAAAATTCGTCCACTACACAAAAAGTATAATTTAAAAAGTTATTAAAGTGAGGGAAATAAAAGAAGTGTCGATGCATTCCTGATATTTAAGGGCATAATATTTTAATATCTACCTATACGGGATAAAAAAATGTATAAACATTTAGTTACGGTTCGAAGAAAAAGGACAATATGAGAAGGACTTGCAGCGTCATCTTATCGACACGGATCAAACGTTGTTAATCAGAAATTTTAATGACCATAGTTCAGAAAATAATAACTTTTCTTTAGCTACCAATACACAAACCGTGATCTAGTGAAATTGATACTTGCCTAATTTAAGAATGGAATTTTTTGATAATTTGGGTTCAATATGCTGATATAGGTAGTTGAATAAATCGGTTTACAGTTTAAAACGTAATTGAAACGAAACATGTTACAATCGACACAAGTTTATTTATTTATTTAGATAATACCAAGCACAAAAATGTACAGAGGCGGGCTTAACGCCTTTGGCATTTTCTACCGTTCAACCTTTGGGTGATGCAGAGACAAAAAGTGGTTGGTGCAATTACGAAAAATTGAGGAGTTAATATTAAGTTTCTCAGTCTCTTTCATCTACATTGTACAGACTGCATCCCAATTGCGTAACACACTTTACAATCCCAATCCGAAGGATTTTGTAGGAAATTCATAATCCATTGCTTCATATTTGATAAAATCGTTTGCTCGACTATTTACTCGTAAATAAAGACATTAAAATGTGTTACGCAATCAAACTGCGGGACATTTTACTTAATCACACAAAACATCTTACCTACACCGTTTTTTTGACGAATAATAAAAAAAAAAAAAAAACATGCTCATGCAACGAAAACCAATTTTTTTTTAAATGGCATTCCAGGAGTTCCTACAAAAGTGAAAACAAAACACAAACAGAATACTTTGCCATCACTCACTAACATATCGGATAAACATTAAAACCGAGTATATCCCGAGGACAGCCGAACACATCCGAAGCGGTGTCGGTTACGGTAACAGTGGCGCGAGTTCAATAGTTTTTTCCCATCTCAAAAAATGCCCAACGCGCCTAAAGAAGTTTTCACTTCAAAAAACTATTTTCTTCGAAACTATTTAATGTAATGATTTTCTTTATTGTAACAAGGTATATTGTGCACCAAGTGCAGAATAGAATACAAAAAAGCATCGCCATCGCAAAGCCTTAATGTAAACCAAATCTTCCTATTCGAATGCTCAAAGCATCAAGATTGTTCGAGAGGTGCACTAATGGTCACGCGTAGTGGCGACGCGAGACAGTTCGGCATTTAGGCTCATTGTGCTCAAGTTATTGACTGTATTCGATCCGTCCGTCAAATTGTCGCCTATCGGGGTACGTGCTACTGTGCCGCGGCTCCTGACGATCGTCAGCTCTTCTCGGAAAACACAACTCAGCTCCCATACCCTCAGATACAGAAAAAATCTGGTGTGATTCATATTGGCAACGCAACCAACTGTGATACACAAAAACAAAGCATGCTCTTTATTGCTGTGAAGTATGGCATGTAGAATTAAACATCTGATAAAAAATCGCAATGAACGACTAGGTTTATTCATTTACAGCCACCATAACGATGTTATGTGGTAGTCACAATGAAACTTTACAATGCTTACTTGATATAAAAGGTCAGCTTAATGATAATTTTTCGATTTGCACTCATCTGGCAATATAATAACATAAAACGATTTGTTCAACACGATTTATATTCTACTTTTAATTGTAAATTATCGGGTATCGATAGCTAAAGAGCAAAATTATAATTGCTCGTTCACTATGGATAATATAACTTAGAAAGTTGATAGATGAAAGAGATTCTTATGGTGTTAAGTTAAAGTTAGTTATTGTTTGTGAAGGTTTTTAAGAATGGTTTATGAGTAAAGCGCGGGCTGCCCAGTAGCGCGGTGTAATCGATTAGTCACGGATGAGTATCGCCTGTGGTTCGATTATATGTTGACGGTTAAATTAAAGATTAAACTTGTCTGAGACAATAACTCCAACATCTCTTTTATTTTATTATATTACTATTTGTGCAATTAGCTAGATCATACTCGTAGATTCCTTTGTGATAGATGCCTATAATACCTATTCTGATGTTGTATTAGATATCTAAAATATTAGTGTGGTAGACCGCATAGTACCTATGAGGTGTCCACTAACTACCATTAAGTACGTGACGATGATGACCAAAATCGATCTCAAATAGTCAACCTGTTTGAACGGAATATCATCACGCAGCGGGATCGTTGCGCTATCGCACTATCAATACAATAAAAAAAAATGATGGTCACGTACCCCACGAATTATATGGACGAAACCAATCGACCACTTCAAAAATTATAAAAACTTACCCATCTAAGCTAAAACGAAAATCTAAATTGATACGATGGTGAGATGCTTTTTTTGTTTTCAAAACTTATCTGCCTATTATCCAATCACTGAGTGTTCGAATTAAGCACGCTTTACGCAGTTAGTAAAGTTTGGATGGCATGACGGAGCAATAACTAATGGAAGTGAAGAAGACATAATGTTTTGTGTACCTAGTGCCCGGTGCGCGGTACTACAGCGGTGTTGCCTGGATGTGGCCCACGCGGACCGATTTTGATGTAGTTATCCGCAAATAATGGTGGGTGCGGCAGCGGGCGGCGCGCTTCGCTGCCGCTCGCATTGTGCTCTCTATAATAAATGGCAACAACAGGTGAATAACTAATTTCACTCATAAAATTAGATCTTCATGGGTGGAGTGCAATATTTAACTGTCGACATCATCCGCTTGTTTATATGGGATTGCCGTGACACAATCGTACACGTTCTGGTGGAAAAACGTGGATAAACAAGCCATGCTTTCTACCTTTTACTGCATAGAAAACAGTGTAACAAATAGTACTGTAACGATTGACTTAAAAGCTTTCCGATTAAAATAATTGATTTATTATGGAAAACAAATGACATTTGCAAAGGAAACGAGCGGTTCGTATATCCTGTAAAATATCCCCGGACATTGTTTTTGTCACTATTAAATATGCAAAACTCAGAATGAAATATTTGATGCGGTCGATGCCATTATATAAATGGAATTATTCATGGAGCCAGACGCCGGAAAAAGCCAGTGAAAATCGACAATTCATTTGTTTGTGCGAGTGTTGCGGCTTCATTGCCGTTTGATGCAACGCCCGCGCCACCTATTAAATATTCCCAATTATTTTCACCTTTGATAATTGGGTTAACGATATCTCGTGACATTTGAGTGCGTTCATAATTCAACTTTAATTAAAGAATTAATCAAGTGAATTAAATCATTTGTTATTATTAATGTTGAACTGTTAAATTGATATCTGTAGGAGGTAGTTACTTCAGGACGACACTTCCTCGTATGCAAAATAGGTAGGTAGGCTCGTAACCCGACGCGGCTTCCCCACGAGTGTTCAAAGCGGGTGAAACGACTAGTCAACCCTTTGCCGCTCACTCGCACGTGAAATCACTCAAATACTGAATATTTTAATCTGAGCAGATAACGAGCTCGCAATTCTATTAGATGGAACATAGCTATGTGAGGTTAAACACTGACGGCTCGGCCCCTGCACTGGCGGCCCGCGGTGCACACACTCGCATATATACATTAAGTTATACTGCTGCAATCAAACGGCCATCTATTAATCCTTTCATGATCACTAAGGCGAATAATTTGATTCTATAGGCGAATTACTGTAAACTATAAGGAAATTCTTTGTGAAGACGATGTATGCAATAATAAAATTACCTACACTAAAACAATATTACATTTTATCCATCACTACAAAAATTCTTCCTTGCACATAACGATAAACTCCTATAGGACTCACAAATAAACAGTTCTAAGCCAACTTTATTTTCAAACCATATATAAATATATCAGGTCGAGCAATAAAGCTATCAAATATTTACTAATCTGAAACGGTGAGAGCGTCGCGCGAACCCCTTCTGGGTTCGGGACTCATAAAATAAATTGAAATAGTCGCGCCGCCCCCCAAATTAAAATATTCAAATGGGACGCACGCGCAAGAAAATTGAAAATTGTCGTCTATCGCCCGCAAATGAAACCTATAACTCCTCACATACACTTGGAGCCAAAAAGGTGGGTAAACATTCCGATAGGATATTGCAATGCGAATTTGCGGTTTGGAGCGCAAAAATGTTACGTCGCCTAATGGATATGATGAAAGTACGGAATTTTTGTACAAATGTGTTATAGGTTTTTGATTTTGTAGATTACCGGTGAAAATGTCTGTATTTATGCAGGAAATCAAAGCGGTGTAGATTTTTGTATTTTAGTTTACCTGAATCATTCTCTAATAAACGTGGAATTTGTGTTTTGTAATAATTTACAACACCCCTCTCGTGACTCAATTCCAGTGCACTGCAGTGTAACTCGGTATAGAAAGCACGGTTTCGATATGCCTTCGAATAATGCTATAAATGGTCTTCACTTTTATGACTGCAATTTGGCTCAGATACTGAATTAGTGTTTGTTTTATGCAAGAAAGGATTTAATTTATAAACTGCAATAAAATAAAAATATCTGTAAGTCAGTTTGACAGGAGGGGTGAATAATAGATGTTTATAAGTATTTGTAATAGAATTAGAAACTTGAGTAGTTTATGACCTTTCAGATTTTAGACGTAGTGATTTCTGAGTGTATGTTAATAAGTCACAGGTACGTGAGAGAGTAGGGCCCCTCGACGAGGGCTTCCGTTGTTTTGCGGCCGCCGCTGATTTTGTGGTTACATTTCGCGTAACTTGATAGAGATGTATAGGTACTTCACTTGCACATCCTTATAGTTCACCGCGGTGAGCCAGTGAAGGGCGATATCGATATTTTGTAATCAAATGTTCGACTACAAAATATCGATAGGTATCGCCTTTTCAGTTAACAGTAACAATGATTTCTAAAAGCTAGTAGTTAAATGTTCCTAGCAGATCTATTTTTGGTACTTACTCGTTTAAAAATATTATACAATTTATATGAAACGAACAAACTTTAAATGTAATTCAGTCAAATTCATCGACTTACAATTTTTTCATGAAATATTATTTTATTGTAAAATCGATAAGTATGATATGTATCGAATGAAACTGTGTAGAGGTACGTCCTAGCGAGCGGACAGCGTCCGGTGTTCGTGCAAGTGATACTCTGGGAACCGACCGCCTTCCGTCGCCGCGTCCCGGCGCGCGTCGTACGTTACCCCTTCACATCACCCCCGACACCCTAACCTCTCACTGTATAACAACGCAGTAGAAATATACCCGAGCTCCTTATTACTTTTTAACACCTTTAATTTACAAGGAGACGACCTCCATCGCCCCGTCGGAAATGCTTTTTATTCATTTCATCGCATTTAAAGATTTAAACCGTTTGCTTCCATTCATAAAATTATTAATGTGGTCGTAAAATTGGGCAAATTTTATTGTCTCGAAGACATAATGGGAAACTAATGTAGCGTGTTATTATTCAGTTCGGTTGTAGCCGTAAAATACGAGTATTTGTGAGAGTCCGCGGACGTCGCTGTGAGCGGCCGCTCTGCCGATGCGTTCCCAGCGGAAGCTCCCTCGGCTATTTGAATATCAAACATATTCGGTCATATTTCATTCAAACAGTTATGATATTCTTCCTTTACGTTTTGTGTACGTGCGTTTAATGCTCACAGACATGTAAATACGTATGGTCAAAGTTTTATTAAATTTCCATATTGTATGACGCTCTATCATCGCCTGTCGATTGAATTAATGAATATTTCTTATTGTTTTATATGATTAAATTATTTATTTGTCAACCGATAGATAATTAAATCGTCTATTACCTTTTGGAAGATATGATTAAATAAATTACGCACAAAGTATGTATTGTATGTAAATACATATTCTATTAACAATAAAAACTGATTTCATAATTCGGCCCCTGTGGAATCAATGTTTGAATGTAGTAATATGGAATTATTTAGTGTGTTATGAGTAAATAAGGCGTGTTGGTAGTGGTCGGCTCGGCACAAATGGAAAGGTTCACAGAAGTGCACAGAGGGCCATTTGTTCTGCGCATTACGGTCACTGCGTGCTCGCCGCCGCCTGCTCCACAACGATATGAAATTATTATTAGGAACATATGACTTCGCAGAATTACTGCCCTCTTAGCTCATAAAAAACGCTACAATATTTTAAAAACACATTCTGCTAATAAATAAACTCCATAACTTTTCAAACTACAAAACTACAAACTACTATGTGGGTATAGGTACTCGACACTTAGTGCAATATAATCTGCGGTTAGATACTTCCGAAAGTTCAGAAGGAAAATCAACTTTCAAGTCGAATTAACAAAGTGAAACTCTACCAGATAAGTCAGGTATGTTCAGACTCCAGCGTATTGACAGAGTTTATCGCCGCAGACACCCTGAGCAGCCATGGAAATCCCGTTAATAAATTGGCACTAAATACTCGAGGTGGTATTCGAGTGGCTGAAGTATTTTGGACACGACGAATAAATATTAATAAAAGAGCACCAATGTCATTCTTTTTCGAAAGAAAATATGCACGGGAAGAGGAGACAATATGCTTTTGTTTTTCTTTATTGTTATTGCCGTAAAACATTTAGCGAGCGGTGTTGGGCGATAAAACACGTTATTTTGTGTGACAAAACGTCGAGCTTCATGAGAAAATATTGACCCGCAGATAGTGGAATAAGCGAATTATTGGTATCAACCCGCCACGGGACGGAACCAGCCACTCCAACTTACTCGCTGCCAACATAACGTTTATTTTTATTTGACGATCAACACTGATAATAATTAGGTCGAGCCCTCGATGCTTTTAGGTCACCGTATATAAATGAAAATTACAAGGTGCAGTCGCTAAGTACACAGGTACAAATATACTTTATCGTATTCTTTTTATTATTAAGTGTCAGATTGTATCAACATAACTGATATGAAACTGAAATAATGTATGGGTTAATAAAGCCCTCTAAAGCATTTTATAAAAACGAGTACACAACATTTATATTCAAAGCTCTATTATGCTGGAGTTGTATTGATGGGATAAGTTTTCTATTGTAAGCTGGTGCCCTCTAACATGTTTCATCCATATGTTAATGTGACGAACGATAAATTGGCCACTAATAAGATAATTGGCCGCGCTCTATACCCACGTAAATCAACATCTTAACAGCTGCGCCGGCGCAGGCAACTCCCGGACACAACAGAGTGTCCAAATACACGAGTGACACAACAAATATTAGTAGTTTATTTAGTGACCTTTGTTATACCTTTGTGATAATTAACTTTTGTTGTTGTGTTTTCATAGTTGCCATTGATCCGAACATATAATTATTTGTCAATGAAGAAATTAGAGGTGACACCCGTTATCGCGGTCGTCTTGGAAAGTCTAACACAGTGTCGTATGCCTGTTGGCAACATTAGTGTCTACTAGAATATATTAAGCGTTAATGGTTTCAGTCATCGCCTCTGAAATCGGCCATATTGTGCATTGTAATAAATTACTGAAAAAAAAATAGCACAACCACAGAGTGTTTTAATAAATCTATTGTGTTGCCACATAATATATGAGTCGTTTGTTCTTAACATTTATTTCACGAGTGTTTTTTTTTAATTTGCTGAATATTTCATAGGTTATTCTTTTGCTTAATGACTTCATTATAGATTTCAGCAGGCGGGAAGTAAATTAGACATTCAAGATATAAAAGAAAAACTGAAAAATACGTTTATTACGTTTGTACGAGCTACGCTGTACATTGACCTTTGTGGTAGTTTGTACATCACACATTTCTTTATGCACATCAATACTGTTTAGCTGTGCATTCCTCCAACATAGCATTTAAGTAGAAAAATTGTGTAATTACATTCAGTGGCAATAAATCCGTCAAGGAAAATTATTCGTCTACTCATTTACATAACGTAACATAACGCACCTTACAAGTATCCATAACATTTTCACTCTTGGGAGTTACGCCGGTATATTTATTCCTGAAGATTCGTGTTTAGAGCACCCTGTGCATGGTATGATTCACTTCATTGTTTTGGAGCTATTTGAAGTAAACAATCAATTAGATTCGAATTACAGTACGACCAATAATAGTGGATATTTATTGTCATTGGAACATTTTATAACCATTTTATTAATTTAATTGATATTGATGAGGTTCACTGGGCTTCGCGTGGGCAGATAAATTCAATGCTCCTTTTGTGGATAGCCTCATTGTTTTAAAACAAGTTGGATATGACACAAACACTGGTGTATGTACTATTTTAGGTATTCTAATGTAAAATAACCTAACTTAATAAATTTTTAAACTCATTGTTTACAATTTACTCTAACCTACTAATTGAATGAATTTTAATAGTTTAAATTATATTTTTTTAGGGCATTTGACGGTTTGCGTATTGTATTCTATATCATCGTAATAGATTTCGTCATCACTATTTTTAAAGGCAGCTTGTACCTAATCCGTAAACCATTTTAGAAATAAGTGTCAATATTACGCATGTACGTGCGCACGTCCTCTGTATGACAATTCGCGGCGCGGGCGCATCGATGCCGTCTACATAATTTGTCAACGCTTGACTGCGTTACACAAATGCTTTTTAGGTCAACAGTTGATTGGGAAACGATCTGTCCATGTAGTAAAATATAAATAATTTGTTTGAAACGAAATGAGGGCCATTTAGAAACATGAGGGTAATAAAACTAGTGCGTGTCATGTAAACTCGGTCGCAGGCCTACGTACGGAGCATCCATATAGCGAGGAGCCGCAGAGGTTCCTTGATTGTATGCTATGGTGGGTTCGGTGCAGTGTGCGAGAGGGGGGGAGGGAGGTCTCGTTACTTTGTCACGGAGTCAACTTGATCGTGGATGTGTTCGGACGAATGGTAACGTGATTAGCATTCTAG
This sequence comes from Luperina nickerlii, assembly GCA_963855955.1. Taxonomy (NCBI): domain Eukaryota; kingdom Metazoa; phylum Arthropoda; class Insecta; order Lepidoptera; family Noctuidae; genus Luperina; species Luperina nickerlii. The sequence continues at coordinate 10,929,164 of OY979667.1, read as the reverse complement.
ACGTAGATGGAGGTACGTGCGCTGCGGGCAGCAGGCACTGCTCCATCTACAACAATATCCTTGTTTGCGTCATAACGTATTGATATTGCACATAATTTGTCTACATCGATGCTATGAGAACATTTATTCATGTTGAACATTACATATATGCGTGTTATCGACAGCCACTACCTGGAAAAATTTGTCAGTCTGTTTATTCCGGATAATCTCCGAAACGACTAAACAGATTTTGATGAAATTTAGTATGGCACACTTACTTTTTGTTGACATACTTTCTCGACATCGAATCTAGCTTAGACATTTTTTCGAATAATTCTGAATCGAAGTATGTACGAGTATGTTCATCGTGTCAGGTGGCGTTCTGTACTTTCTGCCTGCCTCAAATGGAAAAAGACATGTGTTTATACATATGTATATGTATGTATGTATGTAAAACATAGAATAAACTGTATGACATAATTTAAGTCGCCAGTTTATCAAAAACAGTTACCAATAAATTCTTCAGTGGAATCCAAAAGATAGTTGACGTTTTTCCACTTCAGCTGTGATGCCATATTTTGATTTAAAATTCTAGTTTCAAATATTTGAACTGTACACTATACCGTTTTTATTGACTAGTGCAGGTTATGACTTATCATAAAAAATAAGCAAGTCAGGCCAACCTCAGGATAACCTGATTATTTTTTTTATTTTAAATCCTACTGTGGCATCACAGCTCTAGTGGAAAAACATCAACTCTAACTTTTTGAGGTCCGTGTAAGTACTTACATACACTATGCTATATTTTGATATAGTTACAGCTTGACTCATGACGTCACTGATCACCTATTGAGTCCTCTTTGAAGGAATCATCAAGAAACTCCATGGAGCCATGCATATTTGAATATCTAAAGCTTTACGTAAAAATCGCCATCATGCCTTGTTTTGTATTCAGTACAAGCATTGTAATACGAATAACAATCGTTTGGTGATGGGTCTGCTCCCAAAAATAGATTGCTAACTGTATCTCTCTCGAGTGTTCAACGAATCAGAGTCCACTGCACTACAGGCCAAAGAAAGAAAACTTAGAAAGCCTTTTCTTTATAACTCCATTGGGTTAGTGATTACAATTTTTGATTGACGAATAATATAACATCACGACTGTTATCACTGATAGGTTACGTAGAGGTGTACCTGTAGTATGTATATCCACATTTCTCAAGTAATGTTTCAGTCCCATGTAATATAGAACAGGCCTATTTATTGCCTTCAACCGGTCACAAATCGAAATAGCGGGTTGCTACTAAGAAATTCTTGATAGAAAAACACAATAACAATTAGCCATACCAGGGAATCTTACCCGTATGTTAGTACAAATGGTCCAAATCAACAAACAAAAAAAATTTAAAGCTTGTGAATCAACTTTTACGCAGATATAACTCCACTCGATTGTTAACAACTGCTTCATCCGCAGACTAGAGGCGACTTTGGATTAACAATGTAAGTACCTACATCGTAACAACTTTCCCTTACTCAATTTCTATGAATTGCGTGGACAATTGTAGGTGACATAATATTCAGATTTTCCACCAATACAGAATTTGCTTAGAAACAGCAGAGCTGTGTATGTAATATGCATATTGTACCTACCTACCAAACTCAATAGATGTCGCGAATGCATAATTGAGAACCTCACAAAATGTTAAACCGAGTTTAATATTTAACTGCACCGGAAATATAAATGGAAATATCCAATGATTTGTGAGTTGAAAATGAAATTTTGATTAAAGCTCACATGTAGCGCTGCGAATGAAATTAATCAATTCATTCCGTAGGTATGCTAGAATAGAACTGTGTCGACTTTTTCAACATTCCGTCAGTAAATCATTTTATAGGTCACTGAAAATGTTAACTGATATACAGAGTAAAAACATAGCAGGTCTGTTTAAATATGTATAACTTACTAGCTTCTGTCCGCGGCTTCGTCCGCGTGAATGCTGGAAATTATCCCACGGGAACGTGCTACCGGGTCAAAAAGTAGCTTATGTCGATCCTCAGGATGCTACTCCTGCCTACCTCCTTGCCAAATTTTATCGAAATTCGTTCAGTGATTTTGGCGTGAAAAGGTAACATCAGTACGGACAGAATTACTTTAGAATTTATAATATTAAGTATGGATACGAAAAGAGTAAAATATTTTTATAAACTTTATCACATTTTGCAACCAAAAGGCTGTAAATTTCGTTGAGGACGATCAGATGATAATATTATTGCAAGCATAACGAGGTCATTTTATGTTTTTATAAAAATAATTTTGTAACGTGTTTCAATGAAAACTCTTATCTTAAATCACGTCGAAATAAATACTCAGGGAATATACATAACATATAAATATATACACACGACTTCGTTCGTGTGCATGTAGGAAAACAAATTTAATTTCATAGGTTTTATATTTTTTGCACGGAACGGTCTTTTTCTAAAATAAAAGTAAGGCTTAAGTTACCCCCAATAACATCAGATCTGCCAGTGAAAATCCTGTCAAAATCGATTCAGCCATTTCGGATATTAGCCGGAACAAACAGACAGACAGCCAAAAATTTTTAAAATTGTTTTCTATTTATAAGTACCATAAATAGTTTCTTATGTATTTAATAAAGAGCTGTTACTTTGACATTACAAACAGACACTTCAATTTTATTTATTTGTATAAATTTAACGGCTTGCCTCCTCGTTGTGGACCACGTGACATTTTGAAAATCATGTTACGACATTACTTTACAAATGCATGAACATCATTTTATTATGAATCTGAACCGAACTCAGGTAGAGGCATTACCATAAAGATTTTTATTTTACTCACATGGCAAGGTCTCACTCTGGTCTAAATTCAAAACTGAATGTATTAGAAACTATTTGAATTTGATTGAGTGTTTGGACAGACACTAACTTTATATTTGTATTTCATTTCATACTAGCTTCTGCCTGCAACTTCGTTCGCGTGGAATTCGTAGGACACCTCAATTTACTAAAATAACAGCCACATTTTTATAAAACTATCCTGTATACCACGTTTGTAGTTTTGCTCTCAGCGACCAAAGTATGAAGAAAGTAGTAAATTAATGAACGCCTGCGTTCCTGTATGCATATACTACCCAATGGCATAAGACTGATACACTGACTGAACTTACAGACTATTCCTGACGAACAGCTATCGCTAAAATAATATAACAGTAGATTGTAAACACACGGGATTTCTCAGTAGATATTTATATTTATTATCATCAAAGATGACAGAAAAGGCCTAAACTTTATGTTTTTCTCTGTACGTTTACGTTTATGTATACGTTTTACGAACTATCATAGTATATCAAAATGTAAAAAGAGGAAGCTCAAAAAATATCAATTGCTGGGAATCGAACATAGGTTTGCGGAGCAGTCGTCGAACCGCGACGCTATTTGCTTTGTTGAAAGTTGACTAAAATAGCCGTTTTCATATGGGTGTCAATTAAATGGTTAGCATAGTATTGTTATTTCTGTGAGCAGAAAAATATAATCGGTGAGCAGAAATAGCTAATTGGTCAGCAACTCATGGTCAGAAAACATTTCAAAATCAATCAGCAATTTATGTCATTCTGGATGGCTGTAATTATTTTTGTACAGCATAAGGTGGTCGATAATAATAACGACAAACGCACATATAAACTTTTATTAGTGGAGAACGTGCTGATATTAGAACAAAAATGAGTGACTACGAAAAGAAAGAACTTCACTCGCTCTTGCATCCAATGTCGACGGAGCCCCGCTTCGCGGGGCTCCTATTTCTGTGAAAAGGGTTTAAAGTAACCTAACAAAACCGAACCTCGGGGTGGGAACATCATATGAACATTATACATTTTGATCAACAGCGCAAATGTTGTTATCGCAAATAAATATTCGATGAAATGAAAATTATGTTACCTTTTCACGCCTAATCCACAAAATCTTGCCGCTCAAGTAGTTATTTTGCGGACTGAATGTTTATTATGCAGACTCATGTTATTGTTGGCTGCCTATGTATGATTTAATTTTTGACCATTATCAAAATTAGTTGCGGAACAAGAATTGCTGCCTGATTTTTTTTATTGCAAACAAAATCTTTGTATGCTGACCAAATTATTTAAATGCTGCTTTTGGGTGGCTCGCCAAATTTTATAATTGCTGACCCATTTAATTACATTTCTTTTCATATTATGTCATGATTGACTGCTTAGCTCCATAAAGGTATAGCGTGATAATAATCATTTAACAGGTTAAATGTAATGCCGTTAATGTCATATTTTTACAATTTGCAATAAACTATAGAAAAATACGAACTCAAAGATTGCTTGCTCATCTTAAAGCAAATAGCGTGATCATTTATAGCCTAAAGATTGACCAGACTTACCTATAGAGAATATATATGCAAAATTTCAACAAAGCCTACCCGGTGGTTTTGGAGTGATACTTTAATATTCATTCAGATAAACAGACAAAAAGTAAAAAAAAAAATCGGCATAAGGATCATTCCCAGACCTCGCAAAAAATAAATGTACAGTTCTGACTTCGCTACGATTTTATTATATGTATAGATTTAAGGCATCAAAAACGGATTTACCTACTAATATCATTTTATAGATCGATCACAGAAGTTTTTCTTGTTATGGCCTACTCCTGGGAAACATTAAGTATTCATGCAGTAAACGTATTCCGGCTCCGTTTTTTTTACTGACAGGTTGATAAAACTATTTTTTTTATCATTCATATTTCCATATATTATGTCCCATTTATTTATTTTCCAGATATGAAAACGTTAGCGTGTATAACACACGAGCTTTAGAGTCAGTGGTTCATATAAATCTTCCAGTGGTCGTAGATCATTGCGCAGGCATGTAGCCGCTAATTAATTTAACGCTTTCTTTTTCATAGCAAACGAGGGGGAGCGAATGAAATTCCAAAAAGCGTAAATGAACGTGTTGTGTATAAGTTAGTGCAGTGCTCATTAAACGCATTCCGTCGCGACTTCATAACCGCTGTCATAGAGCTGCGCGCGCGCACTCGGCGACCGCACACGGTACAGGCTGATCTATGACGTATTGTATGCTAACTGAAGCGATACTTATCATTCAGGCTTTTATCAGTAATAGTCAGAGAACAGTACATTATGAAGCGTGAGGGAAAAAATAAAGATTGCATCGGTAGTGATGGATTGTGATGCGTTTCGTCAGACACGTTAAGTAGGTACCCTACTTTTATCTTTCTTGCAGGTAGAACTATCAACAATAGATACCACCACACCACATGTAACTGAGAAAAACAATAACTAGGCATTTAAAACCTTCTATTTAAGAACTATTTTCATTAACAGCAGTAGGTAGATACATATTTAACACCACGCCACACGTCAATCAGTAGCCCATTATAATTTCAACAGATTTTAAATATTATGAGTAATACTTAAATATGCTAATGTTTTAAAATATATCAGATGCATCAGCAATTGTTGGCAGCATGAACCAAATAACATATTTCAGCCTCAGGAATCTTGTAGGTGGCTGAAGCAATTTTAAACGAATTCCTATGTTTGAAAATGGCGAAATGCGGAATACGGTTATAAATTTCAGCTGTTGTAATTACGAAGGACCATTGTAGTAGCTGGAAATATTACAAGCGGTTGTGGAAATAACAAGAGTTGGTTGCCTATTGCCTGATTCGTGTTACCGTATTGTAAATACGTGTTAGGGAATGTACATAGATGTGTGTTGACTGTTTTCATCATCATTTCCTCTGTAGTAACTTTTCTGAAAATCATCAAATTAACCATAGTTAAGTTCGATGATTTTCAGAAAAGTTATGAATATGACCGTAGGTAATCTTTATCTAAATGATAACTATATTAGTGCTCACTATATCTACAACTAATTACTGCACGTACTGCTACTAAAACTCCTAGCGATTACCTACACTTTTTTTTCTAAACTTTTGTCTACTTGCGGGCAGCGTTGTGTGTTATATTATTTATATTTTTTTTTGAAGTGAAAGCTTTTTAGACGCGTTGGGCATTTTTTGTGATGGGAAAAAACCATTGAACTCGCGACACTGTTACCGTAACCGACACCTCGCTACATTCGGATGAGTTCGGCTGTCCTCGGGATGTGGATATCCGATATGTCAGTGAGTGATGGCAAAGTATTCTGTTTGTGTTTTGTTATTTTTTTTTGTTAAATTTGTTGTAAGTTCTTATAACGTAGGTAACTGTTTGCTTTTCCTTTCAATAAAATATAATTTCAGTCGAAGATTTCCACTGCTCCACTGTTAATTACTATTATACTTATAGTGATTGCACTATAATCTTAGATTACGTTGGTAATCTGAAATTGTTTATCCAACCCCACCCCCCCCCCTTACTTATTTTTTTGGCAGTGTTAGTTCAAAGAAAACGATCGATTTATTTTCTCTTTTTTTCGTAAGTTGTACCTCGTTTTCCTAATATGGTATGTGAAACGTAACATGAAATGTAAGATAAGTTGAAACAAACATGTCGTCCAAATAAATGCAATACAACATAAAATGAAACAAAACCCATTAATATACCTGTAGGTGCCATACCGACTGCTCAAATCTCTCATATCAAACTACTCTTCCATATGAAACACCCTGTGAACGGTGCAGAATACTTGTGTATGACGGATGGTTAGTTCTCAGCTCGCAGCGTGCCCCACAGACGTCATCTCATGATATACTAGACACATTGTGTGGTAATTCTGCTCGACAGTTTAATTGCCGTTTCAGTGTAGTGTGACAGAAGTAAGATTAATTTATTAGGACACCTTGAATCGCCATGTTTTAAACTATAATTTATCATCATTAGAGACACACCAGTCATGTAGGTATTTGATGCGCCCTTCATTAATTTCGGTGACGCTAAAACATTTCTTTTGTAACGTAATTAGGAGATGTTAATTATTGCGAATAGTTTGGTCTTGATCAGACGAGACGGTAAATAAATTAATGACGTAATAAATAGTTGGGTAGTTTTTTTTTTGTCGCAGCTGTTACTACAAGTATAGCCAAAAATTAATAATTCGCAGCCACAAAGACTGTGTAATAACTGAAATAATATAACCTTCTTGTCGTGTGTCGCGAAAAAAAACGCATAAGTACCCGTTATTACATTCTACATGTTGGAAACAACGTGAAACAAACTCCAACTTAAATATGATCAACATTGTTAAAACGGTAAATAAAAGACACTTGTGCAAGTACCTACCTAAGTCCAATTATTTTAAACAAATTGCAAGTTACAGGTATGATGAACTGTTGGTTTTGCGAATTTTCGTCGTTTTTTTGAACCCTCATGGAATTGGTTTCCGATGTACCAGATAGTTCTTATTCTCAGGATATGATGTCAATAATAGACTAATTAAACATACGAAGTCTCAATTGAATAGCTATAATACTTTAGATTTTATTGATATCTAAAATACACAGATTTCGTCACTGACACACTGATGATCATCAAAATGTTTGGCTACTTCCTGAAGTACTAGAAAGCTGAAATTTGGTATGTAATCTAAGTTTGGTATACAACCAACAAAAAAAAAAGAACCTGAGCGAAATATCGCCCTGATTTATCGCTTATGGTAATCAGTAAACCATCAAAGAAAAAAGGTAAAGAATGCGCTATGAAAACCGGCACTGCTGATGTGCAAGAAATACACCCCAAAAAAAGAAGAAAATAATAAACACTAAAAAGACTGCCTAGCAACTTACAAAAAGAACTGAAATCCCACCAAAAACATTTCATGTAAGATGTTGCCATGACGACCACATAAGGTTTGCCCTGTGAAAAAGATATCCGATCTCATGTAGAGCCAAGCTTCTGAATCTACACGGCTTAACTCTACCGACCCTAACTTCACAAATTCTACATTTCAGTAAAAATGAATAGCTTGGCTGTTTCGTTACTTCAGAAACTAAATATTCGCATCACCTCCACGACGGTAGCGAAACGGCGAAGCCATACATTTTTTTTCACACTTTTTTTTTTGGTGGGTCCTATATTAAAATATAGGTACTAATCATTGATAGAAAGCTGTGCTATTGCCGAGAGCCATAGGATATGTTTCTGCAATGCGGACGAAGTCGCGGGCATCATATCGATATCGATACGATAGCGTCAACGTCGGTCCAAGAATTAGTATCCATAGAATTTCATATTCATACAAATGACGAGTCACTTCGATTGTAAATATTAAAGGTGATCGCCTTTATACATTTTTAATGCGTCTCACGTCAACTCAACATTATTATATTTTCTATTCAGTTTGTAAATGTCATGGTGACACTTGTTTGTGACCAGCAGTAATACAAATTCATAGTTATTGATAAGTACAAAGGTAGTTTCATAAATATTTTATTGCGTATCCATTGAATTTCTTCGTTAATATGGATTTGAAAATACGTCAGATTATATTGCTGGCTGTCTATCTATCAATATTTCAATGGATCAAGTGCGTCATACATACCGATTAATACCTACATATTGTTAGCTGTAGCTGCTGTATTTGATGTGCTGTAGTCTAGAAATAATAATTAGGTACCGTTTCTAAAAAATAAATGAATAAATACATCGTAGGTAATATAACTCTGCAAGAAAAGGGATCTCATTAAATCTCGAAATATCGTTTAAAACAATAGGCTTAAAAAGTACTTAATAGTGTCTATTAATCCTGGCACTCGAATACATGTTCTAAGTCTGTACGTTAAGCTGCTCTATAAATTATGTGATAAAATTAAGTGCCTAAGACAACAGCAGTCGCCTCAAATATGAAATGTGTTAAATCGCAGCTAATAGCATAATGCGAGCTTTTAAATTTTTTGTTGACACGACTCCACTGCGGTATTTCCTGCTACCGCATATGACACGGTCGCCCGTCCACAAAACAATACCTTGTCGCCCTCATCTTACAGTCCACACTTCAACACTACAACATAAAATATTCAGCTTCCACTAAGTGGTGATTAATTGTGATATAAAGACTTTTATATTTCTGTTGTTACACTGTCGCGTCATTTTAAAAACGCGACAATAGTTTCCATAAACATATATTCGTGTTTATATTTAGCGTTTTATATTTTTCCTGTTCAATGAAATGTAGGTGAGCAAATTAAAATGCTATATCAAAGGTACAGGGCATACAAGGAAATGTCCAATTAGGCAAAGGCAATGCTGCGATAATTCTACGAGCTGAATTGATTCCACGTCTACAGATAAAGCGACTGGATGTTGTCTAGAGGGATGTTATCAGATCGGTGTGCGCTCGGCACACGCCGCCCGCGCCGCCCACCACGTGGGAAACTCTGCCGCTTCCAGGAAAACACAGTATGACGAGTATTGACGAGTAGATGACGATACGAAGTCACGAACTCAATTGATGTTATCTCCGCACAGATAAGCTCACTTGCAGCAAGTATTTGCTATTATAAATGTTAACAGCTAATGACATACGCTCTGTACAATTATTTTTTTGTGCTGTAGAAACGAATGTAACTTATGAGCGAGTTCTATAATGGAAATTATTGGCATAAAAAGCTTAATCTTGTACCCGTTAACAAATTTATAAATGTCTAATAACTTTGGCAGTAATATAGGTGCATAGACTATGTACTTGACTGCGCTACGAATATCTCCATCTTGTGTAATTTAATACCTACTCGAGAATCTCTTGTCATTTAACTATAAATTGAGCAACATAAACAAAGACGTCTTTTAACTAAACATCCAAATAATATGTATTTACAACGAGAAACATTCAATTATGCTAATGTTTATGACTATTTACGGAGTGTATCGACCTAAAGAGTCGAACAAACGTAGCGCTCTAGCTTCATATTTTACAATCATAAAAAACGTATATGGAGCAATATGTGCATAAATGTCAATATTTGTGTAGCGAGTGAGCGCGCTGGGAGCGGGGGCTCGATTTATAAGCAACATTTAGTTCCTAAGCAGCGTCGGCGGGCAGCGCGCACAGCGGTATACCTCGCGTTATAACGTCCAGCATCGTAATTGTCGATTAATTATCTCGATTTCAATAAAACATACGCCATACAGATGAAATTGTATAATTTTAAACGATAAAACGTCACTAATAAGGTATAAGTGCGGCTCCGCCCGTCGAGAATTTTTACGCCATGCACATAAAAATGTAACAGTTGTAAACGAATTATGGTTTCGAAATAATTCGGCAGAATGCGAATACGTGATGGCGAGCTTGTTCACGGATCCGCTCGTACGTTAGACAGTACCGGGTATGTAGGTATGTGAAAGTATAATATTTATGTGTTCATTAATGCAGGCTTGTGTTAATAACGATGCCTCACGTCGTCGGTTCACAAGGCGCAGGCGCAGGCCTCACATTTATATTCCGTCAGCTAAGCTGTGGCGTTTAGATTTGGATTATATTTGGTCATTGTTATTCAGTTAACGGTCCCTAAAGTTTGTTTCATTTGGGAAACAATAATAAAACGATTTGAACCAAGCTAATAACAATATATCAATCGTTGTTTTTTATTGCTTAAGGATACCTTTATCATAATAATATTACTTTATTAAAGGATGTGAGGTCAGTTCTTTTTTTATTTTGTCATGTTGCGTGACATCATTGGAAGGTGGTAACATTTTGTTTATTTAAGTTTAATATTAAGCTTTTCTATTTTCCACTAAGTTGATTTTAATTTGCATATAGAGCAAATCTTCAGGAAAAAGCGGGGTCTCAAGCAAAAGCTACATTCGGAAAACATAGACTCTAAAATTGTCCCTAAATAATGGAAATTACTGTTTCGTGTTTATTACCACCTTCGTAAACCTAACCTGCATACAGGTTCAAAAACTCAGTTAGTAGCAAAACGTTCCACCATGCTCCTTAACCCCGGCAATAAATTAGATTTAAAATACAGCCGTGCCAGCCACGCGAAGAAGAAGAAGAACCCTAGCAATAAACTCAGGACCTCAGAAGTGCTATCGGACCTAAGCCATACATGTAAACTGCAGACCAATGAGGTGATTGAACATAGATAGAACGGATGCCTAAACACATACCAATAAAACGCCATATTTAGTTTTGCAATTATAATTATCAATTTTACAAAGTACATCAGTGATGTGCTATAAACTACTCTTAATTGACACATTTGCCAACACAATGTTCATTACAGAATGGTAAGGCCGTGATAATTATACCGAGACACCTCAAATTAGTCATCAAAATGGAAGAAAAAACAGCGCACAATGTTAATAAGCGCACTATGGAACAAAACGACAAAAGGACGTTAAGAGAACAAATGACAAATTATAATAATAGGGCACACCTGCTATTCTTTTGATCCGACATTTCTCTCATTTATGACGTTAATCGAGCGGAATGCTCGTGTGTTAACATAGTTCTATCCCCAACAAAGCACCGCACTCAGACAATACTCGATACTTTAGTGATATTTTTTGTATCAAATATAAATTCTCTTTCATCTCACTTAATTTTAGATCAAACTATAGTTCTTACATGTAGATCACATCATTATTGTCTCTGCGGGTCGCGTCGACAAATTAAATAACGTCTCAATGGCCGGTAAAGTTAAAGAGATTGAGACTCTAAATGGATCAACAAAAGGTCTAATATTCCGTTTATTTGGCGCCTAACTTTCGTCTGTCAATTTAGGTTTGGTTGACAGATAAATAATAAGCGGCATTGCTTACAAGCGCAGTATGGATGTGGTATGAGCGCTTACGTTGCAGTCGCGGGTCGAATTAGTGAATTGTTGGTTGCGTACGCGCAGGCGGCAGGTTTTGTCTAGCGCGCTCGGCCTCTCTCGCACATTAATCTCCGGGCCCGAGATGAAACGATATGCATTTGTCATCGTGTCTGCGATTAACTCGGAGAAACTCTTTCCATTGTATCGAATCAATTCGATTATTACTTGAATGGTTTTATGAAGCAATAGTTAGTGTTCAGGAAAATAATAAACGTTGTGTGTCCACGTGGATTAGTGTGCGTTCAGTATATTTGCAGGTGTTCGCCGCTGCATTGTGTAGGTGCCTGAAGCGTCCAGCTCATCTTTATGGATAAAGATAAAAATAGTTGTGAGTAAATAAATTAGTCAGTCGTTAGGCGGTCGGCGAATATCTCAGAAATATTATGTGCATGAATAGCGCTCCGTATGACGGACAGCAGAAAGGGCTGCCCTTAAACTTACCTTGTATTATTTTGTCATTATTAAATTCCCCTGTCACCGGCTTGTTCTCATTTCGCCCTAAGAAAATATTGTATGCAAAATTATATGACATTTGAATGAGCACAAAAAGGTCGTATTGGGATTTGTTTACAAGTTGGTCCCAAAGAATATTTGTATTTGAAAGATTGTATTCGCATAACTTAAACAAATACAAAGTAGCGAAGTACTTATCTCACAATTTATGGAAGCCTAGAACGATAAGTATGCATCCGAAGTAAGAACTCCACTTAATATTCATTTGAGTTGAAATCGCATAAAAAATTCACCATCGCACCGCATGAAATCCTCGAATGACCGATCATTCGTGGTTAATAGCACAAAATGGATGAAATGAAGTGTAACATAAGAGCAACAACACAAAGATACTCGAGAAGGCAATCAGGTTTGACAGTGGAAACGTCGAATCTTCAGAGAGGCCCTCAACAAGCCGCAAAATGAAATTTCTCGACGCCGTCAATCATTTTCCCCTCGCCGCGGTCGCCCCACTAGTCAGCTGATAAAGTTCTGGTGCAAGTCATAAGCGAATAGCGTAGTGGAGCTTTTATGGCTTGCAATGACTTATCTATTTATTCAACTTATCTATTTAGAAGTAGGTTTTCGAGCCAAATGTTGGTTGTTGAGTGGAAAGTGAATGATTCATACGAATCACTATTGAAGTACCACTTCCATTAGAAAAAATATTACCATTCTCTTCAGACTACCTAAAAGTATTGTAAATTATAAAATATACAAAAGTTGGAAACTATGGTCCGTATTACTGGATTAACTCTAAACTCGATTCAACCAATCAAATGGCTATAATTCTATGCTCAAAGCGTGATCTATGCATGAGTATCGTTCTGCTAATAGTATGGTTCTATGTGGCCCAACTAAAAAAAATACTTTTTGCAGAAATGTAAGCATTGTGCCAGCAAAGACCATCGCTGATCGCTGACGTCTTGCGGCGCAGTGGGAGAGTAATCGAGACATTATTCCGGTGCGTAAGCCCCGACCATCCGTCTCGAAGATGTTACGTGGAAACTACTCACATGACGGCCTGCCCCATCCTGCACCTAAGTGGGTAATAATCACACAACCTATCGATCTAGAAAACTATTATTATATTGCTGGAAAACTTGGTTGTTTAAGACGTAAAAAGCTTGCTAAAACAATAATGTATCTATGGTACGTGAACCATGCTTAAACCATACAGATGGGGGCGTCAAAAATCTGACATACTAACATACATATTACATCATACATACATACATATACTTATTGCATAATAGCAAGCAACGAGCTTAATGTGACATAGTCCAAAATAAATCAACGTTTTAGTAAAGCGATCGTACACAATATCCCTTCTATACTATTATGGAATGAATTAACCAGAGACAATGTTTGATTTTAAACAAGACAGGTTCATAAGGCACAAGTAGCCAAAATGAAAGCAGAATCCCGTAAAGTCAAAACACTGATTTAAATACTTAATTAAAACTTTTAATATATGTATTTTAGTGCAAAAAAGACTTTTAATTAAAAACAGCCTTTTAAAACACTGCTTTTTAAAGAAATTACGAAATATTTGCATATCACACGACACTTGCGACAAATGCGACGCGGGCGCGCCTCATTGCGCCGCAGACGGAAAAATATTTCGGAATTGAGATTGATGTCGCACGCATGTGCAGACGGCTTGTCTGTATGCAAAACAACGTGCCACCAAATATAGAACTAATTTATGGTCATACTCGGCGATTATGTGCCGGTAAAAATAACTCCTGGTGCTCCCTGTTTCCATAACTTATACAGTTTCTCACTAGCATAACTAAACGTACTTAAAAGTCGTGGAACTACACGGAGTTTAGCTGGATGGTTAAAGTTGAAAAAAAAAACTGTTTCAGTGACCTTTTATACCGGTTATAACTACTTACTACTGATACTTACATAATTACCTTTTGTCTTAACTCTTTTTCATAATATTATCTCAGCAATGATCTCATAATGATCTGACTAAGATTTCAAAGGACACAAAATGTTTTCAATGAGCATTACCGATAAATATAATTAAAATAAATCCCATTTAAGGGTAGGCTCCCACGCGATAAGAGGTGTTATTTATACACCCTCATCTCACAAAGGAACCGCTGCCGAATATCACCCATAAATATTGGGCTGAGGTGTAATTTTTCACATACCACGTCTTCTCGAGCGTCGCACCTTTAAAATAAATGCAAACAAAATTTAATAGGGAGAGATGCGCGGGATCGCGAGCTTCAGGTAAAAATAAACGATAGTCAACTCGACCAATCGCTGCAGATATTTTATTATAAGGCTTTAGTCATCCTATTCTCCAGTAATATAAATATTACTTGCTAAGTTGCTATTACTAACATTCCATTTGACCGTCCGCCGAAGGCATTTCTGTGTTTACAAAAAGAAAATACTGAGGATCTATCGTCGAGCGTGGTTCCCCGGGGTTCACAAACTTTTGTAGCAATCCTTGTGCGATTTTCGTTATAATTTCTGTGAGTTACATGGAGGAATAGGTAAGCGCGGATCGAGCTGCGTTTATTTACGATTATTGGTTATGGACAGAGTTGATCGGCGGCCGGCGGGTCCCGGGAGCCTCGTAACGCCTCGGACTTCGGCCGCGCTCACTAAGGGTGCCGCGCCTGACGGATATATCCGTCTCCTGAGAATACTCCGCCGTTTGCAAAATTATGAATCGCAAAAGGGTGTTGTCTCGACACCTTTGCAAAGAATAGACTCTAAATAAACAACTCGAACATTCTTGTCTCACATCAAACAGATTTTATTACGACGAGAGCAACAAGAATAAAAAGCGCTGTCAATAATAAAACGCAAAGGCGAAAAGCAATAACCGAGTTCTTATCCGATACACATATCACAAAAGATAGCCAATAAATAGTCCTATCTGTATTTGTCACAAAATAAGAATTCCATCAAATAATTCGGCGGCAATAAAAAACGGATAGAGACATTGCACGCATTTGTAATAAAAGTCTCACCATAAATAACGATCATGAAATATAATACACCTGCAATCTTCAGAAAATGGGAAAATCATTTTCCGAGGGCGGGCGCGGTCCGGCGTAATATTGTTATAAATGTACTTTTCCGAGGGTATAAATAATAATGGTGATCGCGCGCCGGACGCTCGGGGAAGTGTCCGCACGACGCGACGCTCACACTCCACACCAGCATTAGTGAACTATCTCTAGCTTTCACTCCAAACAAAACTGACCTGTTGAATTTAGTACCTAAGGAGGAACGAGTAATCTTCAAGATTTTAATAGTGGGGTCCCAATGTTTTTAAATATTGCCATGTGTGTGTGCGTGGGCCCTGCGTAGACGTCGTCCACGGCTGCGTAGATGTAGCGTCAGGCTTCGTAGACGATTTTTTGAGCTGCGTAGATGTCTCGTAGAGCTTCGTAGACGTCATGTTAAGCTGCGTAGACGTCTCGTAGAGCTTCGTAGTGCTTCGTAAAAATCGCGTTGAGCTACGTAGACGCCTCGTAGACGTCGCGTTGACTCCTATACGCTATCTGAAGTCGCGCAGACAAAACGCCAAAGGTATGAAATCTCGATACATTATTAACAAAATAACGGTTTATTCTTATTTATAAAAATCAAAAGTCTAGTTCTACAAAGTATAATACCCACACTAACCCCACCTACAAAACAAATATTTCAGTTACAACATATTTCCCGCGCGCTATAGTTCCGTGGCGTACTGCCGGCCGCGCCGCTGGGAGTCATTTCGCTCCGACAGCCTGTAAATTCTCCATTACGCGATATGAAATATGCTATGCCACCCTGTACGCCGTTTACGAGCGTCTGCTATGATTTCTTATCCATCAGACTTCCATTCTTTTTTTTAAGGGAGTGTACTGCTTTCGAACTAATCAAATAGTGTGAAGTTTTTGTTCAGGGGTTTTTTTTTTTTTAAATAAGTTGCAATATTAACTTTAAGTTAATGCAGACGTATAACAAGATTGGTTGAGTTACGACGGCTGAGTTTGAATAGTACGAGACGGTCTGCCGGTTGTATGGGGTAGCATTACTTTTGAAAAGAACGCTAGCTATTATTGTCGCGTTATGTGAAGAGGAAGACTTTACGGTAGGGTTGTACTTAAACCTTTATTGAAATAATATACAGAAGCCATTTTGTTTTGTATAATGTGCATATACAGTCGATCTCTTAAAAGATTTACGACTTTTGACACCAACTCCCAGTGAATAATATGATTGTTAAGTTTTTTTGTTAACTTATTTCTGTTTATTTTTAATATACTATTGTTTGTTTCCTGTACTAAATAAATTAAAAAAAAGAAATGAAACTTCTTGAAACTACCTAACTGTCTCATAGACAAATAGATCTTGTCGTTTTATGACGTGCAAGTGTCATTCAACATTATGGTAGTCAAGCAATTACGAGGTTGATTATACCTACCTATCTTTACCAATACACAGAAAGTAATCCCAGGTACTTATAATATTTGGTACATCGTCCTCCTTTCAACAGAGTGACTCAACTATGTAATTATCCGTTTATATCTCACATTACAATATTTTGTGATTTCAACACAAAATTCTGCTTTTGTTCTCGACGCGCTGTAATGTCTTTATGTGGCCACTAACGTGATATTATTTCAATTAAGTGCCTGATTTAGCTTCGCCGGAAAAACTCAAAACAATAAGGTGTCGACGATTGTGTCGAGAAAATAATGCGCAATGAACCGTCTGATTTGTGAGCGAACCCACATAAAACAGTTTCACAGAATAACAGCCGAATGAAAGCGCACTCGTTCATTAAACGAGCCACATACTTACATTACAACCGTTCACAACTTTGAACGGTAAGTTATAAAGTATCGTTCACAGACAGTTATGACTAAGAATAGGCAAGGGGTATTAAGAGACACGTCTCAACAATTATACACGTCGTCGCTTGTCTTGTAAGACATCAAAATAAAATCATTACTATTTATGTATCTGAGAGCGTATTAACGGCACGCACCGCCACTCTTATAATGTAATAAATCGTCTGGAAAATATAACCGTCAGCGCTGTGTCATACGCATGTCGGAGATGCGCGCGCGCATCGCCCGCACCGCGCGCGCCCCCCTTTGCCCGCGCTCGCGCCCTCGACCACGTCACGCATCCATACGCCATAAATTCAAAGACGTAAATAAAATCTGGCGTTCCATATTTTAAAACTTTATTTTAATAGGCCACTACTCAACGAGAAATTAAGACGTGTTTATTAGCTGAGCGCTCGTAATACAAACAAGTCCTTCCTTCATGAGTTACTTTGCTCGTCGTGTCATAAATCTGTATTCACATCAAGTCACTACATAAACCTATTAAGTTGCTACAGCCATGCTATCTATAATATCACAAACAGATTATTTTATAATATTATTAAAGACCGACAGATGCTCTTCTTATTTTTCTACTGTCACTTTTTTCTAGAGATAAGAGAAATGAAATAAATGAAAAAAAAACGAAAAAAAATAATGAAATTTTTCCGTCCTAATCAAATTGGCTAGACGAAGGATAAAAAATAATAATAATAATAAAAATATTTCTGTTTCATATGCTAATCTCAAAAGTGATCCGTAAGGCCGACAAAATATAGTAGTGGAGCAAACATATTCAATAAGCATTGTTTTTTTCATCATCGTAGTCAGAAATATTTTCTTTTCCCATAAAACAATTCGATGGAAATTGTATATTATCATGTAAGTAGCAATCTGGGTTCGAATTTATGTATCGGAAGAAGTGTATGGAAAAAGTTTTTTGCCGAAAGCGTATTCAGAACAATCTCCATACGTGCGCCACCCCTTACAATGTTTGTAAGTTTTTTTTGTTCAGAGATTATAATAGCGCAGGTATACTATTATTTTAGAACAATGTTAAGTGGTCGCATACGCAGAAAACCCACAACAGCTGTCCTGCTAATCAATTATGCGTCCTCATAATATGACTCTTGTCTTGACGACTATAAAATTGCCACACATTACAATTTTTTTCTGTGCCAAAAATCAACATCATCTCGGACGGAATGTTAAAACATAATATTTTTCAGCGCGATCTTAATCTCAACAAATTGTTTAAAATGAAAATTTTTAATCGCGTTCCTTCAAAATGGAGAATGTGACAATTCACAATTAACAGAACATAGGGGATCTTGAGGATCATCTTTAAACAATAGTTGAAATTTTAGAATGAAGCTATAATTTAATTTACCACACTTTGAATCGCTGCCAGAATGACTAATTCTCGCCAACATGTCGTGACTCTCGTATTATCGCAATATTTTCTGTTCAATTGTTAAAATTCAAATAGAAGTTGAGTAACTATTATTATTAAATATTGTATCGCTAAAAAGTATCTAAAATACACATATTTTAGTGAAAATTAACTAAGATTCCCATTAATGTCAGTGTTTTTATTTTAATGACTTGCCCTTACACTTTTGAACATCCCTGTGATTATTTTTATTTGCTGTCCACTTAACCTGTCTCCTATCGTAAACATTGAAAGCAAACCACCGAAAATTGCCTACTAATCAAAATTAAAGTGCTTTTATAGTGCTACGCGACTATAAGATCTGAGTTACGGTTTTATTTGCGAGCACTAACTGGATTAATTTCTTATATTTTTTACATACTGGCGACTGTTGGCAACACAACATTTAGTTTTATCTGTCATTAGTCAGTTCATTTTATAATTAATTTAATTCCCCAACAGTGACAAGAGGCTTTACACGACTTAGGACAGCTTAAAAGTAATTTAGAATGGCATAAATGACATTAACACGAAAAATACATCGACGAAATAAAATTGGAGTGTATAATAGCCGATATTACGGTCACGAGCCCACCTGTTATCGAGACCGCAGACAGATTTGGTGCAAGCGTCGCGCGACACGACGCGACTACGTGACGACAACGCGACAGCGATGCCGACATGCAGCAAACGCGAAATTCCTCCAACACGTAATAAAATTTTATAAAACCGCGGTTATCGTAAACAGAACAAATAGCAAACTTTATGAGCCATTCGTCGCGCTTTTCCATTTGCATGATACGAGTATGTCATAGGAAATACGTATCGTACGCGGCTACGGGTTATGGCGACGTCCCAGGTCATCGCACTAAATTATTCGTCTCGTATAAATTTGTTTATGTTAAAGTTATGGACAGTTGTCAGACATCGTCAAATTTCCAATTCCATGCTGGTACAAAAGTTGCTGCGATGATTTCGCGTCCATTTTCTTTACGGCTTTACTTACACGATGCTTGTTTATCTTTAAATAAATATCGTGTTACAAGTGATAAATACAATATTGGCTATCAGGCGGCTAGTAACAATGCGGGTAATATATAATTCGAGCCTGGTTTCTATTCACCCGATCTCATCCCGTTCCGCCATCTCGGCATCCATAAACAATGTGTGAACATTCATAAAGAGAAAAATAAGAATAGACAATAAAACGTCAACGTACCATGCGGCGTATTTACAAAAATTCTTGAGGCACGCATTTAGAGTTGTTAGCGCTTCTTTATAATAAAATGGTTTTAACAAAGGCCTATTAAAAACTGAAGTCATAACAGGAAACGTGATACAGTGGCCGGTGGGTAGCGGGTAGCGGGATCACCTCTTTCATCATAAAGGCGCGGTGTGCAGCAGCTGGCGCTTCATTTTATGTGGTTTCTGAAGAGCTTCTCTTTAATAATCTTGTTTATTTTTGAATTGGAACACCCGTAACTTGGATGACTATGAGCATGTGTCGTTGACTTGAGTAGACGCTTCGTTTCATGTCACACTCATTTTGGTGTCAGCGAAGCTTTTGTTGTTAATGTATGAAAAACGAGAAGTATCCGTTAGTAATTATTCCGTATTCGTCAATGTCTTCCATTTAACAAAAGTTACACGCCAGGTATTAAAAATAATATTTTTTTATTTACATCTCTAATGATGTCACCGTTCTACGGATTTTACTATTTTCGTAGCAGTTTGCTACGAGGTGTCTACGAAAACTGAGTCAACTGGAACCTAAAATAATGACTAGAGTCGAGTCCAAATACTTTGTCATCGAAGATATTACGGAAAATGTACGGATTACCTCTAGGTGGATTACAAGAACAATATTAACCAGGAGGTAGAGCCTCAATAAAGACGTGTACCGGAACAGTCGGTAAGCAATAAGCCTCCGTCTGCTAATAACAACAGTGGGATCGACGACGATATCTCAATATCGTAGGTGCGAGCAGTTAATTAACACATGACGCTTGTCGTGGAAATAGAATTCCTGTAAGCGAGTGGTGCGCGCGCGCCCCGGGCACGCCGCTCCCTGCGCTGTTTGTTTACAAGCAACGAGACTTCATTACGCCGCCGGCTAATGTATTCAGCTTCAGCCTCCACGTTAACAGCGACACTTCTCGGAATCAATATGCTCCTTGTATGTTTTGATTGGCTGTCGCCTCGCCCCGCAACACAATCCCGCCCTAACCCGCCAACGCATAAAACACAGTTTTCCACACCACCACCACATAACTTTAATGACACCGAATACAACGAACGGATTTCAGTGTTAATACTTGCCAGGGATAAATTTCCTATAGTGGTAACGACCTCTGCATTGAACTTGTCCAATTTTAGGGTTAACGCACATTAATTTGTTTTATTAACGGCTTTAAACGTTTAACCGTTTCCTGTCGTCACTGATCTGGTTCGTATCATTCGACTGTGTGTTTTGTCAGTTACTAATTCGACGCAAAATAGGTCAACAATATGAGAGCGAATGAAACAATGATTTGTTCCTACTATCAAGCTACAGACGTGTGGGGTGCAATCAAACTACAGATATGTGGGGTGCAATCAAACTACAGATGTGTGGGGTGCAATCAAACTACAGATGTGTGGGGTGCAATTAAACTACAGATGTGTTGGGTGCTATCAAAGTACTGATGTGTGGGGTGCAATTAAAGTACAGATGTGTGGGGTGCAATTGAACTACAGATGTGCGGGGTACAATCAAACTACAGATGTGTGGGGTGCAATCAACTACAGGTGTGTGGGGTGCAATCAAACTACAGAAGTGTGGGGTGCAATCAAACTACAGATGTATGGGGTGCAATCAAACTACAGATGTGTGGGGTGCAATCAAACTATAGATGTGTGCGGTGCAATCAAAGCCACAAAACAGTGTTGGCTGACACATCGTAGGGACATTGCCAAATCCATCGAAGTGACTTCTGATCCCTGCGCGCCCCCAAAAATAATAATGTTTCATCTTATAAAAATATTTCCCTTACGACTGCCGCGCGGTATATCACGGTATTTGTCACAGAGGATCACCCTTTATGTTCGTTTCCAGTCAAACCCCTTAGATAAGCGAGCCTTTTATATGCCAAATATAATATATTATGGTTTACAATTCTTGTTCAATCTTAATGTGGATAAGGCCTTGCTATAATTTTAAAATAATTCAAATTGTTCATAGCCATAACATCGGGGAGTTGATAAGGTGTCGGAACTTAACATTTTGCAAATTTTTTTTATATATTTATTTTGTTTTATTTTTGTAAGTAATAATTGCGGTTACTTAAGTACCGAGTTTTGCACTTTGAGCAGTCCTTATCATAGAACAAAGAAAAAACATAGACAGAACAAGTGTATTGAATATAGGCATTAGCAAACCCTTATCAAAAAAGAAATTTCGTATGTTACGGTGTGATACCTACGTGACGGTATAAAATTTGTATTGTTCGAAAACACATTAGCGAGAAAGTGAGAAGCTGTGCCGCGTATCCACAGTCAGCTAACAGCCACGAGCCATTACTTCCAACATATGAGCAAAGCAAAAATATCAGCGTATTAGGGGTTATCAGAGGCAGTCGCGTCTCCGAGACTCCGGCCGCCATTCATGCCGCTCCGACTTAATGGATTGCTCGCTTTCATATTCCGAACGTACACTATGTTTGCGCTCCTATGATCACGTATAGTGATTTAACGCTTTATGCTTCCTCTACATCATGTTTGTGCCATCTCACTACTGAAAATTACAATTAATGTCACAAAATAAACTTCAAATAAAATTTACATTTCAACTTTCAAACTAATAGCATTTCCCGGTACAAAAGCTTGAAGAGTGCGCGTGACACCCATCTGTTTGCACGTCTATAGCTCCCCTTTCATATAAGAGACGAAAACAAACAGAGAATGTGCCAAATAGCAAACAATATTATACGGAATGCACAATAATATCAGTTCCGCCGGTGTGGGTGCGCGCTGTTTGCTTCCGCGAATAAATATGAAATTCGAAGAGTCTCGCCTCACACCCGGAGAGCAAATATTATTGGAGTTTGCTTTGGTAAAATGATAACTGTCAAGATTGAAAATTTGGGTTTAGCCGCCGGCAGGGGAGGCTGATATTGAACATATGACACGTTCCTAGACGAGTGGCTTTTTATGACAAAGCTCGGCTAGCTACGAGTAGGTACCTACCTTTATAGGTGTGTGCCGTAAATTACCTACTAAATGTAAAATTATAATGCATTCTTAAATGATTCCTCCGTTTACACACCTACTTAATACCTTCATTTTTGTGGCATATCTTATGTAAATCTTTTGTTGGAGGTCCTTAACAAATAAATAACTCAAAACTTATGGGTCTTGAGCATTAATTGATCAAAATGGTCTAATGAAATACTCTGTCTTAAGAGTGAACTCAGCATATAGTCAATCCTCTGCTGAATACCTGTCCACATCCCAGGTGACGTCATATCAGTTACCCACCTGTCAAAATACCCGCCACCGGCATCGTCGTCAGATTCACCACCCCAATCTTGAATATTTTACACTAGATTGACTCAATGAAAGTTTCGTTCTGTTGACAAACCCCGGTTGCCCCTGGGAATGCGCGATTTTATCTATAAATGAATATCATATTTCTCGATATGATAAGAGTTTTCTACACAATTTGATAAAAGTAAACTTCAACTTTCCTATCAAAATCATTTGCCTTTAGCGGGTGATTCTGTCTTACATTAAACACTCTATTGCTGTAGGATGGCAAATTAACCACTAATATTGTCCTATCGAAACTCAATACTACTATCATCCAACAATTCTTTGCCAAGTCAACATCCGACACTATACTGATCACCCCTCATATAAAGATATCAAACATTATTTGACACCATCAATAAAATATTACTTATCATTTGTAACAGCGAGCTCTACAAGTTAGTGCGGGCCTGTGCCCGTCACAATCCCGCGATCCCGGCGATCCCGCGGTCCCCACCTTATCATCCCGTGAGAATAACTTTCAGATTTATGTGCCACGTAAAAGTTTATGTCGTGCTTTGTTTCGTGCATGCCATTTTATTGTTATCAACTATTTTCGACAACTGAGTGGGAAAAGGGAGAGTTCTATGATATTTATAATTGGGTTTATCTATTCTATTTTTTTTTAATGGTACCTACCTATAACTTCTTTACTACTAAAGTTCAAGGTGGAGCAAAAGTAATGTCATAATTGAATAGGCTGCCATTTTTTTAGGTTGTTTTTGTTTTCAGTAATATTTTTAGTTATTTTTGTTTTCCTGAGTATATTTTACATTCTGTTTATTGGTATGTTGGCGTGGCTAGCTGACAATAAGCTGGCAAATAATTTAATTTAATGTTCTGTGCCTCGTAATCTGCTTTGCATACCTACTATTGTCATCATCATCATCTGCCTAGACTTTACCCAACGATGTTGGGGTCGGCTTCCAGTCTATACCTACAACAGACAGCTGTGTTGCTGGGGAGTTCGTTGCGTCACTTCTTCTTCCCAGCGAAAGCACTAGGAAGTGGTAAAGGGCGAGCGTTTTGGGGGATTGTCTTTTCTAATTTTGACGTTCGAAAAGTGCTGTTTCTCAGCCTAATTTGAATAAATGACTTTTGATTATGATTTGCTCGGAAATTAAAAAAATGGTGTCTGTTTTCACGGAAAGTTAAGTTTATTTAAAGGTGTAAAATTTATGACATTAAGGGCTAATTTACCAAAGTTAGATATATTTTATACGTGGAATAAAATTGACGTCTGACAGTTCTAGTATGGAAACACTGTCAAAAATTAAAAAAATATTCTCAGGATAATACTTATTCTAGGTATAAAGGTTTGGTGGAATGCGCCCTTAGTTGAAAAAATTAAATAAAAAAATTAAATATCGGTCAAACGATCACCTGAGTTGATGCATATTTGCGCTCGTTTTACGGCATTTTGAATTGATGCTCGCAAACCATCCTCCAAATCGATGATTTCTTCAATGTTGGCTTTCAAGACTTGCAAGGTTTGTGGTTTGTTATGGTAAACGCAAAATTTCAATAAGCCCCAAAGAAAGAAGTCTGGCGTCGTCAGATCTGGCAATCTGGCCGACTGTTCGAATCTCCAAAACGGGAGTCACAACGACCTCGTAGTTGGTGTTTCAAAATCTTCATCGTTGGATGAGCTGTGTGACTGTGTCTATTGCTCCATTGCATTGTCAATTAATTCTCTATCTGTCTACAACATATATTTCAAATCACAATTACATTATAACGACATTAGCAAAAATTATGGCACATTCACATTATGACATTACTTTTGCCCCACCTTGTATTTTCATCGATTTTGGTATTTTAAGACTTGTTAAAAAAGGTAAATTTTCACAAGGCCCTAATGGAAAAGTCGTAGGTAACCAATGAAAATTACATGCAAAATGCCTCACGACAAGTTTTTTTAAAGGAAAAATGATCTTAGCAGTTTTCGTTGAATATAATATAATGGCTTAATAACTTCGAAGAGAAGAGGCTTGTCTCCCAGCAGTATTACAGGTTGATTATGTGTGGTTTAATGGTAAAGTGTCGGTCAATCATCAATCTAACCTGTAACTTTTTGAAAATAGGTGGTTCTACAAAAGTTATGTAGTACACATGGCGACACATCAAGCTATACATTTCCAGTTTTAGCTGACCTCGCACTGTGTAAGTTTTTCGTACAATCAGAAATCAGCCTATACTGGTCATGTATAGCTGGATGTGTAACCGTGCGTAGGTACCTATGGCAAAAAGCTACAGGTTCTAATGCAATGTCAGATGAAAGCCACAGCGGAGCTTTGACGACCGGCGACTGCCATGCCTGATACATTTCTATCCAACCTATAGACCAAAGCCACTAAATGTTGCCAGCCGACCGAAGCCTATTTTGTTATTGCGATATTCGGATTTTGTTAACTATTGCATTTCCTGTCTAGCAGCCTAAAGGCCTCTTCAAACAAACGCAACACGCCATAAAATCGCGCGCGACACAATCGCACCGCAAGTCGCGCAACGAGCGGTGCCTTTGTGTCACGCGCGATTATATCGCGTATCGCGCCTGTTTGTAGGAGCCTTAAAACAGTACCAGCAATTAGAGTCCGATGGAATTTCGTTTTAGGTTTTCGGCAATTTTCGGTTCAAATATACGTCCTAGGTTTTCTGACGATGTTTTCCACCGTTTTGAGAGCAGTGCTGGTGAAATTCAATACACAAAGTAAAGTGCCTACCTGGGTTCGAACTCACGACTCACGATTCGTAAGTCGGCGCCGAACCACTGGACTATACCACTGCTTGTGTAGGTTTTTACATATAGGTAGGTAATATGTATGATCGTTACAATTATACCTTTGAGAAAAGTATAAAGTTAATTTTCGTGCGATGTAAGTTTTAACTGTTTAATTCAATTACTAAAAGCTTGAACCTGTTACCAAAAAACCTATCGACAAACAAGAACCAATCTTTTCATTTTCGTAAAAAAAAACAATTTTCGGTCGTAATTAACAAATGGCTGCCAAGCAACGGGTTACAAAAATACATACCTACAGTATAGATATTCTCATGACCGTATAAAAATACATAAATTAATTTTAGAAAAATATCTTGTGTCCCGTCCCATTATAGACACAAACGCAGACAACAGAGAGAGCTTCTTAACTTCTCGATTGAACTGACGCATCGATATTTACAATACGAGATTTGATGGGCATCTAATCGTATATCGTTTGACGACACATTGAAATGATCTGGACCCCAAGGTAAGGGCTGCGAAGTTGAGTGGACGATAATAGAGAAACGTCTTTACGAGTTCGACACCCGCTTAACACATCAACACCATACAGACATTGTGCGCTCGTGAGTGAATAGAGCTGTGGTCGAGTGTGACAGTGAAGCCGGCAGTGTGATAAACCTGTGTTTTTTAATCATAGCTATTTAAATAGACGCTAACTTAATTATTCAATGGATAAAAAACAGATTGTCTTCAAAATTATTTTAGAAATACTTCTGAGACTTATTATTAAAATATTAAAGCGGTAAAGCTATTCATGCATTCGTGATTGCCGTGCTATAAGTTAATAAACTCGGGCCTGCCAATCATTAAAATATATCCTAAGGGTATTATCATCTCTGATGTATAGTCGAGACAGCCGCCACTTTCTGCCATGTCATCGTTGCATATAAAAAGTTATGACCGCTGGCAATATTTCCGAGAGGCGGCCGGCGACGCTCGTAGGAAACGATATGCAGTAAACGGTCGGGCGTGCGGTCCCGCGGGGCCACTGTGCCCCCGCTGACCCGCCCGATTTTATGCCAATTTTCATAAAAATAAATCTGACTCGCGCTGATTGAACCAGTCGCCGGGCCGCGTTTCGTGATCGACTTTCTATTTTATTGTTATTAGCTCAGTCGCGCAAGGGTACGAATTATTGTTTTGCCATTTGTCCCCAAAAATAGAAAAGGCTATCCTTACACGAAGGTATAACTTGTATGACAATCAATTTATTCGAAACTGGCTTACGTTTTCTTTGTGTTCTTCGTTGGCGCAGATTTTATCAGAACAAGATTGCCTATGGCAAATGGGCAATTCTGCAATTCTAATTAGAAGAATGCGACTGAACAACAAAAAGCTCGTGTTCGAAGTGTTCATTACATATAAAAACAATGCAGGGACAACTTGAAAAACTGTTGCACTATAAAGGACGAGACATGAATGGATCATTGGTTGAGTTAATAACCGCCCGCTAAAGCGCGCTGCGACCGAGCGGCCGCTATCGCTGTTAACATCAGATGGAACAAGTGTTATGGCATCGTACGCTGCCTTATACGATTGAAGGCATTCCCGGAGAGATATTCCGATGCTATCGGCGGCCACACACGGCAGCTCAACAGCCAGCAAGCATAACTAGCTGACGCCAGACGCCAATTTGCGACACTTTTACGCTCATAACAGCTTCTGATACCATTTATGTTACACTATGGCCATTTTAAGACGTGTTTTACTTCAATCCACCTTCATTTCAACGGTAATAAACGCCACACCACATAAAATCCCTTTTATGTATCTAAGTATTAATTTAAAAAAATAATTAAGTACATATGTTGATACATATAAAAGGTAATACAAAATGATACGTCTGAACAAAAGTGCAGGGTGTAGTCAAAGAAGCATGGCGGGCGATCGTGATTTATCGTCGGCCGCTTTTGAATATTAAATAATCTTTAATGGGAGCGCATGATCGGCCCATTAGCCGACGTCGCTCCTTTCACGTTTAATAAAGAGTCATTTATAAGCCAGCGACGCTTTTCCCTTATCTGGCCGAAGTATGTCGCGCGACTGAGAGGTGCCGCCCTATCAGGATTAATTCATAATTTTATCCGTGTATGTTGATGTATTCAATGTTTTTGGAATCGGAATGTACACAATTAAATACTTCAATCTTAATTACCATACAAACACAATTATCAGGCTAATGTCTCCGGGCTCTATTATAATGGAGGGCTGCAGCTTCGGGCGCTACTATCCTTTAACTTAACCTTACAAGTATAGGTTTATTCCCACGATGGGTAAGTATCACCTCATTGAATCATTAGGAAATTACCCCGTTTCCTCGCGCCGACAACGACTGATCACGTCTAATGTCTTTCCTTTGAACCACGGACACAAAATTGTTTCACAAGTATTATTAACCATGAGAACAAGATTGTATAGAGAACATTGTATAGAGATGTTAATTGAATAGTCCTCATTTGCAGTACTTCTTAGAAATGTAAACTAGCAGGAAAATCATTTTCATATAAATATGAAGTATTACCTTTACGCAAGTGGTACATCGGGGGGTCTTGATTTGATGGAGATTTTTGATTACCTTCCATTACTTAAGCAGAACTGCCACACTGAAAAACTCAAACGTCAGCAAAGCACATTATGTTAATTAGAATTCACAAAGTTAAACATAATTATTCAAACGCCAATTAAAAGCACCGTGGTCCACGACCAAAGAAACTCATTTTGACCATTATCCGTCCCAATGCGCGTTGCAAAAACAAATGAGTTATAACTAACACTCTCCATACTGAGCCACTGAATGCTTGTAATTATGAAGATTAATCTGCTCGGTGCTCGAAGGTTAACATAACTTGAGGGCGCACATCGTCGGTTACGACTTCCTAATGACACTTCGATCGCGGCCGCCGCTCATTATCGCGAAACATTCGATCGGCTCACTCGAGTTATTCCTCTTAATATCGCGCCGACGGTGGCTGAGCGGTCAGGATATTGTCACGTATGCGCCGCGCACTGTCGTAATTATATCGGCGCAATTAAAGACCAACTAATATATTATAATCGTTCTGTTAGCATCAGTGGTTTTTGCAAGAGCACCGGGAGCCGACAGCGTACCTCCGTTCACACACTCATCCCCGTAACACCATAGTACGACTGAAACTGATTGACCTGGAATGTTCTAGTAATAGCTAACTCATTTGGTATATTTAGCAATGAATGCTACAGTAAACTAGAATGAAGAATTTGGACAAAGCATTCATAATGAGATTAGTACCTATTATTGAAATCAAATCCATGAACGCGTTTCCACCATTTCCGCGTTGTAAAGTATAGCAGTTCTGTTACGTACTATGGAATACAAAGCCATGTAAAAGGAAACCTCCGCAGAGCTTACATAAGAGCAATAAATTACATGGTGGAGTCGTAGTGATGTACATTAGGCAGTCTCGTCAATGTGACTGCCTAATAAACGGGTAGGCTGCGGGGCAGTTTGATTTCCTCGCGAATCATGAGAAAATTATTCTGCAGACGAGCCAGCCGCTTTGTGAACATCCGACGGATAAGAATAATTACTTACATTGATTGAACCCTTATAATCTGAGTTTATTTAATAGTCGACAGATGTTAATCGGTGCGCCGACTATAGGTAATTACGCTTCGATTCCTGACGAGAAAAACGCTGAAGCGTACCTCTATCAAATACAGCACAGATTTATATTTATTTATGTATGTATTAATATAGATGTAACGCACCTAGGTAGAGGTACCTACTTGTTTATTATTTGTTCACCTTATTTGCCTGTAAGGGCAAATTAAAATACACAATAGGAGCTATGTGGAGTATAAAGTCATAATATTTTCCGAGATCATAGATTATAGCTACCTACAAAGTGGTTATGAATAACTTAACAATTTTCCTCCGTTGGTTTTATATTGTAGGTAAAATACATATTATACTCGATTGGCTTCTGTTCCAAGTTAGGTAAGAATATCGAAGTTGGTAAAATGTGAAAACAAGATGTCAGTAGAAAACAGAAAATAAACCTATTTGCATATAATATTACCTTCAGTGATACGTATACGAGTCACAGTAACAGCAAAAAGCGCCGATAAAACTGAATAACTATTAAAATTTACACGGTCGGTTCACAAGGTCATAAATATCACTAAAATGTTTCACAATACATCGAGAAATGGGAAGTTGTAGTCGTAACAAAACGGCATAAACTGGCATAGCTGTTTTAATTAGAGTTCATAGTAACGTGTCGGGTGTGGGGTTTATTTTACCATTTTTCCATTGTATGTAAAGCAGCTTGGGAGTTCATCCATCACTTCATATTCGCGGCTTGCTGTCGGCGCGGGATTGCTCCGTGCCGCCCTACTGACCATACACACGCTAATTGGATCAACATTGAAAGAATACCTCTGTTTAATTATCGTACGAATCCGAATTAGGAACTGAATTTTGTTCTTCGTCATCTTCGACGTTGGCATTCGTGTTGCTTTTCATGCAGAAATGTCATCAACCTGGAGGTGGTGCATACCTGTTTACAATGTAAACGAATAAAACGATGATGACGACGATGACGATGTCAATAGTGATTATATTAATGGGTAACAACTCAAATAAAAACGAAAAATCTGAAGACCAATTCCAGTAATTAAAAACGTTCAAAATCTAGTCGCAATCTCATCAGAGCGACAATCATTGTCAAAAACTTGTCAAAAATGTAGGGAAATTACGTAAAGATATTTCTGACAGATTGAGACTGAGATCAGACTGTGAACGCTCTTAAAATGACGACAATTGCCCGTTTGTCTGTGCTTATGAATATGAGCATCTATCTAAGGTTAGTCTATTTTACGTTTTCTCTAAACCAGAGACATTTTTCCGGCAAATCATTGTGGGGCTAAATTTAATATCCCAAGATAATTTCTGAAGGTTTGTTCAAACTGTCTTTTACTTCTAAGGCTATCTGTTACGTTGGGATCTAGACGATCGAGGCCTTTATCTATTGTTCCTGTAATGTTGTAAATCATTATCCTCGGATCTAATTCTTCGTTCGAGATCTGAAGATAACTATAGTTTGCAGTCGATATCCTGTTCCATGCAGCATATCCATGTATTTAAATATCAAAGTCATAAATGCCATACGCGTGCTTGTTAACGCGCTCATGTAAATTCTAATCCTTGTTGCATTTAGAACGGGCCGGCCTAGTAATTATGTGCTTTCATTTGTCTGTTTCTCGGAACAAACGAGCGCGCCCCGGCGTGTAAGCCCGCTCCATGTAAAGCAGTTAGCAGTACTCTAATCTCGCATTGCCATTAATTTAAAGAATACGTCTGCGTAACCGACTTTACCAACAACGTCGAAACACAATTCTCCTTCACATTTTCTTATTTGCATATTAAAATAATTTCGAGTAAACGCAATACGTAAGTCGCCTTCCACCCGCATTCGACTGTTTCTGAAACGCCATGCATGGTCATTTGTTGCCATAGGAAAATAAACCTTGTTCTAGTAACCTTTAAAATGATATCTGTTGGAGATTATTTAACAATTACGCTTGTCTTATACTGAAAATGCGGAGAACGATGACAGATAAAGGCGGGTTGTGCGCCCAAATAGATAAACTAGTGTGGAAATTAATGTCTACATTTACTGGTGCATGAAGTTTGTAGTTAATTATAGGTTTATAGTTATTCGCTTTTTTTAAATGCGTATAACTACCACAAAAGTTAACCATTATCGTTTTAAAAGGAAGTGTATAAATTATACATAGTTAGTGGCTTATCGGTGGACAGACAAATATTTATCAACTAAAGTAGTATTCTCTCTGAACCGTGAAATTGTAATGTACAGGTGAGCTTTGAGTGTTATTATGACACCCGTATTTTATTAGCGTGACTTCGTAAGGTTTAGTCATTAATTCGTTGATATAATCTAAATATTATCTAAACTTTGTATTAATTAATAACATATTATTAAAAAGAGAAAAGTTTTGTATGTTTGTTTGTTACGCTTTCACACCAAAACAGCTTAACGAATTCGGATGAAATTTGGCACATGGATAGACCACGGCCATGATTAGGGCATAGGATAAGGTAAACGTGGTGAAACCGCGAGGCCCAGCTAGTTCGTTAATATGAAACTGGGGGCCTAAAAAGGCCACTTTGGTGAATCATAAAAGGAGAATATTATTAATCATAATGGACAGTTAACTGTTAAGTTAATCGTATCAAATCCCATTGGTGAAGGATTTTTCAGTTACTTTTTTTTGTCTGTGCTAAAATATCAATCAATCCAATCAAAATCCAATCCCAATCTCCTTGCTTATACCTACGTAGTGCAGCGAAAAAAAGAAAAACACGGACTCTCTTCGCCATATTACGATTCATAATGTTATCCTTTTATGATTCGCCAAAGTGGCCTTTTTAGGCCCCCCTGGTTGGTTGGTGAAGAAATGCAAGATACTTAAATTTTTCTTCTCTTATCGCATTTATTTCATGGCCTCTTCCAGAAAGATGTACACTGTGTTACACTAAAGCTTTGTGCCTATTGCCTAGTATCTTGGCAAGGATGTGCTCTAGCTCTATAACATTCACATAATTTATACTTATTTTTCACATTTCAGCTCCAGCGACTGTTCGGTCAACACTTGCAAATTTTCCGCGAAAAAAGGTATAAACGATTCGAAATAAATAAATTGTAGTTCAACTTATCAGCTAAACCTAGATAGCATCACAGATACAAATCCTAAACATATGTTCAGAAAACTATGCGTGAACGCATTCCCGTAGCGAGGGTTCCCAGCGTGCTCACTCACCGTGCTCGCCTCGTTTAATAAATATATTAATATTATCAAGCCAGCACTCCGCGTCCGATACACCATCTAAAAACAACACTGTTATGAATTACTAATTTTACGACGTCCATTATGTAATGTAATTATATGCGTTATAATTTTATGATACGTTAATTTAACAACTTAACACATTTCACTTAACGCCTTTTAAACGCTACAGTAATCGTAAGTCAATTTATGCATGTTTATTAACATTTTACAAGTGTAAGTACTTGTGCTACCTATGTACTCATTGTTGAATACATTCTTCACATGAATGAATGAATGAAAACATTTTTAATTAATTTTTGATTTTTTCGTCGGTTTAATATTCAGGAATGTATTAAACATTGTATGATAACGAAATGTCAGAGTTCAAGATTAAAATAACATTTGGTTACATCACAATATGTCATACCTACGTTATGGGTAACGTAGGGCTGACCGGTGGACGCGACCCTAACATACTTTAACACTTCACCAATTTTTTATGTTTGTAGAAGAGTCAATTAATTACAGGGGAGAGCTACTATCGCGACTACTAATAAATGCAGTCGATATCAGCGTTAAATTTGTTGCGTCGACTCGACCGCCGATGAATTGTATTCAGTTATTATCTATGGTGCTGGTAATTTTTTTCACACATTCCAGGGAGGCGACGTGCCGTGGCGGGGGGTGGGGGTGCTGGGCTGGCACCCGCCGGGAGGCGCTCGCGCGTGAAATTATTATCATATAATACCCCGCTTTGAGCACAGCGCGATTATTCAAATGCTCATCGCAATACTAGCGCCTCACGCCGAGCGCTACGTTCTCCCGCAGCCGGCTTTCGCGCACACATTCTTGGATTCCTATTGCACGCCGTCCTTTGCTAAAACTTGTCAAATATATTCATGTATAATGCACGAGAATTGTCATGTGAGCGATAAGCAAATGACAGAAAATGTTATGTAAATTCAAAGTATCCATAATCCTTAGTAAACACCTTCATAATGTGAGCCTGCGGAGATACCGGCGGGAACGTGACTTATTCCCGCTGATAAAATAATGCTTTGTCTACACTAAGTATTATGGCTTTTTATAAATGAAATATGTTGCCATGATACAAATGCAAAAGATACTTTAATCTTTTATGTATAATACAAACATCTAAGCATACATTTTAATCTAAATATCTGATACAATGTCCAACTGGGCACAATTAGGCGAGTAATTAACGGTTTGCAGACGACTGCGTATATTTTTATAAGGTTGTTATTAGTAACGAAAGGTCACAGCTAAATCTGATAAAAGCTATTTTATAAGCATTTATTCTACGTATACGACCGACGCAATTCCATCAATCTGTCCAAATGTGAGCTAGACAAGTGTGTTTCCCACTGTGCACGACTCACTACAAGTTCTGTTTGTCACAAGTTTACTTACCTCACGTCAAATTACACTGAACATTTAGTTTACTTGGAGAACAGACTTAACTTATCCAATTTAAGAGTTTAATGTCGGAGTTTAGTGTGAAAATATTTTTTCAATCGTTTACCCACCGGTAAAAGATTGAAAAAATTATATTCACACTAAGTCGATGTCGTCATGGAAAACATGAACTGAACGGATTTCCTTGACTAACACTGAAAGGTATCGTAACTCGTTCACTGACTCGATTATAAAGTGGAAATTTAATTATAAAATAGTACTGAACTTAAATAAACTTGTGAGTTTACCCTCCGGCCAACTTGACGTAAACTTGGCAAGTGGAAAAGGGCCCGAGACGTAAAGTAAACGTTATCTACGAGTATATTTTGCTTTGGACTCTTTATGAGTTTCAAACGAGATCCGTCACGCGACGTTAACTCGGAATAGATGTGATAAAGTGGCCGCTAATCTGTCCTATTGGGGCCGCACTTAGTACACTTTATTAATCACAAAGCTTACAAATTACACTATACTTCCTGCGGTGTGACACCTCGCCGAAGCGTATGTTAATTTTATTGTCTACTCTATTGGACGATTTGGACACCGTGACAACTTTTGTTGGGGTGGAAAGTGCTTGAATAATGTAAATATAAATCGCCCTTTTTATTTTTAACTTTCAGACGTACAAGACATATTTTAATTCATTGTTTGTCATGCATCATGTGTATAAATAAAAGCTAGAAGATTTCTAAAATAGCAGACAGGGCTCTCGCAGTTCTCTTCAGAATTTAGAATCTTCAGTACTGTTTGCTAACCCAACAGAAGTGCATTAACTATGCATTAGACATTCGATCTCGATGTTCAGTACAAATATATTCACAATATCAATTTGTCATCATGTTTATATGTATAGTAGCTGTAGATAACTACTAGTGGGTAGTTAAAAATATAGTAGTTACCTAAGTACTTCGCTGGAATAGTTTCGGCATTAAAATAAGGTCACCTTGGATCGACCTTCTGTAACATAAATTGCCATCGTATATTTATTATTCTTATCGAGACGCATTTTGTTCAAAGTATTTATGCACAATTTTATACTTTAATCGCAAAATTTACACTTTAAACGTGGGGTTCTCGACATGACGCCTTATGCAAAGCAGGTGCTACCTGATACGTGAGTTCACGAGCAGGGTTACAAACGGTGTAAGC
The DNA here is from genome assembly GCA_963855955.1 of Luperina nickerlii. Classification (NCBI taxonomy): domain Eukaryota; kingdom Metazoa; phylum Arthropoda; class Insecta; order Lepidoptera; family Noctuidae; genus Luperina; species Luperina nickerlii. Next base: position 10,893,769 of record OY979667.1, on the reverse strand, counting down.
CTCGCAGGAAGGCTCACGAAAATTTGTTCAATGCTCGCAGTACACAAGGAACAAATTCGTTTCCATAACCTTTCGGCCGCTCCATCTGTTCAGAATATTCAAAGCACTAAAAATGTAATACAATAATGGTAATTCTATTTTAAGCGCTTGTAAGTCACATTTTCGTTAAGTTTTCCGCGCACTTACCGCGGTTTACAACCCATCGGCGCTTATCGGGTGTCGATCGCGTATCGCCATCATAAAACGATCATATCGGGTGGAAATGAACTGAATGCTAAAAAATAAAATCGTAATAAAGGCGAGTCGGCCGCGTAACCGCGTACGTAGGTAGTACGAGTACTTATTAGTATTTGGAGATAAAATGAAGTTGGCCCGCTTTGGGCAATTTATTGGGGTAAGTTATGGGCGGCGCGCGGGCTCGGGCGGCTAATTTATTCGCCGTGCACATAAATTACTTGATTATGAATTCAAGTTAGCTCCACTGAATTGTTTGTCTGTTGTTGTAAGCAGCGCTTTTGTGTAACAAACAAGGATATTAGAATTTACCAGATTCTTGTCTTATAGTACCGCGCATAAATCACGGTTTGTATGTAGACGCTAGCAGGAGAAACGGTGAGAAGTTCTAAAAGAGCCTCCTTTTTGTCGCTTCTTTGCTCAGAAAAACTTCGCTGACAAAACGGAGGCTTAATGGGAACATTGTCATTAAATCCAATGCTTGGTAAAAAAAGAAGATAAATGAAGAGTGAAAGTAAGGACAATCTAATAAAAAGCAATAGTAGGGATTATGTAGAACACCAATGGTAATGCCGAGTTGTTTTCCAGGCGGTACTAACGCGCCGCAAGTCGCTGCAGCGCGGAATAATCGCGGATACCCATAAAAGATGTAATTTCAGATAAGCTGAAACAGACGAGCCCCGCCCCCTGCCTCCCGCCCCCCTCCCCTCTCCCTAGCTGCCTACTTTCTAATGACTAATTATTATGCTGTGCGTTCCAAGCTTTAACGTCAGCGAGTGAAGCCTACTTGCTATACTTGGCTACGTTTTGCGCCGCGACTATGTTTATGTGTACGAGCGTACTGTTTGTTACTTGACGCTTTTCTCAAGTTTTCCCGCGGTTTTGCTGACAGTTAAGTTTATTTCACAATCTTGTATTTAACATAATAAAATACGTTAATGCGAGTACGAAAGTAAGATTATCAAGTTATTGTCATTAGCAATATGTCATTCTAATATTAATTGTTTCCTATGAACAAGAATTCCTTCCGCTAATACAACGCTAATGTGGTTTTAATGGAAAATTATTATGCTCGGCGCCTAGGCTTCGCATAAGAGGCATCTATCGAATGGTAAGTTCCGATCACCGATATAGGCATGAATAATTTGTAATTGATAATGAAGTTTAGCTGCTTATGACAGTAGCATAGTGGTGTGGAGGGGCGCCGGCGCCTGCGCGATGACGCCGATAGGGGCGCCGGCGGCGGCTGCGCCGATGTGTGATAGGTACGACATTACCATAACGCTCGCACACTGCTTCTCCGCTCTATCTGTGATTACAAGAGCTAATGTATTGTTGGGTTTTCGCTAATATTTGTTAGATACATGAAGATCATGGTAATATGTGTTTGTTCAGGAAAATTGTGATACAATGCAATGGTGATTAATATTTATTGCGATTTGTGAATTTACCGTGTGACTGAAGAGGAACTAGGGTAGTCTATTTATTAATGCATTTGTACATTTATATTTATTATAAGTGAGAATTTTCTACAGAACTTGAAAAATGAGAAAACTCAGTTGCTTAGTAAGACATCATCAGTGCACGAAAAAATCGGGAATTTTACATAAATCTCTCCAAATACTTGGTACACCAAATAGTTATAATGTATGAATGGATGGATTAAAACTAAAGTTCTGAGAATTCCGTGCGTGCTGAAAATTTAGTAGCGCGTTGACAAATTGATACCTCTAACATCTTTTGTCTATTAATCTTGTAAATCACCGACTACTACACTTTTAAAAGAGAATCTAATAAAACAAAGCGACTAAACGGCTTTATTATTCATACTAATGTTAATATTATTCCGACTCGCATACGATGTTACTTTCTGTATTTCCTTTTCAATTAGAGGGAAGAAATCCGAAAATGACGTGAACACATGGCGGTGTGCGTCGCCCAAGATGGCGCTCGGCAAGTAAATCGTCCGAATTATACAAATAGCGTTTGCCTAACTGCACCAACGTATTGGCATATGTTCGTGACTAGTTTACGAGTGCTACGACATTGCATATTAATTGGTGTCGCTATCGAGCCGCGCATCGACTGCGACCCAGCTACCTCCACTGTCTGTTCGGACGGTTACCATACGTTGTGTAGATACGGGTTCTATCCAAACATATGCGGCTAATACACGTGTGTTCTGATTTGTTAGCTGAAAAAATTAACTTTCCGACAAAATGGACGTTTGAATAGCGTCGAAATACGACAGAGTCATAATGAACGTGTTTTAGACATCCTTGGGTGATCATGTATTTTTACGAAAAATACGCGCATTGACGTGGAGTTCAAACTCAAACTCAAAGCATTTATTTCAATTAAAACTTGTACAGGCACTTTTAAATTGTCAAAATTTAAATAGTCTGTCAGTTAGTCAGAAAGTTGAGGCTAGTTCGGACACCAGCCCGTATTACCTATTACCTATTGTGCATCAGCGAGTTATGCATGATTAGGTACTAAGGTTAAGTTATAATTAGGTTCATCATTAAACATTTTAATTGCCATACATAACAAAGTTAATTCATTGCCTGCCTTTCAAAACTTGAAAGTTTCCACTTTCCTCAAGCTGAAAGGTCGGGAAATGTCAGCAATATAAGTATGCAAACGTCTCTCAAACTAGCAACTGTATAATTAATAGAATGCGATACAGTCGAACAGGCACATCATTAAATGCTCGATTTATCTTATTTAAAATTATAATTAAATGGCTTCTTCATACTTATTTATGTCTCATCACGTAAACTTAATTTATTTTATTATATACTTGCTGATTCATTATTTCATTTCTGTAAATTGCTTTTTGTTTTCACCTACGTCATTCCAGCACACTTGCTTACGAAAATGAATGCGTATTAGTTTTATTTAACGAACAGTTTAATACTCATATTAAAATAGTGTTTTTGCAAACTTTTTCCATTATAGTAAAAGAGATCAAAGGTCAAGTGCGTCACGCCTACAGGTGGGCACATATAAAAGAAAATATTTGTGAACTGTTTATGAAAAACACAATGCTATATTTGTACTTTGTACCTTATCGTTGAATGGTAACAAAAGTTGTCAGTCGGATGGTCAGTGCACGTTAGTTCAAAGCTTAGCTAGCTCTGTGATAGAGCGAACGCAGTCTAATATGCAAATGTATTTAAATGCTAAGCCCTCTTCATTACGCCGGTATCGATCTTAGATATACAATTTGTAACTCGATAGGTGCATAAGTCTAACGAATCTCTAGCTAATACTCCTTGTTGAATACGCTCAGTATTTGCGTAGCACGAAATTTGGTGAGAGATAGATTAGTCGATACAATGTTTTTAGAATAAAAGGTGGTGTGAATCGTACAATAATCGGATGATTGTAAAACCGTTTAATCATGATAACTTGGGTAGATATATTTTCTGTCATCCTGATCAGAAGGACTGATCAAAGAAACAGATTTTTTTTATTTGAAATGGTTTTGCTCTTGACTCTAGTCTAGGTCAGAGGTGACAGAGACAAAGTCTGCGATGGAGTGAGCTTACTCAGAAGAAGCCTGTTCACTCTTACTTTGAAGATTTTCGGGTTGTATGGACTCGGAAACACAAACGCAGGTAGAGAGTGCCACTCTTTTGCTGTGCGCATTATAAAGGACATTTGAAAACGCTTAGTGCGAATTGGTGGAATAGCAACTAGGCAGGGATGGTAACTTGCAGTGCGTCTGGATGTCCGAAGGTAGAAGAGGGCCGGTGGAATGAGGTCGTGGAGTTCTGGGCACACTCACCGAAGTACAATCTGTAGAAGACCGACAAGCAGGCAACCTTGCGGCGATGAGCCAAGCTGTGATGCTTGGCATCCACCAATTTTACGTCGCCAATGAGCCTCTTAGCTCTGCGTTCCACCGAGTCAAGCGCGGCAAGTTGGTATTTCGCTGAGCCATCCCAAAGGTGGCTGCAATACTCCATGCAGGATCGGACTTGTGCTTTGTAAAGGGTTAAAAGCTGTCCAGGCGTAAAATATCGCTTCACCAGTTATTAGCAAACCTGGGCATTGTTGCACAGGGAGACACAACTCTCTAATATTTTCGTTATCTTTTTGTCGCATATTTATTGGCGGACACACGGAATTGCATGAAATGCTCTCCAATAACACTTTGAAAAAATTTTGAGGAAAAAGTCCCCAACTGTATGCTTAAACCCCATTCTAGCTCATAGAATTTAGTTCACACATCTTCTTCATCATGTCACATTAGCAGGTTCTTCACGTCCATGCTAATTATACTAATCAACCCGCAACTAAAATCTATACACAGCGAATTAAAAGAGAAATTCCAACACAATTAGACATTGCTTTATACTGGCAACATTAGTATTCTAACATGTAGGTAGTGGCGGCCCAATCAGATTAATCTTAAATATTTATTGCACATAGTGTATTGCCAGGTTTGTTAAATTAGTATGACGATGGTATAGCGATGGTGGTGGAAATGGTAAGCGTTGTGCAGACGTGGGTGGGCTGCCAGCTCCTGATTAAGACATGATGAATATTAATCTGCGCCTGCGCAGCGGTGGTTGACGACGTTCTATGTGAACTGCAACACTTCTGTCACCTTCAGTTATGCTGATTATGAGGAAAGTTCAGTTGGGAATGTGAGGACATATATAGTTAAGTGAGAAATTGGCGCGTATGTGAGTCGTTGAGTGGCCAATATGGCCAAATAGTCAATAGATGTATGATGTATAAAAACTATATACCCCACTGATAGGAAATACAACTGATTTTAGAACATCACACTTCATGTCAATGAAAGTATGAGCTAAGATGTTGCACAATTGACAATTTATATTCTGCGAACCTTTCCTAACATTTGAATTCCATCCAAGAACGTCACGGTTGATAACTGTGACAGCGTCCATAGCAGACTATACCAAAATGTAGGTAATTATTTGTTAGGTCAGAAACATTTTGACATCGTGCACAAAATTAAAATATCAAAAGTCGTAAAAGTTTTGAAATGCTTCTAAAAAGAAAACTACTTGATGTTACATAATTAACACGGATAGTTAACATTCAAAAGATCAAAGGAAGAATTAAAATGTTGGTGAACGTTCCGAATATTAATGGCCGAATAAGGAATCGCATCGTCTAGTCATAGATCATGTAACTAATAGAAGACTTCCCATTCCGTATTGGGAACTGATTAGTTACTAGCTAATCCTGTACCTACAGCGAAGTTAAAAAGAACAAGAGCCAGGCTGCCTCCACCTGTCGAATCTGATAAAAGTGTTTTATTTAAATTTCTTTGGTTGGCGATTCAAAAACGAGCACAAAGTTGTATTTGTGTCTTATTAAATGAAATTTATAGTTTGGATATAGTTGCTGATTGACCTCGGTCACTGGAAGGATAACAGGTTCGCATGAATGCTAAAAATGAGCTTTTCTACATAATATTTACACATGTATATAAATAAAGCAGCCCAGCTTTGCACATGTGCTGAGACGACATTGTTTATTTAAATAACATTGTCAACTTTGATTCGACAAAATAAAGACAGTGAAATAAAGAGTTGTTCAGTGTAATACTTTCGTAATTGTACACCGTATAAAATGCGAAGACGTGTTTCAAGATCAGAGGTGCGAAAAAGGTGTTTACTTAAGTAAATAGGGCATTAAGAAGATGGCAACAAGTTCCCAAGCCCATGATATCACTATAAATAGCATGCAACAATACAGTATAAATAAAATACTACTTAATTTTATGTCTAAAGGCCGAATGTTGTGCAAGGTGCGCGTACGCACGTGCCCGTCGCCCGCGGCTCCACTACAATATCTGTTCCGAATTCAAATTCGTGTCATACATCTTATGCTTAGGTAACAATAACAACAACACAAAATTATGTAAACTGAACTCTAGAACCCCCGCTTAAGGATGATTTGAATAATAATGTAAAAGGAAATGGATATTCAAAATAATATCACCTCGGGGTTAACGATTACCGGTGCGCGCATGCGCCACAGATGGCGGGATAAACCGACGTTTGTTTCCGCAGTGATATCTGAATTAATGGCGATACGAAATGCTCGAAAGGTGCTCATTAACATGATTTATGCAAGATAATATGTTTCTTATGCAGGCCCTATTGTACTGATTAAAGTTTCCAAACGAACCCGGCTGAAGGCTCAACTCAACAAATTAATAAGTTTTTTCGGTCAGTGATATCTTTTTGAACGATAATATTAATTTATTTAACATACGCTGTATTTAAATTAGATATTCAAAATATTCCAGCACGACAATTTGTTTTTTATGATTTTTTTAAGTTCAACTTCAAAGTTTCGTTATTTTCTTAAGATACCCTGTGCAACTCAATAATTATTTACTGATTTTATTTAATTTACTTGATATACAACCAATTCAACCTGAAGCTTGTAGACTTCATGCCTTCAGGAGATCAGAAGAGAGAGAGGATAAAACAGAGAATAGAACTTCGACGTGTTAGACAAGATACCCGTTGTTGCACAAGGGCTGGAAAGGTAAGGCAAGGGAAGATTGGTCAGGTCTCTGATGTCAGCTGACAATTCTTTAATTGGCATTTAAAATTTAGTGGCTAAAATAATAATTTTAGAAGACAAAATTTAACAACATAATTATAGGTAGTTGAAGTTGGGTAGGCATCCTATAGGCATCTTTATGTGCCAGATGAGTTGATAAATAACCTCAAAAATTGGTAAAAGAACACAGACAAATGTGACAAAGATTTTCTCATCATAATCATAAAGTACTGAAGAAAGCAAAACAAAAACTTGGATACATGACACGAATACCCCATCGCTTGTACTTCTGAATTAACAGAAAGACATCAATAGCCCACCATCGCCAGGTTGTTGTAGTATTCCGCTGATACAGATAAAGCGTTTTCATAAAATAGGTAAGTGCGTAGCTAAAGGTTGGTGGTCGGATAATATTTCGCGGTATTAGGCGGCGAGTACATGAATGTGTAGCGAGTCTCCTGCCGGCGCCGTCCATCTCGCGCCTCGTCCGCTCACTGAGTACATTCCCGTGTAAGTTTTTACACCTATTATTTTATGTGTCGGCGAGTAAAGTTCGGTACGTGAGTTATAAACTCGCTCGCGCCTCTCTCGCCCCTACTTTATAGGTATTAACGACTTGTCCGAGAGTTTTCTTATAAATAAATTTGAAGGGTAACAAGGCTCGCTTTTGTCGGATTAGTAGAGTGGATCTTGTTTCACTTTGTTGCGGAGCCTCTCTATCTTTTTTAATGGAAAGTTTATGAGGAATTTCTGTAGGCTTTGTGTGTGAATATAAGCTGCGTTCATATACAGACTACGTGTATGCGCAGATATTATGGCTGTACTAAAACAATTAGAATAAATGCCCAAGTCTTTAACTGTTAATGAGTCATTTGCTGAGCTTCATAATTATAGTGCATCATTTGATATGAGGCAATAAACTCTTAAAATTAAAAGTCATGTCCTTTTCTGGAAATTAAATTAAGTACTTAAATGAAATGATCCATTTGCGCAGTAATATTCCTTTTAGTCAAGAAATGGGTACATTTCAGAAGTGGCGAGCGGAATCAGTGAATCACGTGACATTAGACCATAAGGCGTAGAGCGCACTATAAAACCGGGACGTACGAGTATGTTAAGAGCACTACCTGTAAAATATCAGAGCAGTAAAGTAAATGCAGTGCTAGAGACGGAGGACGTGCTTCGTACTCTTAGCGACTGTTTAAGACAATATAGCCTCATAATCATCGTGACATACTTTTACATTTTCTTTTAGTGAAGGAAATATACTTTTTATGAGTCACAGTCTCAAAGTAAGTGTGCATACACACGAGCGACATGCGTACACGGCAAAGGTAACTGCAGCCGTCGACGAGTGCCGACGGCAGCCATATACCCGTGGACAGCCGCTGTCGACGCGTCGAGGGCTGCAGTTGCCTCTGTCGTTGACGCGTGCACATACACACGAGTGTGTGTATGTGCACTAAGGTAACAAATAACAATCGATACGTATTATGACAGTGTTCTTGCCTCTCTGCATGCTCAAGCTATTGCGCAGTGCGCAGGCTAATTCTGAAACAACTCTTGTATGAAACCGCTATTACGACTGTAGAACTCTTTATCGTCAGCCCTGACCTGACACCAAATCACACAATGGAACAAACACTCACATTTACGTGTGTACGTGTGTGTGTGTGCGTCTGCACACACACCACTCACACATCACACACACACACCACACAAACATCACACATACACGTACCATACCATACCTGAAATCATCTCTCTAGTCTCCACTCTGGAATTCGTACTCCGAGCCCCAAGATACAGACTAACTGTCTAGTTTGGGGCTCACTAGTTAATACTATAATGTAACCTAGCTGTAGGTAATATTTTAAGCTACTCATGTCGTCTTAACTTGCTGTTAACCAGTGAACCTGCTTGCTGTATTACCTGGACCATAAATATTTTCTATTTCTATTTCTAATAGGCAGCAGCTGATCGGTAGTTGTTGCTATCGCGGGCGTTTTACCGCTGGATTAGGCTAGCACAGGAGCGTGGCGATTGACACAAGAAAAGAGAGTTCTATACCAACTCACACTGGACCCATGTGGTGGATTACGACCCATCCCTCTCGCAGAGAGGAACTGTGGGAATGTTATAAGCTGATTGACTATGCCCAGCAGTGGATGTATGTATTCGAGCTGTGGATAATGATCGGTGTTTTGGAGACTGAAAAGTATGATGGTTACATCGTCATCTGTTCGTACAGACGCCAGCACATCAAGCTACCCGAAACTGTCAAATTTTCCCAATCAACTTTGAACCTTATACTTTAGCGATAAAGTTGAAAATCTATTAAAGAAATTTGACAGATTGTAGTAGGTTGATGTGCTGGCGTCTGTACATAGGTAAAAAGGAGCAATGTGAGTAGATAAAGTTTATGCTTTAAGAGCGGGCCCAAACCAAACTTGCCATTGGTTCTAAAGTGTCATTAGTTTAACTGGTGTATTTCCACAACATATTGGTTTATTCCATGAAATTAGTTAAAAAAAAACTTTAGAATGAAAAGGTAATCAGGTATTTTCTTTTGATAAAGGCTCATTTTACGTATTCCCCTTTTTTATCATCATCTGCCTAGCCTTCTCCCAACTATGTTGGGGTCGGCATCCAATCTAACCGGATGCAGCCCATGCCCATTTTTTTATTAACATTATTAATTGAGAGAGATTTTAGAGAGCAGTGGTGGCCCAGTGGTAACGGCTGCGACTTACGAATTGTAGGTATTGTAGTTCGCAAATTCGAACCCAAGCAGACACTTTACTTTGTGTAAATTATTTCATCACCACTGCTCTCAAGACGGTGAAAGAAAACATCGCTAGGAAACCGGCATGTCCTAGAACTAAACATTCTAAGACATGTGACATTCGCCAACCCGCACTGGGCCCGCGTGATGGATTACGGCCCACTCCCTCTCACAGAGAGGAGACCTGTGTCCCAGCAGTGGGGACATTATAAGCTGATTATGCTATACTTTAAAGATAAGAGGGGCTCGTGGCTAAATAATAACAGCCACAGGGGTCGATCTTAAGCAACGCTTGCCATGGATAGATAACTATCCATTACATATCGAGACACTTCCGTGCCTCGGAAAGCACGTTAAGCCGTTGGTTCCTGCTGTCATTCGTAGATCTTTGACAGTCGTTACGAGTAGTCAGCCACCCGAAAGTCTGACAACCCGAAAGCTGCATCTGGTAAAACTGGAAGCTGACCCAACATAGTTGGAAAAAGGCTAGGCAGAATAATTTGTCTTTAAAGATAACTATATATATTTTTGAAACGTCATGAAATACCTTCTGAACATCAAATGTAACGGTATTTGTGATCAGCTATGCCGACAATTATACGTTTTAGTAACTTGACACTTTCCTTAGTTACTCAACTTCCTGAAACTTCGTCCTATTGAAACATGCAGCTCAATTTCTTTCTCAGATTTGGATTTCATACAGAATAACTACTATTCCGTTTTCTTATAGGTATTTGTATACAGTATACTTAGTCTTAAATCGATATTTTCTGGGAAACACGTTGGTACCTGAATACAAAATGTCAATCTAGATCAGACACATTTATTGTATCCGTATTCACGAAAAGTAACAAAATGATTATTTTCACGTTTACCATTCACGTCATACAAATGAAACTTCTTCAAAAATAAAGAAGAAGAGAGGACACACAGTTTTTTATTTATTTATTTTTTGTGTATTTAATTAATTGTAAATCCCAATCATTTTTTTTTTATTATTGGCTGTACACCAAACATTGAAACGATTGTTAACGTATGACTTTAAATCTCTTATTTGTTTAATTGTATATGCCCTAATGGGTTGTTTTTTGAGAAACGTAACATTTCTGTAAGACCACAATTGTATAACCAAAAAACATACAAATAAATACTTTGACTTTGACAGACACAGACAGAGTTCTATCTTTCTTCTCTCTCATGTAACGAAATATGCCTATACGTGACGCGTCCTTCAAATTTAATTCTCAATTAAGAAGCGCCTAAGAAGTTTCCCTTCAAAATTATTTGAATTGAATAAAATTTAATGATTATGTATAGGTACTAAGAGACTACGCACTGGTCGAAAGTATAGTAGAGGTAGGTAGACATGTTCATCGTGGCTGCCTGAGAGCCGCGGAAAGCCACGCGTAGCAGCAGCGGAGACGTCACGCTAAAGTTACGTAGCAGCAGAGCAGCCGATTCTTAAACGATGCTTTGTCGCGCGTAGCAGCAGTGGAGTCGCTACACCAGCGTTGCGTAGCCGCTCGTAGGAGCAGCGGAGCCGCTACGCATGGGTCGCGTAGCCGCTACACTAAAGTCGCGTAGCAGCAGCGCAGCCGCTAAGCTAGCATCGCGTAGACGCCACTTGAACTCTCGATAAAAAACCCAACGAGAAATCACTGCTGTCAGCTTTGTTACCATTTGATCAGTAGAATATTACAAAACAGTTTTTTTTTTATTTAATTTTCCATAATATTTACATAATTTAAAACTAACAATCTTAAAATAATCAATAGTTGTCCTCGGGTGCACAGTGCACTTGCAAAGTGCATACAGGGATAATCGTCCGTTGGTGCCGCATTTCATTAAAAGTTCCTAAGGAGCCTCTGCGAGTTGGCTTCGGCCCCTCGTATGCAGGCTCCAAAGGACCGGGAACCCATGGTCTCGAGATAAGTAAATACATAAAAATAACTATCATATGTACAAGTAGGTTACCTATATAGAAAAATAAAAGAGGGCTGGCCTATTTTATGGCCAAAGAATCACCATTGCCGTGCACCGAGGCAATGCTGCTTTTGGGCACTTTTTCTGTTGACAGCAATTTTTCGTGGCCCTATGATTCTTTCCTCTCCTGTTTTATACCACAGTAGGTAACTTATAAGTTATAAATGTAAGCAAGTTGAAATTCGGTGAGTATGCTCACTGAATTTCTACTATAGGCACGTCGTCTATGCTGCGCTTGTGTTTGTCCAATGACCATGCTGGACTAACGCATAATACAAAGACGCCAAAAGTTCGGGATAACACAGCAGCTACACTGACGTTAATAAAGAACTACCTTTACCTACCTACCCTTATGGTTTCAGAGGAAGATGGAAAATGTCTGTTAAGCATGTTCTACAGACATACACAAATAATAAAAATAAACGCAGTAAATTGTAATAAATATACGAGTAAGACAGTCGACGCACTTCAGCTGATTCGTATCATAAAACTATTTTTATCCTATGAGACGAGGCGACGAGACTTATTTAGTCAGTTAAGTAAAGTAAAATATAATAACAATAGATTCTATTCTTAGTACCCGGGTTATTACCAACAAAAGCGAATTTATGAGTGCACTCTCAAAGTTTCAAATATCCCTAATGGAGCAAGAGTGAGCCGTTTTACATCTTCCCCCACAAACTGCATTATAATGTCTGTACCAAAAATAACCGCACATAAATATAAAACAATGTGAAACCACTTAAAGCGAATAAAATACACGTCGACTTCAACTCAGTAAAATGAATTTATTAATAACGGAGACAATGAACGTCTGAAACAAACGTTTCACTTTTTGTATTTTTAATTGTCCTCCGGACGACAGCGAAGACGCATTAGAAGAACGAAAATAAACCGGGGATCATATTGGACAGGCCCGACCGGGCCGGAGCCGGCGGCGCTCCGGCTCCGCTTTGGCAGCGCAGCGGCCGCGCCTGCGCCGCCGCCGCGCGCTGCGCACGTGCGACGCACCTTACTCACTGTCCGATATTTTCGTGTTAACGTGTAGTAAAGCTGTCACTAATTAAAAATACTTCTTGAACCTCTGCCGCAGATATAATTATTGAATTGTAATTTCGTGATGTCTCTCGTATAGTATGGGACGCCGTTCTTAGATGATATCTTCTACGTAATTAAAAATCTTGTCGTGACATTCAGAGCCGGGCTCGCCCCCGCACTCTTCGACTCCTTCAATATTGTTGGCGATTGAATCGCAATTAAATGTAACGAATCAAACTACACTTTATTAAAAGGGCTGATAGCTCAAAATGGAGAGTATATCGCAAGTCAGAATCGAACGTGCTCCCGTCGAAATGCCAACCATTTTATTTATTCGCCTTAATTATGTATCTTGTCTTAATTTACGATTGGATCATACGATAATCTGAAACGTAATTTATAACAGATGCCTAGGTATTCGAGTCGTTTCCATAACGAGATTTAGGATTACGTAGATGACGTCGCGTTCAGTGCTCGGTGTCGCGATTAAAATATATTATCGACATTCATTGGCATTTTGCAATTAAGTGCGCGCGCGGATAGCGGCGAAGAACGAGCAGCGAACGCTCGATGCGCGCGCTTCGATAGCGTCATCGCGTTTAATTTCGTTATGTGTCGATGGCATGACGGCCGGCCGACATCTCGATACGGCGACTGTCCACAGATATCCCTTAATGAAAGTAATGGAGGTTTATTAACGATCGTCGACTACTCTTCTCGCAATACATACTTATAGTAATAGATACGAAACGAAGGCGAAACGTGCGAGCGAGAACAAAGAAAGCCACATTTGCTAATTGCGGTTTTGCTCGTGTCGTGCGCACGGAGGCTGGATCGTGAGCTCCGGAGATATGACGATAACACATTCATAAATAATTAGAGCGAAATTTTCTCATTTGTAAGACGACAGTCATGATATTTGGTAGCAGACTCTCTGTTCTTGGAACACTCAGATCTCGATAACAGTTGCGGCGACACGCTTGCGAGCCGCTCATTTTACTACAACGATGACTGCATTGACAAGCTCGACTATGTGTATGTTAGAACACGAAGATGCGATGTTGTTATGAATGCTTGAAGATATTGTTGGAAAACATGGGAAATAGACAAGAAACCATAATGAACAATTCGTTTTCTTATAAACAAGAGTCAGCTAAGTCAACTCCTAGGTCAGCTATTGAACCAGAGAACAATATAAAAAGCAAATGTGAGGTGAAACGCTGTGGGCTCAGTCACGGTTGTCGGAGCCTCGCCATGACAAGGTTCAAATTTCCACTTCCGCTCGATCCATGAACAATCGATATTGTTATCGCCGACTCTTCATTATAAACCAAACAAAAATAATTATACGAAACGTTATAACAACAAAAAATATTCGGGTACCTACGCATTCACGTTTTAATAACGACATCGATAACAAATTAAGCATGTTTCATTTCCCTAAACCGAATGTTATCGAAGGCATCGTAAATCATCCGGAAGATAAAAGGCTTTAATTGAAAGAAAAAAGTCAGCAATACTGTGCCTGGATTCTGCTCAGTCACTCCGCGCAGATTAGAATTCCGGGCGTAGCCAATTATTGCAGTATGAAATTTATTGGTTTCGGGTATCAGTTGAATGACGTTTTTCAAATCACTGGTGATCCACTTATATAGATTATGAGGTAACATCCAGCAACCGATCGAGCCAAATGTTGAAAAACATTCTCGAGTCTTTGTATCAGCGGTTATCTATCACACTTTTTCTATTATTTAGTCAAAAGTAAATTTTTCGTAACTTCCTTGATCGATTGAAGTGATGTTTTTGCTGCAAAAACTGGCGATGACATAAAAACAAACAGTCTCTCTAGCGCATAAATTAAAATTTCCGCTTGCCGATAGTAATGACCAATCAAGCATAAATATTGTTGGGGGATTCGGCTGGTGGATATTGTATTATTGCTAGCATTGTTACGAATATTATGGGGCTTATTTATGGGATGGAATTTTGTTTTTGATTTTGTAAACTATTTTTCTTTTCTGCCGGTAACAAACGTGAATCTTTTAAAGCAGTTTTCATTAGAAGTATACTACTCCTATTAAACCACCTCGCTAAGTCGATCCGGTGAATAACTCTCAATTAGTTTTACTGCACATCATATTCATTTGAGAGTGCACTTCCCTTGATTAGTGGAATGCTCTTTAAAGGCCGAGGTGCCATTAAAATAAATTAACAACTATCCGAAACAATTCCAAGTGTTAAGTGTGTGGTGGCTATCAAAAATTACCAGATAAGCGTCGACAATGCTCGGCTGGTGACTTATGAAGTGATTAAAAACTTGTGTACACTCAGCAACACTAGTGACTCACGGAATATTTTGTGTCGGCTAAATGACAGTTCATATTTTTTACCTCTTTGATGGTAAAATGAAGATATAAAATATCGTTCATTGTTGCCCGTTTTTATGCCAACGCAAATATTTTGTCACACTTTAAATAATACTTAGTCCAAAAAAATCTAGGAATCGTAAGATTCTTATTCGATTAATTTTTTCTTACTTTTTGTAGTTTTACCGGTGCATTTTTATTAATTAAATCCGTTTAGTTTTTAACAGATAAATAGAGAAACAAAATCTCTTATTTAACGCCATGAATAAAATCATTCCATTACCCATTTTCTACAAAATCTTGAAAATAAACGGTAACTTTTTTCTGAAACTTTCACTTACAAACGCTACGCGCTATCATCAGCAAAAAATAAAACAAAATATTTCTTTGATAAATGATTTATTTTCTGGAAGTAGGTTTGTACAAACACGTTTACAAGTCAATCATATTTTTTTAAGCTAGATGAGGTTGGCGTTTTCTATCTGACTATTCTGAGAAGAAAGGCCGAAACAAACTCAGAAGTCAATCTCTTTTAAATCCCAGACAAAATCTTAAAGACCATGTAGATTGGTGTCTGAAATGGTCTCTTCAGGAAAGAACCACACAGATTAAGCGGACCTATCCAGTCAGTGCACGCATTTGTCAGTAACCGTGCAGCTCAACTTAGAACTTAAGAAGCTCAACGATTTGACGAACAATACCAAAGACAGGACATATGGGTAGGCCGCATAAACTACTCAAACTGACAGACCACAATTAAATGGAAACAGTGACCCACATAGTCCTAACATTCATTCTGGGACTTAATTTATAAATGGAACGAATTGAACTTTTTTTAATAAAAATTGTCGGAATATCGGCGGCATTTCCTTTTGTTTCATTTTTTACTGATGATGCAGAATTATGTATCAGGTTAACCAGCGAACAAATTGTTGAAATATTGTACACAGAGACCTGACAAGCTGGATTTATCAATTATATTTTATTACTTTCAAACTCGTTCAGGCGTGCATTAACTGAGCGACGGAACGGCTGATATTTACTGTTAAAATGCACATAAAAATCGCTAAAACTGATTATGAGAGAAATATGGAACGGAGTTTGCATTTTTATAAAGTATCTAGGTACTAACTGTTTCTCGTGACTTTGTTCGCGGTTTTTTTTTCTGAATCTTTCAGATGTGTACAACTGACCAAAATATAATCACAAACGGGGGAATGATTTAGGAATGCATATGGGGGGCAAAGAAACAAACATTCATTTTACAATACCTACAGGAAAAAAAATACCAATGCGCAAACTGTAAACATGAAATTCAACATTATACAATTCTAGACACTTAGCGTATAAATTTTTTGTCATTTATAAAAAAAATATCAGTTGTTCCATACATTTTGACCGCGTAGGTATTGCAATTTTCTATGAAACAGCAGATTTTTTTTATAACCGACGAAACCGACGAATCTACGCTAGAATCATATGCTAAAATCATGGTTACGCTTTGCATACTGGTTAAAAAAAAAACCCTGTATGGAATATAGATTGTTGTTTAATTATTTGTCTGTTTATTCCAAGTGTGCGTCCGTTGTAAAGATTCCTTAAGCCGCGCGTCCACTGTATCTGGCGGCTAACTTTACGCGCGCCCTATTACGCCCAGCGATAGCACAATCAGGTAACAGCCACCATGACATCTTTATGATGTTTCAAAAACCATTACTAACGACACCTTTTTAGTTACTTGCGATAGGAGCCCACCAATGGCTTGAAGACAAAACGATTTGGTGTCAACGGCACCTGTGCGACCGGAGTTATGACCGGCCAGAGTAATGCCAGTTATGTAATCTATACTAATATTAAACTAATAGTAATTTAAAATCTATACTAATATTATTAATAATAAGAAAGTATTTATCTCTCTGTTTGATTGTTACCTTTTCAAGCCTTAACAGCTGAACAAATTTGGATGAAATTTGCACACGTTGGCACATACTCGTGGGTAGACCATGACCTTCTTTAGGATAAGGGATACTTTTTAATCCCAGTAGTCACGGTCCCGTGGGATAATTTCCGACCACCACGCGGACGAAGCCGCAGACAAAAGCTAGTAGTACAGACGCCAGCACATCAAGCTACCCGAAACTGTCAAATTTTCCCAATCAACTTTGAACCTTATGCTTTAGCGATAAAGTTGAAAATCTATTAAAGAAATTTGACAGATTGTAGTAGCTTGATGTGCTGGCGTCTGTACAATTAATAGAATAGCGTAGTATTATCAGCGTATAATCTTCCCACTGCTGGGACACTGGCCTCCTCTCTGTGAGAGGGAGTGGGCCGTAATCCAATACGCGGGCCCAGTACGGTTTGGTAGATATCACACGTCTTCGAATTTTTGGTTCTAGGACATGCCGGTATCCGTCACCGTTTTTTGAGTATAAATAAGATTATCTTTTTCTCTCGTATCTGCGCAAAAAATGTGAGAATAGCTCGTGCTGTACTAAAAATATTAACCAATCAGCAAGGTAGTACTTGGCTAAGTGCCCGGGGGAGCCAGTTAGACCCAAGGCTCTATTTCCAAGCCTTTTCTTGTCTGCTTTACGGTAGAGACTATACCTACTATAACTTATTTTTAACCGACTTCAAAAAGAAGGAGGTTCTCAAAGCAACTGTATTTTTTTATATGTATTTGATACGATATCTCCGGCAATTGACAATCGATTTTGAAAATTCTTTGTTTAATGGATAGGGTATGCCTCAGAGGTAGTCCCATATAAATTTTATAGACTTTGCTAGAGTAGTTTTTGAGTTAGCATTAAAAATTTGTGTGGGATAGGTACAACTAAAACGTGAATAATAAAAACTTTTAGAAGTCTGTTATTTCTTTTTTGTATTTTTTATTTAGGTATCAGAAACTTTTCTTGATCGTAAGTTATGATGTTTTTTTTTTGTTATGTGTTATGTATAATATTACGTAAATGACCTATTAACAGAATATATATTATGCAACCATATTAATTAGTGAATAAGAAACCCATAAACTAGCCACATAGTAACGTACCATTTACAGTGACATATAACTACCTAATTAATTCTTCTATTAATTAAAAATTTGTTTAAATAATTCATATTTTTTATCTGTTATTAGCATCTGAGCTACATCTCTTACTTATCTCGCAGCCGCATTCCGAGAAGAATATGTGAACGAATACATTTATGTTTTATAGCCCACTTTATATTAATTTAATATTATTTATTGCCTTGATGTCGCGTCAATTTTGTGTTTTTACTACCTATTAAGCATCAACATAAGTATTATTCCATTCTATTAAGTTGTGACATAAATTATTTTTAGTGCGACTTGCGTTGTTGATTGTATCTCGCTCCATAGCGAATTCTGTGCTTGAGTGTATTTGAGTTGAGCAAACATAACTTGTAGAGGTGCTTGGTGGCGTTTGAAGAGCAGAACTATTTAAAAATGAATGTTGGAAATGAAATCAATACGTTTGAACGTTTGGTTGGCGAGGAACGGCGCGTTATGAGAACATAAATCTCTGACCTTACGCCGAGTATCTGAGCCCCCCTCCATGTCCCCCCTCCTCTTCCCTACTACCCCTACGATATAGTGGTGCACATCTGATGTTGTGAGAGATACCACTCAGCCCACTGAATTGAGTCTTATTCATTACGAGATAGTGTTGTGCAAGCCTTCCTGCGAGCGAGGGTAAGCATTCTACGATACAGTCTGTTTATTCACATCTACTAGATCAAACTAATTAGCTGCATCAGTTAACTGGAGATATAATAGGAAAATGGTGTTTCTACATGATACACTTGACATAAGACTTACTTAAGACCTTTACTTAATTAAACAAACTAGTATTACAATATAATTAATAGATAGGTACAAACACTGTAAGAAACCTCGAACATTACAGATTACCTATCCTTACAGTATCCTATAGAATCATAATAAACAATCAATCTGGCGCCATATCTATCAAAATTCAAATAATAGTACATTATGATATAAGTGCGGTAAATTACAGCCTCTGCTTTCTTTTAGCCCTCGCCTACGGCTCGGGCAAGCAATATCGCCTCGGCTGTAATTTTCAAAGCGCACGTATGTCATACGACGTTTTATA
Organism: Luperina nickerlii; assembly: GCA_963855955.1. Taxonomy (NCBI): domain Eukaryota; kingdom Metazoa; phylum Arthropoda; class Insecta; order Lepidoptera; family Noctuidae; genus Luperina; species Luperina nickerlii. The sequence goes on along the minus strand of OY979667.1, from coordinate 10,874,663 downwards.
ACATATTTGCGAGGAAATAAATAAAACTCGGACTCAATTTGCATATTTGCTTGTTTTCCATATGATGAAATTTTGATACGCTTGTAAGTATCTATCGGTCGATTTCTCAGGCAAGAGGCTTAGAGAGTAGCCTTTTTCGCTGCCTCTGAGACTTCTGGCAGTGTGGAATTAATAAATTTGTGCGGAATTCGTGACCGCGTGGGCGAGTGATACACTGAAGTGAGTTGTAAATAAGTAACGATTAATTTATTACGATATCAAGTAACTAAAGCTAGTAGTTACACTTGACACGAAAAGGTAAAATTAAATAAGGTTACATGAATGGTAAAACTACTAGAAACACGAAGCTCGCCGTAAACTATTACGGCGAGCTTCGGCGAGTAAAGTATGATCGGGGGTCAGAGAGGACCTCGCACGATCGTAGTTCGGCACAGACTCCCGATCATACTTTACTCGCCGAAGCTCGCCGTAATAGTTTACGGCGAGCTTCGTGTTTCTAGTAGTTTTACCATTCATGTAACCTTATTTAATTTTACCTTTTCGTGTCAAGTGTAACTACTAGCTTTAGTTACTTGATATCGTAATAAATTAATCGTTACTTATTTACAACTCACTTCAGTGTATCACTCGCCCACGCGGTCACGAATTCCGCACAGTGGTGACCCCGACGTGATCGCTCGCCAGTCCCCAGTGAGTCGGGGTGGCGCGGGCGCTGCGTTATGGTTCCAGTGCGTCGGATGGGGTACAGCGCCGGGTTGAGGCTGGATGCTGCGTCGACCAGGAGAGGAATTGAGCTCTGCTTGTTGACCGGCCGAAAGTGCAGTGTGCTGTGCCGAGGTTGCTGATGAGGCCGAGGGTGATGACCAGGTATGCGCGGTCGCTGCATGCTGGTGGTCAGGATACCCGTTGAAGCCGTGGGAGCTGGCTGGCTGGGAATGCGCGTTATCCGCGGCTAGTGACTCCCGCTGGCGTTTCCCGGCTGCGACTGGTTTCGTCTGTATGCGCGCATTGCGGCTCTGCTGCGACGGTGATGCTTCACGTCGTCGGTAGCTGGATCGCTCGCCATTTTATCACGTACCTTGATTTAACACTCGCGAAACTCTTTCCGCACTGTCACGAACTCACGCTATATGATAGTTTTGATCACGTCGGGGTCACCACTGTGCGGAATTCGTGACCGCGTGGGCGAGTGATACACTGAAGTGAGTTGTAAATAAGTAACGATTAATTTATTACGATATCAAGTAACTAAAGCTAGTAGTTACACTTGACACGAAAAGGTAAAATTAAATAAGGTTACATGAATGGTAAAACTACTAGAAACACGAAGCTCGCCGTAAACTATTACGGCGAGCTTCGGCGAGTAAAGTATGATCGGGGGTCTTTGATCACGTCGGGGTCACCACTGTGGGAATTCGCCACCACTGTGTGTATTACTCGCCCACGCGGTCACGAATTCCCACAAATTCATCATTACTAGACGACATTTTCAAATAAAAAAAAAGTACAGCGAAAAGAAAAAGCGCGCGGAATAATTTTTACTTCTTAACAAATAAGTGATGCACGCACGTTCGCGCTTTTTTTTCAGGCATAGGCACAGAACAGCCAGTATTATTAATAAAGTAAATACATATTTTTATTTTTGTTACAGATATTAATGGTTGTAATTTATTGTCAAAATTAATTAAATTAAAGAATTAAATGTTTATTTATTATATTTTATCTCCCAAAGTTAATTTTATTCATAAAATGTTGACTACTTTTCTGAAATAAAAACTCTTTGCTAAGATTTAAAAAAGTACCGTTCGTTTTGACGGAGCATCTTGATAAACCGTGCGATTTACATTACATTACCGCACAAGTGCGTAATGAGATACATTACGATATTGAAATTGGTGAAATAAGAGACCCTTTACGAGCAAATATGTTATGTTTGCTCAATAATTGGAAGTAGACCTTTACCCAACAGTGGGACAGAACAGATTAAAAAAAAAACCGGTCGAGTGCAATTCGGACTCCCGCACCGAGGGTTCCGTACAAATCTGCAGGTATGTAAATAGTTTATCATGGGATTTTTGCTTTGTAATGTAACTACAAATTTCCGGTTTTCGGATTATTTTCCTTTACTTGTGCTACATGACATTGCTTCTTGCCAAATTTCATTATTCTAGGTCACCGGGAAAGTACCCTATAGGTTTTGATTCCCCTGCGAGTGTCAAAATATGCGGCAAAAACGGAACTTCAAGGGACTGCAACCCTGAGTATTTGATATTAATTTCAACTTGATAACTCCACGTGCTCCTGAGAAAAATTGTCTTGACAGACGGACAGACAGACGGACAACGAAGTGATCTTATAAGGGTTCCGTTTTTCCTTTTAAGGTACGGAACCCTAAAAATTAAAATACTAATATCTATATATCAAGATATATTAATATCTGCTAGAGCTCCACTTAGTACCTATCCTAGCTTCTATGGGTATCATGCACACATTAAGGGGCTTGCATGACCTAAAGCGCGGTCACTGTCGGTCGTCGGTCTGCACAGAAAAGAAAGTGAAGCGCGATGACACAACGCTGGTAATTTATTGCAAAATAATATGAAGTAATCATTTAATTACAAAAAATCAAAGAATTTTTGTAATTAAAACACTAGTGTTTTAGTATGTTGCTTGTAGAATAATCTGACAAAAAATCAGAATGATTGTATGTATATTAGTATGGTTTTTATTGTAAAAAGGAAGTTTTTAGAGGTATCTTCATGATTTTTTTCTATCGTATCAAATTCGTTGTAGCATGTTGTCAACACACTATTTACCTAGCATATATCCTGAAGAATATCATAATTTTTCTGATTTTGTTTACTGTGTAGTCGATCATATATTTTTATTGTTTCTAAAACTTGCATTTTTTGCGTTAAGGTCCTGTAACCCCTTTAATATAAAACAAATGAGTGTCCACCCACAGTAGGTCAACACACATTTCGATCAAGGGATAGGACGGGCAACCCAAGTCATACGCTCTACCCCAGCTATGTAGGTCATGTCATACAATGTAAACAGCTGATCCAACAATATGGAACATTCACAAACATTCCGAAGTTGATACTTATTTATATCTATTATGAAATCCATTCATTGATAGAAGTGTCGCAACCAATAGATACCTATATTCGATTACCATGAAGATGACATGTTTGTTTAATGGGTTTAAACGAAACACGTGGACATATTTTTCTAATTTGAATAACGTCAACTTTCACCTCATAACGTAACGTCGCATTTCAGTGAAAACTAATTTTCCGTATCTTATCTTTTCAAATAAATCACACACGGCCAAACCTGTTGTGTTATAACTATTAAACTTGTTAAGCTATTTTGACATGTTATTGATTATCTAATAAGCTAAAATGATGGTGTTTTCGGACGTGAGCACACTAGGAAACGCTAGGAGGTTCTTCCGACAGATATGAGCAGGCGGGCAGGTTATATTTTATCAGAAGTAACGGCATCTAACGTACGGCCAATTTCATAATGCCTCGACCGCCCCCGCACTCCCGCGCCGCCCCCCGCCGGCACCCGCTGCGAATGTGCCTCACTTATCAATTTGATATCTCGAATACCTCGATGTGGAAACATAATGCGCCACAGATGAATCGATAGCGGGATATATGGAAACCAATATCAGATAACTTATTAACACCACATTTAACACTGTGACATTATTTTTCATGAACTGCAAACTTAGCATCGCTAGAGACGTCAATTTATTAGCGTTGACTGGTTGTTTACAGCTAAGTAGCTGTAAACAACCAGTTTAATTAAATCACAAAATTTTAATTAGCGGTCATTGATGCATGTTACAAACCGATCAACTCAATTTCACAGTTTATAGTGAGCACCTTATTAAAACCCCAGTCTATAAACCGTTGCACACAAATAATAAACACATAGCTAATCCCCCGTAGATTATAATAACACACAACGGTAAAACAGACGACTCACTCTGTCAAATAAGTCATCAGTGCGTCAGTTAACTCAATTACACCGAGATCAACACACGGCTACCGTGCATGATTAACAAGCTCACTTCACAAACAACTTCAAACTCAATATCTATACTAATAACCCCTAAAATTGTTTAACTAACCAAACTCCCGGTAATCCTGCTTCATAAATCATTTAATAACACAAATGCACAGCCACACACTGAGCTATTCCTTCCGTTGTTGAAGTTATGATATCGAAATGCAAACAAAAAGCTACTCTAAACGTAACGAACGAAGTCGCGATTTAGAATAACAAACTAACATTTTAAGCTTTTTGAAAAGTGTCAGTGAAATTATCCGCTACTAGAAAAGCAATATGTGTGATTTGTATGTCAGTAACAAATCGAGCTCTATGTGGTCGTCAGAAAATTTATTTTGCGTGTAACGTTAGAGTTGCCCTATATTGTGATGGTTTATCCGTCGTCCGGAGCGGATGCCACGAACTGCTGTCAACCCTTGACATTTGGGATAAGTTTGACGGATCATGCACGAAAATGATTTACGACATGTGTTTAATATTGTCAAACAAATATGTTAACTAATCGTTCGATCTCCTGTTACTAAAAATATGACCAATTTATTAATAGTGTTATGAACTTATGAGTATGACAGCATTTAAATTAATATTTGTCTAAAAATTTGAATATGTCATAAAATATCATATTTCATACACATTATAATTATAATATGAAAAGTAATATTAATAACAAAAACTCACATCGTCCGCCAGCGAAACGTAACACGAGATGATTTTGTAACTTTATCTCGCCCCGAACTAATAGTGCTTGTTATAGCAATACCGTTGACAAAACCGTTGACCTTTCAATCAACGCTAAGCAAATATTAACATTTCAAAATATCATCTGTATACGAGAACCGGAAAGTGCTCGTAAAAATGTGGACAGAGGCCGCCATAAAAATAAAATATTAATAATTATCGGCTTGAGGTTAATAGTCCATTAGCAACGTGTTCGTGGTCGTCACTCAGTAGATACATCGGGGACCGTATACTGAAGTGTTAAAGCCATCATCGTTTCAATGCAAGAAAGAGATGGAGCTATACAGGTTGAATATTGCCATACCTTTTTCGCAACGGACAATCGGACAATCATGGCTTTAACTCTTCATCATGCAGCCCCAGTGCTGCATCGTCTACATGTCCCCAGATATCTTGCAGTTATGACATACTGTCAAATAGGTTTAATTAATAAATTATCGCCTATTACATGACTATGAACGATTCAACAGGAGAACTATAGAGTTCCTCTAACACAGGATATGAAAGAGAATGAGGTATTGGTATTAATAGCTTACATTAAATCTAAAAATGATGTGAGTGTCGACCCTAACACTACCGCGTCTCTACAACATCCATCACACATTCCAACTTTTATTATAAAAAATAACATAATGATAAATTATATGCATTAGGCAACCATCTTAAACCGCTTCAACACAGCATAAAACAGTTTAGACACCTGATTACATAATTCTATTGTACCTGTCCAGCAAACTAAAACTCAGGTTTCATAATTATGTTTATGAAATACTTTCATATCCATGAAGATTGAGCATAAATGACGGATCGAAAAATAACGAAACGCTCCACTGGACACTGTTTAAAAACTATAACAAAAAGATTTTCGTAATCAACGAGGTGATCTACTTCCCTAGTCGCAATATTAAATCGTACAAAAACAAGATAATAATTAAACCACCGGTGCTTTCATTGGAGTAGAGAACAGGTGCGCCTGCGCCGGCCGCCGTGCTCCGAGCTCCAACAAGACGACAACCACGCTCAGCGATAAGGAAAAACTATACCGTCACGTTGAATGTAAAAACAAATTATCAAAGAAGAAATAAAAATCTATCGAGGAAGCGGTCACAGTTGAGTGTATCCACAGATTATCCACAGCTCTATGAGTTGATTTCTTTCTTTATAATATCTTAGTAGAACGACGGAAACTAGCAGTCCTTGATTGTTTGATCAGTTTTCCAATAATTATTCCCTATAAAAACACCGGAAATGGAACGCTTAATCGATTCCGGACCGCGCCTCGTAGTGACGTGGCGTTTGATTACTGAAATTATATGGCGAGACGAATCGCTCCAACTTTGTTTTGTGTATTGTTGAACATGGCCTTCGACACAGGCGAAAAATAAAAACTAATACAACTATTGTTTTAGTCTTGTCATTATTATCGCCAGCTATGAGGAAGTTAATTGACGCTTTCAAGGTGAGCGGTAGAAACCTACATCTTGTTTGATGGTTACAGTCAACGTATTAGATTCACTATATGTTGTTTTGCCTTCTACCAATTCGCTCTATCAGCTACCCTTGGTTCACGCTTATTAAAATCCAATATGATTTTAGCGTGGACCGATGGACTTCAGTATATCGGCTCTCAAAGTGAAAGCTTCATACTTTGTACACAAATAGTATTAGACACGCCACGTATCGGGTGTACCCCGTGTTCACATTAAAGATTGATGTCAGACGAAAAGATGGGGCCACTCTGCAAAATTTATCTCACATCTCCACTCCACCAATGACAAGAAAACTGTTACGGTTTGCAACGGTCTGAGTGTAACATTAAAAATTCAAGTCGTCTTACCCACTTGTGTGAGGGATTGCCGCATATTCGCCTTTGGACAGCATTTATATTTCCTTTGGCTACGGTTATACTCAGCATTCCGTCAAAAGGGAATTTCGTATTTGAGATTTATTTTTGTAGTGGTGTGCCGTATCGGTATCATTTATTTATAAGAAGGTTTTTATATGCGTTATATGTAGAACAACTAGGAATTTAGTTTGTTCATTGTACGCAAAATACGCGCACTGACGTGGAGTTGCGGACACCAGCCCGTATTACCTATTACCTATTAGTTTGTTCATAGGAATTTAGTGTTGCTCCTCTTTCCAAGTGTGCACTCAGGTGTGACAAGCTGATGTCACGTCATTTCTGATATTGCTTCTTTTTCACATTTGTTGCCAACACTAAAATCAGTCACAATGATTACCTACATCTATAGATGAGTAAGTCACTGTACACGTAATTGTCTTCTTACGAATCTTGTTTTAGCAGACACTGCCGCGGACATTAAAATTCTACATTTGATTCTTAACCATTCGGTGAGGAGGCGAAAGTAATTGAATTTTTCTGTTAGAAAAATCTCAGATACAGCAGGGATTGGAATTGCGGACGCTAAAGGGCAATTGGCTCGCCCTCTATCACTTGGGACCTGATACCCTCATAGCCGACAGTGCGTGTTAAACAACTCTGCTTAACCCTATGGAATTCACAGAAATTGGATTATATTTGAATATAATGTTAGTTAAAACATTACTTATACAACTAAATAACAAAACCCCCTAACGTTACTTCATTGGTTAAAATAAACGATGTGACATTGTGACCTTTTTATTACGAATATAATGGCGGCGACGAACCCGATATTTCCGTTTGATATTGTGCTTGTTTATTATTCGTTAAGTACAATCGATTACAACGTGCTTATGAAGTCATTTGATACGACACCGTGCCGAATAATAAATGTGAGAACTTCATACGCGAGTGATTGTACTTACTTATAAATTCTCATAAGACAAAAAAAATATTCTCTTAATGCTACGATAATATACGAGAACAGGTTGACAAATTCCACTTCTTAAATAACAACGTTCCAATAAGATGTTACGAGTCACCCAAAAAATGGTGGGCACAAACAGTATATCATAATGTGAACTTGTAACAACATTGTGACAGTTTTTGTCGGGAGTGTACAATGAGTGTACAAGGTGTCGCTGCTACCACAATGTCCGGTGGCACTGCGCAGCGTCACGAACCACTGCACACCACCTCACAATACACGATTGGATTCAGGTGCTTTATCATATATTAGAATAAAGAAATCAACTGACAGAACAGATTACTCATAGCTGCGGCTTCTTGGCGGATCTGATTGTGAAGATGAAAATCGAATGATGAAACGACCTCATTTATGTTATGAATAGAAAGGAATTAGAGCGTTATATTATGCAAACAGCACCTATACAATTCTATGTATAAGTAAGTAGATGTACATTTAATTAGATATCAAACACTTTACATTTCAGGTACAGTCAGTTACAAAAGTATAAACATGGAGAGGTTAATTTGTAAGCTATTAGTCGAACGGACCAAATTTGGAATTAAATGCGAGATAAATAACTATTTAGTGACGGATCTACGTAGTACGGGAGGTGTGCGCACGCGCTGGCACTGACAGATCGGAGAGCGAGTGGCAGCACATGCGCCGGGTGACGGCTTCCGTTTCATAAAGTTTAATGGCGCGGTTGACCCAGCTTTGTTTGTTTTACACGACTCCACAACTGCACCATTCATAGCCGTTCTGGTAAACTATTAATTGCTTGTGAAGCGTCAACATATGAAGCTAAACAAAACCCACACGTCATAAATGTGCGTCAGCTGCATCACAATTTAGAGAGAAGATAAGGACATAGAAAGGTCCGAAGTCTTTGCTACCTACGTCGTCGCTTCGCGCTAACTAAACGTTTGACCTTACTTTTAACCAAAATAACCGCTGCATATTATTAATATACGAATATTATAATGAAATCGGAATGTCATTAGTCACTCTTCTTTTTATATTTAGAATAAATTATATTCACCTAGCAACTAATTTATTGACATTTGCTAATAACACCGCTAGATTTTAAATATGCAAAACTTAAATTTATATTTTCAGCATTAATTAAAAATAAAAACAACATCTATGACGTAATGAAGTCATGTTATAGCTATGTTTCCTTAATTAACAGAAAATCCTAACACACTGGCGTTCACAAATATCAGGGTGACTTAATCAGAGGATCACATCTCTTAATATACGGGCCGCCGACGAGTGAGATCTGACACGAAATTCCCTAAAAATAATATTTAAAATGGTAATGGGCCCTCGGCTTCATAAATTGGTGCGCCATATGTCCCGTGCGTTGCACCTACAGTGTACATAAATATGTCAAGTATTGAGAAGCTGCTGTATTTTAACGCAAATGGGGTTCTTGATATTTGATGAGCCATGCTGCTATTAATGGAGGAACTCGCGGCTAAGTAATAACAGCCACACGGGACGATCGTTCAGGTTAAGCTACGCTTACCACGGTTGGTCCGTAGATGGGTGACCATATTTACATACCGTGCCCCGGAAAGCACGTTAAGCCGTTGGTCCTGGCTGTCATTCATGGATCTTTGACAGTTGTTACTGGCCGTCATAAGTCCGAAATTCTGCCAACCAAGGGGTATCGTGTTACCCAATAACTGGCATGTGGAGGTCAGACAGGTAGTCACTCGATGTAAAATACTGGTATTCAGCTGCATCCGGTAATACTGGAAACCGATCGTTCGGAAAAGGCTAGGCAGATTGATTGATGTTGCTATTCATGAACATTCATCATCATGATACATACGATATGTATGATGATACCCATACCTTATTACAATTATGATATTATGATATTTACATTTGGGTTTTTTCTTATATAAAGTCCGTGCACAGCTTTTCTTAGAATGAATATCAACATGTGTTCATCTGATTTTTATTACTTTAATGAATCATTGGGTATCTTTCTTGTGAAAATCTAATAGGTAAATAACTAATAATGAAAACCAACTGCATGTGTAAGTTTTAGTTAAACCTTTTCCTTTACAAAATATTTTAAAATCAATGCATTCAAAAGTACCAAGATCACACGTCAGTGGTACAAGTCAGTGCTCTGAGGTGCAGACATAGTGGCACGAGTCAAATAGAATTTTTGACACCAACAATTTTGCGTTTCCGGGGCTTTGTTAGAGGAGAGACAAAAATAGTGCTCTCTAAATAATAGACATTTGGCCCCTGCCTGCAGCCATAACTGCACGTGAAATATTTGTATAGATATTGGTACGTTTGTATGTGTAAACGAGCGCTCGGTGTGTTTTTTGAGAAATAAGTTATCATCCTGTCTTGCCTGGACTGGCAGGAGACTAACTGGCCCAAGTAAAAGTATTCATGGACATATACCTATGGCGTTAGTCTCCTATGGTAGACAAGCCAAGATGATGTCTAGCAATGGTATGATGCAACAGAAACAGTAAGTTATTATCTCAGTAAGTCGATGGCTGGTCATTTAGCAACTACCGCAAAAACCGGCTTTTCGGTTTCTGCTTACAGTCTACCCTAGATCATTGGCCGGTTTGCATTTTTTTCAATTAAGTAATCTATTATGTCCCACTTCTAGGCAAAGATCACCCCATATTTTTCCACTTTTTTTATTTTTTTATATGGCTTTGCTCTTGACTGTAGTCTAGGTCAGAGGTGACAGAGACAGTCTACGATGGAGTGAGCTTACCCAGAAGAAGCCTGTTCACTCTTACTTTGAAGAGATTCGGGTTGTATACGCTCAGAAACACAAACGCAGGTAGAGAGTTATACTCTTTTGCTGTGCGCATTATAAAGGCCATTTGAAAACGCTTAGTGCGAATTGGTGGAATATAGCAACTAAGCAGAGATGGTAACTTGCAGTGCGTCTGGATGTCCGAAGGTAGAAGGGGGCCGGTGGAATGAGGTCGTGGAGTTCTTGGACACACTTACCGAAGTACAATTTGTAGAAGACCGACATGCAGGCAACCTTGCGGCGATGAGCGAAGCTGTGAAGCTTAGCATCCACCAGTTCTACGTCGCCAATGAGCTTCTTAGCTCTGCGTTCCACCGAGTCAAGCGCGGTATGTTGGTATTTGGCTGAGCCATCCCAAAGGTGGCTGCAATACTCCATGCAGGATCGGACTTGCACTTTGTAAAGGGTTAAATTAAAAGCTGTCCAGGCGTAAAGTATCGCTACACCCTATTTAGGATGCCCAGCTTCTTGACACCAGTTTGGGCTTTGTACTCGATGTTGGCGCCGAAGTTGAGACTAGATGTCAACTCCATGCCTAGGAGCTCGAGCCGATCTGTTACAGAAACAGAGGTAGGTACCCCGAAAAGTAGGAGTCTGGTCGAAACGACTCCTTTTGGCGATAAAAAGTCACGCCTGTGTTTTGGTGGCGTTAAAAGAAACCAAATTGTTCAGGCTGAAGTAGGTCATTGATGTGCAGCCTGCCTCGGTTACGGCGCTACATATATTTTTTTCAAAAATATATCAAGATTGTTCAAGTATAGGTATATGAGCAGAATTGTCAAGCATTGGTCCACCTAAATAAAAATAAGCATTAATTAAACTAACATTTCTCTGCTCGAATAATATACCATCAACATTTTATATCTCCTAATTTAGTTACTGAGCTGAATCGGATTCTCATATCTAACAACTGCAAAGTTCAGCAAAGCAAAGGTCGGCCGCGATGAATCTGCGCACGCGCGCCTTCTTGTATTCGACACCAGATGTCGCACTAAGGCCGTGCGATCTGTTACAGCATAAACCTTCACACATTAGAGATAAATAATATTGTTATTACTTAGTCACACCCTCTCCTATTACAACAATTTATAATCCTAAGAATATTGTGATTATCGAGCCCACATGCGCGAACTTCAAAAATAGACAACACTCAAGCAGTAAGCTTATAAAAATAAATTATTAGTGAAATATTACGCCCAAAAATAGAACCGTACAGGTGACACATACATATATTTAAATAAAAACTAATCTCTGATACCTATCGATTTTATTTTATTATTACCTACACGTGCCTACGCAAACAGCGCATAGTTTACAAGAACAGCAAATATAGATCCAATTAAACCACCGCTGTTTACTTTACTCGCATCGAACAACTTTTATGAAAAACGCGGAAACGCGACAGGAAAACAATAAATTTTGAAGCTTCTATAATACACTCGTGGGGGACCTTAGCCAGTTTTGGTCAACAATAAGTAATCTTAAAATCCGTCTGAGGACTCTTGTAAGAAAGACCCCAAACTATGACCAAAGAAAACAATAAATCGTAATGACGGCGCGCCCCCAGGGCACCCTCGGATGCTCGCTATTTTGGACTATAAATAAATGTGTAGATGGATTGATAAATATAAATATTAGGGGCGAAACGAAGAAAAACAATGTTTATGAAACTGGTGTCGTTCGCTTCATAACTGTGAGTTACGACTTCCGACGGCTGCTGGCATATGGGTCCGCAATTTTTTGTATCGCAACTTATCTTAATCTAAAAATAGATAATTATTTATTAGGACTACCTGATCTTTGATTTAATAAGACATTAATTTAGTCTAATCGCACGATCCGTTTTACTTGACGACAGGACAGGAGCAGAATTATAAACTTTTCTCGAACTGGGCGCCAGTTCCACCATCACACACCATTCCATATTTAATAAGATGTTCATTTAGTATTTGTATCAGAATACAGGTGGTTTTCGTTTATTAACTCAATTGGATCCTAAAGTCACGTTGTACAACACCTAAAGAGCCATAGAATCCTATTCTTATACCTCAGAAACTATTTTCCTAAACTTATACAAATAGACACTGAAATGAAACGTTAGGTGTCAAACAAATTCCATGGCATAGCAAATAAATTCTGTTGCCATAATAAGATTAACAGAGTTGAGCATGCGTGTACCGCTCGGTTGACGGGACGTTAGTCACGGCGGCTATACTTAGCCGATTGCATTGTCTTCTGAAATATCTATTAACGATTATTGACAAGGCATCGGCACGCGAATTCTCCCTGTGGTAGGTGCGACGAACTGCTATAAATATATTTTATGTGCGATGCAGCGACGCCCGATGCAGGTATGTGACGGATAGTTGCACGACACCAGCGATCTGCACGACCAGCTTATTTGTGTAACTTAATCGATGCTCAGCGTTTACTGGCCGTTGGAGATGAACGAGTAAAAATATTGAAGAGATGAGCAACACATTGTTGTGATCGTGGTAGTAGGTTTACCTGCAGATCCTGACATAAGTCAGTATAATTCACATGATGTGTAATTACTATAAACAGATACCCAGAATGGACGACATCAATTTCTATAATCATGTCAAACATTTCCGTAGATTAAAACCAAAACATATAAATACATATCAACATAACCTGAATAATCTATAATTATATTCGTTGGCAAATTAATGAAATTCGCGTCAAAATTGCAAATTGCGAATTCAAATTGATACAATTCGACAATTGATTACAATATGCACACAAAGCAGTATCGTCCACAAACACAGGCGAGCAGTCAGTGAGCCGACATCGATTCATATCCAACGAGAGCTTTTCATTTTGTATGTTAAATTAAATTTCCATGAAACAAGATTGAATTTTTCGCAATCAACGCGTGCGAAGCTTGCTCCAAACGAATTTGTGTGTTTATGGATATCTACATGGATTTGTTTATAGTGTTAAATAAATTTATTGATACCGAAGAGTTATATGTCGTACATGCTGGTTTGTTTGGTGTCCGATCGAAAATCACATTTAATATAGGTAATAACATGAAAAGTATCAATAAACGTCAAACCGCGACTGTGGATTAGCGCGCGGCGTCGACCGCAGCGCCGGCAGCGCGGCGGTGAGCTAGCAGCGGCTTAGCTAATTTACAATTTAATTATCAGTCGGGATGATGCATCGTTAGCGCGCGCCAAACCGAGTTTATGCGACTAATCAATTGTTTGACGCGACCACTGCAATCACGCGCCGGCCGCCCGCCCGCCCCACGCCGCTAGTTACGCGCCGGCCCGCTAGGCTCACAGTGTAAAACATGAATATCGCACATAGCCCTTCACTTCTCGCAACCATCATGCATAAGTCACGTGTTCGTGCCGCTTAACATTAATCGAATGTTTCAATAATTATTCTATTGCGTTAGCTATAATGAATCTCCGTCGACACCTCATAAAATAAGTATCGATAGACGCTTCAGCAATCCAATCGAGAGAACAATGCGGCGGCGTGTCGCGCCCGCGTTGATTAAATATAGCTCAGAATCCATCAAGCGAACGGGGCGATCGAACCGTTGCTATGGATTTATGCGCTAAATATTCGACAGGTGCCAAGTGTGTCGATCGTAGAGTTCGATCGCCGATGACTAACTACGCCCTAAATTTTATTTCAAATGTCAAATAATTTGAGCACCTGCCCTGCGCCCAGGCCGGCCTAGCGCTCTCGCCGACACACCACTTATAACCGCGCATCAATCACCGCGCACCTCTGTCTCATCGAGAACATAAAGGTATCTCACACTTGTGAAAACTATCAACTTTATGCAGTACTACTTAACATGTACGCGCGGTCAGTAAATAATGATTTCGCTACTGTTATCCGATAACGGTAAACAATTGCAAATATACGTCATTAGAAAGTCACGCGGAGTTTTCATTAATTTATTAAGGACGGTTAAAATTAACCGCTCACGAATGAAAATCGTGCGACACAATCGTAATGTGAACGTTCACAATTCGCTAATCCCGCGTCGCTACCGTTACATAAGACAGCTGAGTTGAATATAAATGTAAAACACAATAAATTTCATGCCCCGTAGGAAATGAATATTCATCACGAAATCGCCATGCATATTCTCTTTTGCTACAGAATTTCATGTTCCGTAGAGTCGCGGGCGGAACAATATCAAAGTAAACCTTACCGGCTCGACCATCAGTTAGTATTCGCATGCAGGCAGGCGCGCGGTACGGTCGGGGTCGGCGGTTCAGCGAACGAGCTCTCGTAAATTTCAACATATAGTAAAGTGATTTACGAATAATTGTTGTGTTGGCGTATAACTAGAGAAATCTTTCCGCTGTTTGCCGCTGCTTAATTTATATATGAGGCTTAGGTAATTCGCGAGCCGCGAGTAATTGGTGTGGAGAACAATAGCTTTTGTCATACCCTTATCTCGTGCGCCACGTTTGTCTCTTCAAAATGCCCTCGTAAGCACAATAACGTTCACATCAACCTTATCTAAATTGTCTACATATTTCTACTTCTTGGACTTATATATGTATTGTTCCTGAAAGCTTCAAAATTAGTCGGAGTGAAGAAAAAAAACGATTTTACCTACCTTTTATTTCCATTTAGTTTTACTTTCGTTTTTAAGTGGAAAGGGGTGGGTTATCAGGTGGGTAGGCGCATGATAACGACAGAAGTGTAACACAATTGGTTTGGGGGCGCAAGAGTCGAGTAGGTAATAAGCACGAGACATTAGCGTAACACTTAATCGAAACATGTGTTTATCGTAACATGCGAATCGGCCTAAGGCGAATTAGTTCTCGCACAATGCAATTTGAATGCACATTACACAACGGACGAGGTACGAACGCTTTTTATTGCGGCATCGTGAGATCTTATCTCGGAACTGCCACTTCCAGCAGGCAAATTTCAGATTCCCGGTGAGTCGTCGCCGGTTTTGCACTCTACTGCGTTTAGCCCAAAGCAACTTACCGCTTAACGTAATACGCCACACACTCGTGTGGGTATGGACACATACGCACGCACCCTACCCTACATGTTTAAAGAATTCAACATAAAATCAGCAATAAAATTGAAAACATTTTGTTACCTTTTAAATAAGTTTCGTGATGTCGACTGCTGTGCCGCGCGACTTTGATCCTTCAGCGCACACACAATGTGTACAATTTCCTATGGAGGCTTTAACTTTGAAATCATTTCTCGATCGATAAGAAGCGTTAATTTTACGAGCCAGTGATAATTTGCTAACTTCCGACAGAACATCGCCCTAGTTAAATCGTTCCGAGCACTTGCCGCATAAAATTACAAATTCGAAACCGAGTAACATAATTAAACGGACTCATCGAAAACATGCGAGCCTTCTTACTTAGTTACAGTATCTATTTCTTGACTTATTTAAAATGAACACAATAAGGTGTTGGTCCACATGCCCACGTCGTATGACCGGCGCGGGTAGCAAAAACAATTTGCAGCTGTTACATTACGTTAATTAAATTAACGACATTTTTGTTGCGTTGAATTAAATTCCTTGTTCATTTGAAAATTATTGAGTATCAGCTGTTAATCTGCACAAGATGTAGCAGATGACTAAGGCTAATAGGATGATGGGTAAGTAGATACCTACTTGTACCTGATCTCTTATCAGACCAATACAATTTGTGCCCTATCAAAAGAAATTCCTGTTCACTATTGTTCTTTATCGGAAGCTATTTTTATATAAATTACATTTAATTATGAGCGGTTGCTTATTCCTCGTAAAGAAGCAAGCCCGATAATTACGGTAAAATTAATTACATTACATTAAACGACAGTCGGTCACATGAAAACATTCATTACGCCCGGCAATGGATCAACAGAGATACAACAACAACATGTAGGTATTATCTAATCGCATCTATTTAAGCCTACTTTGTATAATTATCCCTATTTTGTTTTGCATGCTAAAATTATTCGCTTTTAAAAGGACTTTCAACATGCAAACGGCTCTAAAATTTTAATGAGTAGTGAGCTCGTAGCATTGGAAACTTTGTAACTAAACATTATGACTAATTCAAAATTGATGTCAGTCGAATTCAACCTTCAGTTACTGTTTTTATTCACTTATTCAATCTTATTTATTATTTTATGTACCCTGAATACAATATCAAATGCATGCATGACGCAACAGAAAAACAAAATTTTATTAAATAAAACAATACTCCATTAAACCGGATTATTTGTATGGAGCAATAAAAATAATATGCATAATTACTTCTTGGAAAGATTACAAGTACTCGGTTAATTAATAGCTTGCCAAACTGAGAGCGTGCTCCCGCGCCGGCCCGGGCTGGGCTCAGCGGGTCCAACAATGGATAATTATTTTCACCGCAATGCTTTTTATTAATTACACTCCTCAATGACGCCTTTGTATTGTAATTTGACAAATTCACAGGTTTCACATGAAAGTAGCCAGCTAGCTAGCCAACCACAGAATAGACAGACAAATTAATTCCAACAAGAAAGTTACATTATTTTTATGTTCCATAGGTGTGCACACCTACTTCGTTTATATGCCCCTAATGAATGACCACGGCTTGGCTTCGTAGTAAATAACAGAGTTAAGTACCTGCGCCCGTAGATACTGTTTATCGAATCAAAATTTGTTACGTGCCATGTAATTTGTTCGTCATGGTGTATTCCCATAGGCACTGAGATTCATTAACGTATTCACTTGTAACTTAGCCACCTATATGCAGTCTAGTTAAAGCTTGCCAACTTTACTAAGAAACTATTCCAGCGTAATTAATATACTCATTACATGTTGGATGTTACGAGAAATCTAATTAGAATGAAAACGTCCTGTTGGGATAGGAATGGCGATAGCTTTGACGTGTCCAATATTGGAGTTGGTCATGATTGTGGTCTATTGTGTACGATCTGGTTTGTAGATATCTAGCAAATGAAATCATGCACAGTCGGTGCGGAATTGTAGTGTAGGTATCTGTATAATGTTAAGGAAAATATCACCTGGAAATATTGGCAGAATACGTTAGGTTAGTAGATACATCGGGTGCCAAGTGCTCATCATAGTGATTGACACATAGATGACTCTGCTTGACCCACAAACTAGTGCAAACGGAAAACATTACAATAAAAATCCTACCCGACATCGACACTAATAAGACTCATTGTATAAATAATCGAACGTAACAGAAAATTTTAAAGTTCGCGCAACTGTTTTACAAACAATCTTTGATTTATTGGTAGCGAAATTAGGACGCTCACACGCTGACTAATGTATTAGAAGCGAACAAGCAGCACAGCAATCCAATAAACACGCTTCTTAATTCCAGCGTGTGGCGTACCGGTGGCGGGGACACGGGGACACGGGTGGCGACCAGCCGCGGGGCTGATTGGCCCCAAGCCAACAAGGTGAATGCCACGAGCCACGCATCGGGTCGAGCAACCCACTTTACCCAACACACGGAAATATATCCTGCCCTCGATACCATAATGTCCGCTTATCTAGTCATACCGCACCACTCGCATCTTAGCGCTGTTGTCCGTAGAAACACTTGCTACGGGAGGTTTTAGCGCTGTTCGAGTATTTTCACACAGCACGATAACGTTACGATATCGATACAGACGAAATATGGGAAAACATGGCGTGGTTTACACCAACTAGAGTAACTAGATGTCTCTACCTAAATATCGTGGAAATTATCTCAAACATTTGCTTGCCTTGACTATTCTATTTCGGTTTACCAACCAAAAATTCCATTTCTGATTCAAATGCAGAAACAATCTTGCAATGGCCTATACAATTAGAATTTGGTTCTTGCTAGAAATATTGGAAGGTAATGGTTATTTCTATTTGGGAAGCGCGACATTATTTACGAAATGGTGCTCATCCTACTTACAGCGTTGTTACGTGTTTCGATCGTCCATTTGGCAATGACATTGACGAAATAAATAGCGTTTGATTTTATTTCGGCGGCGTTTATTTGTACAAACTTGCAATCGTCGTGTTCACAGTTTCACACGGCGTCCGCTTTTACTGTTCGCAGATTCTTTGTGATGAATGATTATCACGTCATCTGTCTATATTCATGAATGTTACTTGTTTATATCCTGTCAGAGTTGAAAAAAGATTTCAGATCAGCAATAAACTATGTAGCATTGAAAAAACATATTCATATGACTGTAATATATTTTTGTTTCATGAAATACCTACATACGTGTTTTAAAGTTTGAATTTTTTAAGTAAATAAACCTTCTCTATGTCTAGTATACCTAGATATAGAGCATAAAGGCACAGGGTAGGTATTTACCAACCTGTTGGAAAAAGTACAATTAGGTAAAGGAAAAGGTATTAACCAGTGATGTTCCAGTGTTCCTTCCGTGGTACACTTGGAAGTTTCTGAACCGTCTCCGGACACAAGTGGGAAGATGTAAGTCACCTGGTAAAGTGGGGTTACTTTGACGGAACGCCAGTAGGGTGTGATTGTGGAGCTATGTCACAAACCATGCTCCACCTCCTATCCTGGCCTCTGTGTCCAAAAACATGCAGCCGAAGTGATCTCTGCGCTGCCACCGACAACGCCGCAGTAGTGGCAAAGTTTTGGAAAACAAGATTTAAAATACAGTCGTGCCAACTACACGAAGAAGAATAAATGATGTTCCAGTAAACCAAACAACGGGGAAATTTACTAATAGCCCTAATATCGTATGGTTTACTTATTACCTAGTACATTACTGAAATGCCCTTCCAATATCACTAAAAATATGTAGTATGTAGTAGGTACTTATAGTTAGAATTCTTGTAAAAGCTAAGTCGTATTAGATAAGTTTGAAACATATAAACTAATAGAAAGATTATTAGATAACTCGAACACTAAGTAAGATAGCCATCCAAGATTGCAATTTGGCACAATACATCAGCCAGTGCGTACCGCGGTTCATTTTGGAAGTTTGCCGGCAACTGTGCAATTCCTGAGTAAGCGGATCAACGCGATCACACGTTGGCACTGAATTTTAAAGTTCATTGTACTACTACGTAAAGTTTTCTAGGGTAAATTTATTTTTATGTTGTATCGCGGAAATATTTTATTAAAATATCGTCCATATTTTTGTATTTTTTCCGGCAATTTGAGAATTTAATGATGTCCTTCTGAAAGTTCACATATACGTAGTAATTATATGGGCACTCATAATGCAAGATGAAAAAGCTAGATACTTCACGAAATAGGTATAATATTTTAGTATGTGAATTATTGATAGAGTCGTCGAACTGCAACTCAACTGAACGTACCAGAAAAATGTCAAACGCTGACTCAGCGTATCTAATTCGTTGTAGTTAGATGTTGAGTAGACAGAATTTATCTACGCGCACTTCTTAAAAGAATCTACTTCAAAACTAAGTACAGGAGTATGAAGATAGG
This sequence comes from Luperina nickerlii, assembly GCA_963855955.1. Taxonomy (NCBI): domain Eukaryota; kingdom Metazoa; phylum Arthropoda; class Insecta; order Lepidoptera; family Noctuidae; genus Luperina; species Luperina nickerlii. The sequence goes on along the minus strand of OY979667.1, from coordinate 10,854,738 downwards.
GCAGTGTTTCATGTAGGATATTAATTGGAAATATCTGAAACGACATAAAGCTCATTGTATGACAGAATGCAGAATGGACCATGCTTCTTATAGATAGATATGTATATGCAAAAATATAAAAATGCATTTGCCCAAGATCAAGTACCTAGTGATTTGTTGTTAATACCTATCATAAAAAAATACAAAATTATATTTATAAGATTTCATTTCAGTTTTTGAAGCAGCGCCTAACAGTTGAGATATGTATCCAGACATTGTGAAACAAGTAAATGAACACGTTGCTACCAATATGATAACAAACGTCATGTCTACATATTCAATTCGTGTAGGTATTGCAGCTGAAATGCAAATTGATATAATGCAGGAAACGTCTGAGTGGGCCTCATAGCGGGAGCCTATGCCGCATGAGTAGCATAAGTTCGTTTACATACGACAGTCGACGTATTTGCATCCCAAATGTTCGGGCGGACCGCTCGTTCGCTCGACTTATCTCTGTACCAGGCAAAATATTACAGTTTGTGCATCGCCACTCGCAATGTGCATAACTGAATGTCAATACAGGAATAAAAAAGGCCACCAGAGGCGTTCCCTCGCATTCGAGGCGGATATGCTGTAAACCAATGGGCGAGCAGAGCTCAGCATATTCATAACGATATTACCGCCGTCGGAGCCGCGGCGTCATCATAATTCATACATAATAACCCTTCCGACGACGCAGCACCGCGCCGCGCCGCCCTGCGTCTCGTTCACGCGAATGCGCGCCTCCGAAGACGAACAGAGACGCTCGATGCTCCAAATATCATAATTCATAATTTTATTTTTTACGACCGACGTCTTTCACATACACATAAGTAAGTATCTACGTGTAGTTGAATTTTCCGTTTCACTCTCTCGCAGCGCGGGAATCGCCCACACATGAAATGAAAACAATGTTTACAGGGTTTAATTTTAATCTGAAATGTAAAATTGAAAGATATAGTTACTCGGAATACAAGAAACAGAACATCTTGGGCATGTACAGACGATGACAGCTATTTGTAATTGGAATATGACGAGACGCGTGCGCGTGCGCTCGGCGCGTCTCATTCGTCAGTTTATAAATAGAGCACGGCGTCTGCGCCGTGACGACTCGCGCCATTAATTTATATGAAATAACTGTCGGCAGACGGAAAAATAAGTTCGATCGGGAACGGCCTTCTCCACGATAATATTTATGTTTTACGAAGTGGCGGACGGACCCGCAGCGTGTTGATGTATGCGTGTCAGAACTGTATGTATGGGAGGTATAACAGGTATTAATGTTAGATTCATACCGACTCCCACATGCAGCTGTAAATAAATAAACTGTTCGGCTCCTTTCATTTCTAACGTATGAACAAACAGTAAACTGATTTATTGTAATCTACATACAAATGTGCAGATGTTTGGTCATAAATATAGGTAAAGTATATACTTGCGGAAACCTACCGCATTCTAATATATCCGCATGTTTTGTTTGAATTTAAAAGGCTTATATTTTGCAATGAAAGACACCCAAATCGTGTAGGTATACAGTCCATCCGTTGACACGTTGACGCTCGGAATGAAAACGCAAAGCTATATTAACCCGCTTCGAGGCTGTTTCTTTCCTCATTACTACTTTATAAACATCACCAAATCCTCTTTCACAGTTCTTTTGAAATTCAATAAACAACCGAAAATACTGATTTCCGACGATAATAATGTTCGCAAAGTACGCAAAGACAAGATGAGACATAAATTCGTTAGCACGTGTGTAATCGTCACGGACATACGACAATAATTTACGTTCGTAAATTTTAAAGTTGACATCAGAAAGAACATCTTATAAAGCGATAATTCAAGCACATTCTGATGACTCATGAATTCAGCGCTGTGGAGTAAACCACGGCTAGTGTGCATATTTCACTGTTTGTTTTGTTTCAACAAGTCCCTAGAGGCGCCTAGCATGTTTTTCCGTTGAATCGCCAATTTGTGAGTTACTTTCAGGAATTTGACAATGGAAAAGTGCGTCCCTAATTGCATAGTATAGCATAATTAGCCTATTATTTTCCCACTGCTGGGACACAGGTTTCCTCTCGGTGAGAGGCTCTACTAATCTACGCGGGCCGTTTCCTCACGATGCTTCACCGTTTTAAGAGCAGTAGTGATGAAATAATTTACACAAAGTAAAGGCTCGTAGACACAGGCGCGACGCGACACGCAACACAAAGGCACCGCAAGTCGCGCAACGAGCGGTGCCTTTGTGTCGCGCGCGATTTGCGCCGCGCGTCGCGCCTTTTTGCAGGAGCCTTAAAGCGCCGGTCTGGGTTCGAATCTACGACAATTCGTAAGTCGCGGCCATTACCTCTGCCACGGCTACCACTACTCCAATTGCCTATATTTGGGTAAAACTTAAGAAAACTATAAAAAATACTGATTTGGAAAATAGATGTTTCACCAACCTGCAGTGGCACGGCGCGGTGGATTATCAGCCAGTCCCTCTCACAGAGAGCAGGCCTGCGTTCTAACAGTGGGGTTACGCCGTAGTCGGTTATGCAACCTGCAGACCACAAAAGCACGGTTCTTAAAATAGATATTGGAATGACTGTTGGTGAGTGAATTTTTTTTACGTAAAAACTGTCATAAGTACACCTACTCCAACCGTTAAACTTATTTACTATCTGGATTCCAGCACATAAAGTATTGACTTTATGTGCTGGAGTTTTTGAGGTTTATTGAACCTCAAAAACTCCCACCCACAATAATATTTTCACATTTTTCTTTTGAATTATGAATTTAACGTCCGTCAATTTGTGTCAACAAGTTTTGTTTACTACAGAAACACCCTTAGAAATACCTGTTAAAATAAAAAAGATATAATAAAATAGGCGGCACGTTCAATAAGTTTTCATCACTGGACTAACGGCCGCTCAGTTCTGCCACATAAGATGAACTAATAAATGCCCTCGTCAAATATTTTCACTACCACGCAGTTTAATTCACGAAAACCCTACCTATAGGAAAACGGTTTTTTTTTTCGCTATTATCTACTAATTAGTCAAGCAATGTATCATTCTCCAAATCACGATGTGGACCTATATTTCATGCCTTAGGTAGGTATCATGGATTAAAGAAAATTTAATATCTTCCATTAAAAAATGAACTCCGCCAAGTTAATACACTTTCAAAGAATTTAAATAAGCTAAAGCTACTTCACAAAGATATAAATTCGACAAATTAATTTCACTCACTAACGAATTCAAAGACTAATCTATACAAAAGATAACAGATATTAACCTAATGGATTCCTGAGTTACTCCAACTGAACTCGTATTTAAAATCTACAGATATTTAAACACATCGCCCTCGCGCGCAGCTCGCCATAAATAAAATAAATACAAATATTCTCACGTAAACGAGTACTTCGAAAGCGTTCATTTACATTTGTGAATGTAATAAATGGGGCATCTTCTCCTAAATACAAAAGTAAACTGACGAAAATAGTCTATTTTTGAAATAGCCTCTGCCTATGATTAGAAACTGTCTACCAAGAAATATATGGCGAATCCGCGTTCCTCACATTATTTATGTAACGTAATAATAGGCAGGACTGTAAAATGTATATAATGATCTTGTAAAATATGTGTGTGATAAACTGTTGTGTTTTGACTTGACTTTATTAGTTATTCTCGAACGAATTCCGGCGAGCACGCCATTCTGATTTGTATAAATCTTCATATAGGTACATATTGTATTGTATAAGTAAGGCAAAAGGGTTGGCACACCTGCATATTCTTTCTCATACTCCCACAGATTTACGACCAGGTATTGGACCAACAAATAAGATCTTCCAAAAAGTGCCTCCAAAAAATATAATAAGAGCATCACAAAAAGCTCAGCAAGACATGTCAACGTCAGCGGCGCACCATTGGTCGGGTGAACAAAGAAATATTACCGAGCGTTTATTTGTTATTCCACGCCATATTTGCTATTAAAGTATTTTGTTGTGTTAATTTTTGGTCTGGGGAAAGGTCAAGTTCAGGAAGTTCTTCTTATAATAAACTTTGTGCTACTAAAGTATGTTTGGGAAAGAAATCATACAGTGTCCTTAAGGGGCTTTTATGACCTAAAGCGCGGTCACTGTCGGACTGCATAGAAAAGAAAGAGAAGCGCGATGACACTACCCTGGTAATTTATTGCAAAAAATCTATTGTTTGGACGAAAAAATTAAAACACTAGTATTTAGTATGTTGCTTGTAGAATAATCTGACAAAAAATCAGAATGATTGTACAAGTATGGTTTTTATTGTGAAAAGAAAGTTTTTAGAAGTATTTTCATGATTTTTTTCATCGTATCAAATTAGTTGTATTATGTTTTCAACACACTATGTACCTAGCATATATCCTGAAGAATATCATATATTTCTGATTTTGTTTACTGTAGTCGATCATATACCTACTTTTATTGTTTCTAAAACTTACGTTTTTTGTGTTTAGGTCCTGTAAGCCCCTTAATAAAACAGCCCCACAGGGCCATGTCTGGAGAATTTTACTGAAATATCATCATACTAATTATACGTTAGTTTATTTAGATTATACTTATCTAGTTTATAACATATTTTAGTGCACCATAAACAAACATAGCAAGATTTTACAGCTCCTGACGGTCTCGGCTCACATTCGAGGCATTGTGCCTCTTATAATTTTTATTAGGGGCAATCCGTCCGCCTTGATTTACTTCTTCCCGAACTGACGGATCTTTCATTTAATTTACGGTTCTACCCCAGTCTTCCAAACGTAATAAAATGTTACAAAAACAAGCAAAAATGACGTCGTCCTATTGGGCGTTGTAGACTTTTTATTTATTAAATAAACAAGAACACGGACCTGCATTATAATATTATTAAACTTTAGTGGGTGATATCGTTATGAAAAGTAATGAGATGTTGATTTAATAATAAAAGGTTTTTTTCAGGGTTCGGACTAGGTAGGTATAAAAGTAAACTTATAAAACTTTTCAATATTTAAAAAGTCCAATCACAGACTGCTGAAATGTAAGAAAATATGTCCGAATTTTGTAGATACCTACACATTTTTCAGCTCGTAGAAATACATGAAGTGCTTTAAAAATGTATGATTTATGTATCATACAACCGTAACAAAAAAATATTGTTTGTATTTTTAATACGGTCGCCGGACAGCCCACTCCCATCGGCTCGTATCCGACAAGCATTGGCAACGATTCAGAGATTGTTATTATAATAATGACTCTTCTACTCATAACACTACCTATTGCCTCGGGAAATGTCTTCGTATCCTCAATAAGCCATAACTCGCCAATACATTAAAGTCACACTAAATTGAATTTCAAATGAATTCTTTGATTCATAAGATGCTACAGCGGTGTTTCGAAATATCTTTCGCAATAAAGGGTATCTTAAATAAAGCAAAAGCGTATGCGCAACAAAGCAAAATATCTCAAGCGATTCCCATGAAGTTGGTTTGAATTAAATAAAAAACTGCATTAAGAAATTTTAATTATTCGTAGCTACATCATGAGCGAGCCAACACTAACATGTTCGGTGTGTGTCTCATTTGCAAGTAACAGGATGCGTATTATAGACCCACGAAGGCAATAAGATAAAAAGACGCTCAATAAGGCGCGATCAGAGGCAAAAATGAAATAAATTGCCGGTGAATAAGAGTGCTGTGTGCAATTGAGGCGAACACGCTTGCTCATTAGACGGGCACGGCGACGCTACCGCCCGCCGCCGACTGCGCCCGCGCCGCACACCACCCACCCCATCGCCCATCGCTAGCGTCATAAACCCAATCATATAATCTGCATATACAAATACCATCCTTCTACTCTTCTTAAAATGAAAACAAAAGTATTCAACATTCTGAGAACGTTTAGCATATGAAACTGGCCAAAAGTGGTGACAATGACTTCACTTGCAGCCCTTTTGCCGAAACGCTGTAAAATCGCCGAACATTAGCATAACAAAGACGGTGATTTAGAATGACAGAGCGTTCGGGTCCGCACACGACGTCACTTTCACTTATTTCGATATTTAACGCAAAAAAAATGTTTCCTACTATTATTATAAAGTATTTAGATGTTGTGTTACATCGATATGGAAATTGTTTAAAACCGCAGGCTCTCGGGAACAATGTAACGACAGCACAACCGCTGGAGCGTGTCGAACGACACAAAAACTTATTTCACTCGGATATGGAATCGAAACGCCAAGAATAATGAAAGGCATGTCTCGGTTTGCATAATGCGGCAAATTAAATAAATTTTTGGTTCTGCTAAACGACTGATGACTGAAAAACAAGTCGATGGAGTTGCTTTGCTACTACTCACATTCTGTAACATGCTACACATATTTTTTGAGTGAAAATATCTTGTCGGCATAATATTTACATAGTAAACCTGTGCGTGCTTTGGGGAATACGAAAATACATTGAAAAATATATGACAAGGAACGTTAATTACAAAGTTGGATCTGTGTGTTGATACGAAATTGGTGTGACGTTAAGCGCGACTCCACATATGTCTGTATGAGCTGGCTGATGTGTTAACGAGGGTGGAAGGCGCATCGAGTCTACTTCACACATCTCCACGCACCATTTGCATGCACCCGCGCGCATCGCGGTGCATCCCGCGAGGGGGCGCACTCTCCTACAGGAATAGTATAATATCATATCAAATAACTTTGAACGCGTGCCGTGACTCCCGTGTCACTCACATACACCGACCGTCACCGACACGACTCCGACTACAAACTAGACCACTTGTTTTACGTGTTATGTTTTTACAGTCGCTCTCCGCGTAAGGATTGAAGTTCAAGCTTCCAGTAAAAATCATAAAGTCAAGTCGTGTACCTGGCTCTTCTTAATTATTTAAATAGTTAGAGGTGATATTGTGTAGGTATCTTTCCGCAGAATTTAAGATAATAAAAACGTCCTTCCAAAGTGTTAAAATGTTATTAACATTTTAAACAATAGCCAAAAAATGACCATCGGTCGTGCCATAAATTTTGTAAACGTGTCATTTTTTTGGGTCTTATTTTGAATAAATCCAAGTTTTTTGTGCTCATGACTAATTGGTTGGCTGCTACAGCAAGTATCGACGGGGTGCACGACACAATTGTTTCCTCGGGTATTGCAAATATAATAATAAAATTTTATTACCCCGTTTCTGAAAGGGTTTGTCTCGAGCCGCACTGAAAGGGTAGGTGTAAAACCTCATTCCGTGCCATCATAAGTCAAAACGAGACGATTGTTCGGTTGCATATCGCCATAAATCAGTTTTAGAAAATATTCAGTGAATGGCAGTCGTCGTTACTCAATACAAGATCGTTATACAAATATAGATTTTTGGCATTTGTGCACGCTCCGCGGTGGGAAGTATACACGCTTTGCAAAAATGTTAACTGTGTTAACGTTTCTGCGAAAAGAAAGCTGTTGTTCATTGGGAATATTTGTGTTACCACCTGCTACGGCTGTGTGAGAACATAATTGACATATCTATTTTTAATTATTTATAACTTGATGTACCCAGATGTTTTCAGGAGAGGAAAAGTTATTATAATAGAGTCAACTGAAGAAAAAAACTTCAGCAGGAAGGTAGGTACTACTTTTGCCTTCATACTGTACAATTAAGTTGAGTCATCAATCTAGTACTAACAGTTTAACCATTTATTGTCGTAAGTCATTGGGGTGGTCTTTGCCACAGTTGACCGACAGGCAGTACCTAAATACAATAAAGTATCTATACAGGCTGGCTGGGACATCGACGCGTAAACTTAAACGATGAATTCAGCACAAAACCAAAAAAAAATCTACCCCAGTTTATTTGTCGTTTAACAAAAAAAAAACTGCTATTTTATAGAAAAGTGCAATACCTACGAGGTCAATATGTATGGAGCAAAAATTTTTTTTTTAATAACAGAAGAAAAATATCTACGCCCCCTGCGTAGATATTTTTCAGAATCATGTACTGAATCCAGGTTCGCGTCGATGTTCCTGCCAGCCTGTATTTATAAAATTATGAAAGTGAGCTTGATTTATGATGATAAACGGTCACAGCCGTCTATAGTCATCTTCATCTAAAGACATCACAGATGCGTTGCCAACTCTGGGACATAGTTGAAATGTCTCTTGCACACAGAGCTTTGGCACTGACTGACAAGGCCCTGACAACCAACAAGTTTAAGGACAACCATCTAACTTCGAGTTAGTCTTAACCGAAGCTGCTGTTTGGAAGCGTCGACGTCGACGGTGGAAGAGGGCTTAGCTTGTGGATACAGGCGTGTCTAAACCCAGTAACTCAATATTTTTTACTACTGACGTTTGAAGTAATGTTTCTAGTGAGATGATGGAGCACCTAGTGTCAGTAACACAGGTTAATTCCTAGCACGGAACTGGGCTCCACTATCCATTATATTTATAATATTCCTATCCGTCGTTCATGATCTAGTATTTAAGTTAACCTGTACTCAAAGATGTTTGTTTGTTTGAAAAAATAAAGATTACCTACAGCACTCATTAAGGCTCCCGCAGACAGGCGCAATGCGACGGTGCGTGACGCGTGTCTGGTAGAACAATTTGCATGAGGTTTTCATAGAAATTGTTCCACAAGACTCACGTCGTGCTTTTCTGCGGGAGCCTGTAAGCTTCTAAATATTACACAAAAAGAAAGTGTCATGCGATTTTGTACCATATGCGCTTTAGCTATCAACTGTCACCTTGATCTACCCAGCATATGACCTACTCTGCAAATGAATATGGTTGGACCCTTTGTTGGAGTTGCCGATTTCCAGCAGTGGACACTGGTAGAGATTTTCAGACAAGTTCAAGAAAGATACTACCTATTTCAAAGTGTGCAGTCGATACCCATCCAAGCTTAACCACACCTACCAGCCAATTAGCCACCTGGCCGTAAATACACCCCAATAATTACCAATTCCTATTCAAATCTCAAAATATACATCAAAGCTGCCACAAGCAGAAAGTCAGTGTCGTCATCAGAACGTCAGCGTTGATGGAAGAGTGATGGAGCGGGTCACAGGCAGGGTCAGCGCCGCCATGCGTCATCGCTAACGACGACAAATGACGTGACGTGACGCGACTCAACAATATCGACGTAGCTTTACACGATCGTAGTACGTAGGTATGGTATGGTAAGGTTGTATGGGAATGATTATGGAAACATCTTTAATTGATTTTGGTAGAAATGCGATATGGTTGAGAGAAGGTAGCAGATAAAAAGAAAGTAGAGAGTTTGGTTTTTTTGTTTGGCTTCACTAGGCAGTGTTAGAAATAATAGAGAAAGGTCTACAATCTCATCACTCACCTTGGATGCTTGTATGAAGGTAGATTCTTTTGGCCTTGGATTGGATACACCTTAGTAGGTTTCACAAATAAAATGTGTTATGACAAGTTCACATGTTTTCTTCAGTCCTTTATCTCTTAACACAAGCCAAAATTCTTGAGATTTTTGCAAGACTGAAGGTACAACTACATTATAAGTTCAAGTGTCGTCAGTATCATAGAGGCAGTTGCGCTTGCGCTGATTTTACACATGAATCTGCTTTTAGAGCATGACGAGTATTGCTACAGATTTAAGCCATTTAGTGAAATCTTTTGTAATTAAATATGTATTATACTAACTTTACATTGGGTAAATCGCTGAATAGATAAAGCTCAAGAAATCTGGCCCGTGAATTGGTTTAGCTCATTTACTTTATTATTTGAAAACATATTATATCCAACTTCATTTAAAAAGATATCCAAATTAATGGTATTTTTAACAAATTTAATGTTTTCAGTGATGTCAGAATGCCACTTAAGTGCACGTACTGAAAGAATCGAACTCATTTTTTAACAAACAGAAGGAAAGTGTCAGTCGTCACCACTATCCGTCACGGCGTTCGTTTCCTGCTGGATGCACATTAATAACGTTTTAAACTTCTGCTGATCCCGGCTTTATTATCTATGCTCATCATTTAACGTTTTTACGAGAACATTAAATATTAAAAAAAAAAAAAACTGGGCATGCAATCTATGATTTGTGATATAACATCCCACTCATCGCCAGACGTGAAGACGTAAATATTTATTTTTTGTGGAAAAAAAAGACATAAGTTGTTATAATAAGCATAGGTAGATAGGAATGAATGTTATACAAGTTTCCCACAGAGATTTAACATGGAGACCACGCGCCGGCTGCACGCGTCACAGAAATAGCACACAGTGGTCGAAAAATAAAATTTTCCCCAAATAGACGGAAATATACAAAAATGTGAGGCAGAGCGAGGGGCGAGCGTGATGGCGTGCCGTAATGTGCGCCCCTAATTAAAACGTTAAAAACCGACCGCTTCTGAAAAACGTCAATTTTGAAGAGAAATGTGCCGTCCAAAAGATCCCCTTTCATACTTTTGTTCCATTTATTTTTATCATTTGAGCTTTTAAAAGAAACAAATTGCAAAGAATATATGTAGCATCACAAAGTTGGGCGGGTATTTTTAACTTAGGTCACAGAGTCGCTCTGGGATGTGCTTAGATTGTTATTCGAAGTTGATACCAGTATGTTTAGGGAGTTTTTGTACATTTAGGTACTAGAATCTACAAACCGCCAAATTAAAGCATGATTGGTAAATTGTGTCTTATTAAAACCAGATAGAAAATACTTATTACAATTAAGAATCAGTGGAATTACGTGATTTATTTTCATTCATTCCTATATATGCGTATTATAACAACTTATGTCTTTTTTTTTACAAAATCATTATTTATGACTTCACATCTTTACATCCTACGCCAGACGCGTAGGATGTACTAGGCTTCATCCTTGCCAATCCGAATGTAATATAATTTATTAATATACAATGTACATCTAAAAAAAGTGACACCTTTGGCAACAGTAATTTTGAGAGTAGTGACTTGGAACTTATTGTATCTACCTCTAACAGATGGTAAGTGGATCTTTAGGTAATAAACCTCCAAAGATCTTGCAGCTACGGAGGTTTAGCACATAAAGTTCAAAGGTCACGGATCATAAGCGATAGGAATAAAATCTAGGTATCTGATAAAAATGGGTTAATTTTATTCGACATTATTACCAAGCAATATAAATAATGGAATTTCATTCTGTCCGCGTACTCTGCAGCAAACAATAAATGTATCCATCTATTTGTACAAATCGTTAAATTGGGGTTTTAGTTAGAGTTTGAAACACGGACATGGAACGAATGGATAAATCTAGCCGTTAAATCGATATGCAGATCTGCATCGACATTCATTACCTAATTAAAATCGCAAGCCCCTTCCGCTCGCTACATTTCTCCAACGCGCTGCCAATAAATTTCATCCGCCAGTCGCCCCATAACGATAACCAGTTCCTCGGGAACTATCGTTCAATCTGGCGTCGATGCCGTATGTTGATCCGGTCGTGTACCCGCCGCTCTTCGCAGACGGCGCTGTCGATACCTATGTATTATTTAGTGGCAGCACTAGGGCTCCACACGCACCAGTGTGCGCCACACACCGCCACGCACACAGCCGCCGCCGCGAATGTCTCGGGCCACGTCAGCCCACAGATAACGAGCTCACATATTCATAAAGAATAAAGAATTATCCAACAGCCTCTTCACTCTCCTCGCCCGCCGCCTCCCTTTTTGATCGTAATGCTCTCATTCACACTCTCTGGCCGATCTCGATCTATCCGTTCTCCTCTAAGGACTCGATAAGAACGGTCTTACGGCGACTCGGCGGAATTGGATTATGGACTTTAATTTATTCTGAAGAAGAAATATTTCATTTACCGCGCACACGCTCATGAAACCCTTTAACTCCTGGCGAGGCGCGGCCGAGTCGTTTCAAAACGATCATTCTAGTCTGAGACGTAACGACCGGTTTTAATTCTTACATCCATGATACGAGAGACCATTTCATCGTCGAGTCGCATCGGACAAAAGATCATTGTAGAATTAACAGGTTTGGGAGTCCAACCCTCGGAGTCAGCATCTTTATGGGCGACATATTTGATTCGAAAACTTGTTATGCTTCGTCCTAAATAAATTATAACGAGAAATTGTAATCATTAAATGGATATATTTAATGTGTGTAGATGTCAGCGCGGCTCGCGGCGCGGCGCGCGGCGGTGCGGCCGCGCGGCCAGACGGCGCGTATCGGCCTACACGAATGCGCGCTCGCTGGAGATAGCTCGCACAAATCTTCGCGACCTTTGTTGCTGCTGCTTTTATGTGCCTCACTCACTTAACACGATATTGGAATGATTTATTGACCACGTGATATTACCGCTTACGCAGACTTAGTTGTTTTGAAAACATCATCGTTTTTAACTCATACGTTACAATTCTATATTTGATAGTCACCCTAAGGCTGAGGCTACATTAGGCCGCGACGCGACCTGCGACACATGAGCGATTAAAACAAGTAAATGAATGCTCACGTATATGGCTACACCGTACATCAAATATTACTAGCGATCTTTGATTTCTTTATGCGATAGGAACAACATTACTGAGATCCCGGCATCGGCTACATCAATGAGCGAAATTGAAGCGAATTTATTAGAAAATTGCATTTTTTTCGCTTGTAATGTAGCCATACCATGTTTTTCTCGTTTCGCTCTTCCAGTCGCATCGCAAATCGCTGCCTACTGTAGCCTCAGCCTAAGTCCCACAGTAGCGCCTGTAACTTCCTCAAAAACTTCTGACAGCTAAGAGGAAAACTGTGCCAAAATCTACAAGATAGGCCACACAGATCATCCAAACGCTCAGGAACTTCATTTCACACCTAATATAAAGCGTTACCTTTCTATATTTCCAAAAAACTGAACGTTTTTTTTCTTGAACCCACCTAATTCTCGTTAGCATTCGTCGTCCCACGCAGCCGAATGTTTACCCAGCTCACAATATTAATTTAAGACATTAAGACAATTTATATATGAATATGGAAGCAAGCAACTATTTCATTAATTAAAATGGAAATTGTTTATTGGCGTGGGCGGCAGATCCAGTTTAAACGAACGCAGTATTAAATACGATCGATTGTAGAATAATTGTTTATCTGTTTCAGAAACGTGCTTGGCTTTTAAATCAAATTAATTTATACTGTTATAAATCTGGACATGGCTCGCGTAGATACTTAAGATATCTATTTTTGATAAATAATTTCTAGCAAATTGATACTAAAGTCAAAAGGATTAGTCGATAATTTTCTGATACTGACTTGTCGGCCATGTTTTGATAGGGCTTCTAAGTAATTGTTAAGACCTGAACCTTGTACTGTACAGCTAAATATTTACCTCCTACGTAACTTTTTCTCAGTTACATAGGTAACAGAAAATGTTTATTTCTTTCTTACTCTGTAAGAACCTCCGCTACAATGAACCGGGCACAACTCAAGAGTCCGGGCTACTGGGAATTTCTGATGGGAAAACCCAATAACACTTCGACCAGAATTGAACCCAAGACCCCACGCTTATGTCGCGCTTGCAACGACCGCTACACTAGCGAGGCAGGTACCTCTTCTGTGTCAGACCTTAAACATCTACTCCGGAAAACTAGCCTCTTGATATTCATAGAGTGCTGTGGACTGGAATATCACCACTCACATTGCCAAACAGCGAGGTAATTGTGTCACAACAGTAACAATGACAGTGTGTTAGATTTGACAATTCAAAAACATTCATTGCGTGATTTTCGTTGTCGAGCAGATGAATTATTCAAACATAGAAAGCAATGGATTAGCTATAAGTATTCATCAAAATTCGACGGATTGTGCTAGAAAGTGTGTTACGCAGTTGGAGTGCTGGTTGCTGATCACCAACCAGCATCCCCACAGAGTGTGATCGCACTTTATTGTTATTAAAACAAAGAAGAACCCTCCTCCATCTATCCTTCGACCGTATTTAACCCTGGTTTTGTCACCCCTGGGAAGAGATGGGGTGGTCTATTCCTTGCACCCAGCACCCACCACACGGCCGAGCTAACAAAATCTGGAAGCATATAGACATATCAATAACCACAATAAAAAACCAACTTTCCTCACTAAATCAGAGCAAAGGCTACCTAAACTACAATTTTTCCCAAAAAATGATAATATTACTTTTTATTCCCAATATCTATGTTTATAATCAGGCAATGCAATTGAACAAACGGACGCATTATTCCCAAACAACACGTAAGTAAGTATACGCTGTTACTCACGAGTGATTAATAAAAAGTAAAATCAACGATGTGTTGAATACACAAAAAGCAAGGCGAGATGCGTTGAAATAAAATTTTATATAGTGATCGTTAACACTGTCCCCGTCCAATATTAAATGGACAGCGGCGCAGGAGTAAAAATTAAAGACAAACATAAATATCGGAGAAAAAAATCTTTGATTCAAACTTGTAGCGTCGAACATTTTGACGATTGGAAAGAAATCTGATATTTTCCATCGGCCCATACTGTTTCATTGTTACGTTACAAACTGTATATTTATCTTGTATAAGACTTTATGAATGGATAGTTGGACAAGAGTTGTTTACGCTAAGGGGCTTTACACTATTTTATGTACATGTTTATGTACAGGTGTAAAGTTATAGTGCATGCTGCGGGGAATAGCAGATAGCTGTTTGTTCGAGACATGTCTATTTAGGTCTCTTTTTGGCAGGAAGGATCTGAAACACGAGGCACATTTTTCTGGAATATTGACATTACTATGTAGAATTACGACTCTACATTCTACTGATATTTATTGCGAACCACGCAACGGCCGCGGCGTGAGAAGTTGGGCATTTGGGAAGTAAACAACCTCTAATTAGTGAACTAGCCATTACTTATTTAGGCTATAACCTGTCCACATGAGACTAAAGATATCTTAATTTATGAACAGAATAGAGTTTTAATAAAAGTCATAGTAAAAATCAAGGTGCTACGAAGAAGGTTGCACCAAAACTGGATTGTAAGTGGAGACGAATAAATTAGGAGTTAAGTTATGAGCGGTCGGATCTAACAACATGAATGAACCGCGCCCCGCGCCCCGGGCCCGCCCCCCTCCCCCTCGTCACTGCGCGACCGCGTGTGGCCTTCTACCATTGCCACTACAGGTGTGGACTTAGGTGTCACTGGACATAAGGAAATAAACCTGCACATAAACTTTAATCAATTAAATTCAACAATAATTCTGGGGTGGTGAAAATTCCCTTTCACTTTTTCATAATCTCAAGCAACAGTAGGTACGAAGGATAAGCGTCAACCTAGAAACTTAGAACTTTTGCAATGCACTTCAAGCATTTATCTTAGAAACTGATATCGGATTAGTGTTTGATGAAGGTTTGTTAGAAAAATTCTATAATATTTATCAGAATTGTAGATTAAGTAGGCTTTTATAACTCACATTGGGAGAAGGAAGACTTCAGAAAGTTGAAACTTATCAATGGACCTAACAACTAATTAGCAAGAAAATCACAAATCCATAATGAATTAAAATACCCCCAAGTCTGACCCTGGCGAGAGGTGAGATGACGCCCTATCAGCATCGGTAATCTGAACCGAAATTATTACGATTCAAAACTTGGTCAGGACCTTGCTTCGACGTCGACACCGGCCCGAATAAACTAACTGTGGGCACCATTAAAGGGAAAAGTGAACATTTATAACTCAGACCCTGAATATTTTATTTGTTCAGTCATAATAAAAACGATGTTAATTAAGCTCAGTAGAAAATGAATGTACCGTCTCTTTTAATATAATTAATAAGCAACAGCCTGTATATTAGAAAAAAGTTACGTATATAGAAGTACCGGTAATTATTAAGATAACTCTCTGCGTAGCCGCAAGCTATAGGCGATATGTAAGTTGTTTACATCACCAAATCTAAAAATACAGCCGCAAATCCGATAGCATTTCTAACTAGTGTAAAACTCATTATTTTTCCATTCTTTGCGTAATAAAGTTTAAAAGATCGCATTAATTAATCTTGATTAAAACACGATAGCACTTTCACAGCTTTATCTCTGGATCATAAAATTTTAAAATGCATTTTGTTCTATTTTTATAAAGTCGCATGTGACATGGACAAACGAGTTCTCAGATTCTGAGTGGATATTGCCTTATTCTGAGACAAAACGCTGGCCATATATTAAGCGTGTGTGTAAAAATTCCGCTCCTCTTTATGTGTCGCAATTTAATTGAGATCTTATATTAATTAGGGTGGCGATGTGATGCACGAAGTCGAATGTACCCGCCGCACGCAGCCTGTGCACGCAACTAACCACCTCACCTACATAAATATCGATTTTTTCGTCATTTTTAGCATTCTGCAATACAGATGCAAGGAACCATTTTATTGCGCTTGCTGCGGCATGTTAGCACGAGTTTCATCGTAGGTACCTATAATGGTCTAATTATATCAATTAATCTAGGTATACCTTTATAAAAACGCTCACTTGAAGATAAGAACGGACTGCGAGAATAAATGTAGCAAAACTATTAACGGTCGCAGTTTGCAATGGTTCTATCTGTTTGAGGGAAATTTATCTTAGTAGGCTAAAGGCAGGCATGTATCATGTGTATATCATGTGAAGACACAACTTATTACTAAAATAACATTACATAAAAAACCTAAAATTAAAGAGTGGATAATTGAAGAAAAGAATGAGGCTGTTGAAGATTTAGTTACTTGGATCTGTTGATTATATAACATTGTTTTCCACGCACACACAAACACTTAACACTTCCTACATAAATACACTTAGCACTCATCACACCCCACACTCATACACAACATACATAATACATACACCACCACAACTACAAACTACACTAACATACACATACTTTACTTACACAACGGTTTTCTTCTCACTGGTACAAAACCTGACCTATCTTTGACAATTCTTCAATTAAAACAAGTAATTTAAAATTAACTTGTGATTGCTGTATGTCTTACTAGTGGAGGGATAAAAAAATAAATAAATAATAACATGTTCACAACAATCGCTTGACCTTAATGTAATGCGAAGTCACTGCCGCCCAAGATACAGGATTTTCCTAGTTTGGGGGGCAGGGTACTCAATTCTTATAGGACCTTTGACCCCACTACCTACCATTTGTATCCAACCTCTGTAAAATCTATTTATGTTTGCATACCTCCCTGTAAACTTAAATTATTGTCAAAGTTTATGTTTTGTGAATAAATATTATCCACCTATATTATATTTCTACTATAGCTTCTGCCCGCGACTTCGTCCGCGTGAAATTTCACCCTCCCCCCATTCACCCTCTTAGGGGTGGAATTTCGAAAAACCCTTTCTTAGTGGATACCTACTCTTCACAAAGAACAAAAACTCCAAATTTCATATCTCTAGGACCAGTGGTTTAGGCTGTGAGTGGATGATTTATCAACGCACAGCCTAATACGCTGGTCAGGACCCGTCGAACCGTCAGTCACGACTTTGAATTTTATATAAATATAGATTATATTTTTTATAACTTTATGGCAATTCGTCCACTAAGTATATCAATCAACTACCTACTTAGGTAAGTATGTATCCTTAGCTCATTCATAATACGGAACTAATGTACCTACCTACGTATAACCCGTGTACAACGATTTCCCTTCCCTGTGTCCGTTAACAAGTTAAAATACTCTGTTTTACTATGCACATGACGTTTTAACTTTCCAGCCATAAAAACAAATATTGATTTGAGGCTTTCCTCAACATGCAATAACGACATCTCTCCTCGGCCCTGGCTTGCAAGTCCTCCGGTTTCGCGTGATTTACTGACAAATAAACAAACACGACCAGTTTCGCATTTATAATTGTATTATAGGGATGAGGAGTGATCGCGCAGCGTGTTCGCGTGCCAGATGACGTGATACCGCCGTCACGCGTGTTTACACCAGCCTTATAACAAGTTGTAAGGAGCCAAACTAACAAGTCAGCGCAATATCTCGCCCTATACCATTAGCGATCGAAGCATGCGAGAATTTTCATGTAGCACACGCTTATTATAACGTCAGCTCACACTAAGAATAGTTGGGACTCTTGAATGTATAGCTTACTGTATCTACCTTAGAATCAAAGTCTGCCAAAAGGGCAAATAGAAAGATACCGCGAGTGAACGAAGTGTTTTTAGAATCAGTCTGCACAAAAGAGCCTGAAAAAATGAAGAGATACCGCGAGACTCAACACAAGGAAAGGCATAAGACCGGAATGGATGGTTAAATGATTCAAAAACAAGAATCTAATTAAATCATAAAGGGAGCTGAAGCGCTTTTCCAGTACTAGATGAACGTCTTCTGAAAGTTTTAAAATAAAATCAATACGTAAGTTAAACAATGGGTTTACAATTTTATATATCGACCTACGAAAAATATATTTGCCGTTTTAAAAGTTGCTAAAAAGTTTAAAAAAAAGCGCGTTACTAGAGCTTAATCTAAGTTTAAAAATAAATCTCTCCTAGATCTCCGAAGCTTTTTCTTACATAACTATTGATTAATCCGACTTCAAAAGATTAAACGTCTATTGTACATTTGTATAATTAATTAAACCGTCCCAAATATAGAAGGTTGTATTGTGCGTTTTGTTTGAGACTCTCATGAAAGCTTTACAAAAAATATGTCACCATTGTCAATCGCACTAATGCCTCATAATTGTCGAGATATTTCCTTTTCATTGAAGCCAAGCCCTCTTTACCAATAATTTCTCTTGTCATATTACGTACAAGTACCTGCTTACAAACAAACGCTTTACACACAGCACGACTATTGTGTTTATATTTTAAAAGGATCAACTTTTTACGATAAATTATGTACTTTCTAAATTGTGCATCGGCACGTCCCTAGTGCCGTATAATACAATTTTAACGAGTGAAAAATTACGTATATGTATAAGAATATCTTGAAAAAAATGCAAATCGAATCCAACTTACAGATATATCGATCCATATGAAACTCGATCCCTGATTTAATCTCAAAATAAAACTTGTAAATTAAGCGAAAAAATATTCCGCGTAGTGTGCGCCGACTCACTTGGTGACATAAAACATGGAAAGGAACCACAAACAAAAGGCGGAATAATGTCCCTTAAATAATATAATATTACGTGTCACGAAACCAAAGCTTTATGAAATCGGATATTTTTGTCATATCTTGTTTTTTTGCGTCTCAATAGAGAATTACTGCCATCGGGACTCACCGGAGCTATTCAATTTGGTAAATGTACTAGGGTGGAAACGTCTTAGCTCGTAGGATAAACAAAAAAATGAAAATCCATAATTTTATTGGCTTTATTATCAATTTTATTGCGCCGTTAACTTTTATGTTTGCCACGTTAATGTTAATGATATCTCAATAAGCAAGAAAATTAACATATACCTCTGGCTTAAAAGGCGGTGCGTTTTTGCTTTATAAAATGTTGAACAGATATCTATTTAACGTTATTAAATAATAGGTACCCGCTTTCAATACAACAAAGCCTACGACAATAATTCCCGGCAGTCGGTCGAGACATGGACATATTAATCCAATCGTGTAATACAAAATCACAGTGCGTAACAATTTCAAATTTTGCACAAATCTAGTCGTATTTAAAGTATTGTGTTACTTGATGTATTAAATAGCCGGTTGACAATGTCGTGCGGATATTATCCCACAAAAAGTGTCCTCAAATGTCCCGAGGATTTTCCGCTTCACGCAGTGGTGCACTCTCCGCGGCCCGCAGTCGGCAGTTGACAAAATATTGCATTGTTCCTATTATCTACGCAGTATTTATTTAAAAACGTTATTTAAATGGATGATTTTAAGCTCATACAGTTGATGGAGCTATTGTACTCCTCTTAATATAGTTACAATTTGTTGCGACAGCACACCGAATGTCTTTTGACGACGCGGCACATACCTAACGCTGTAACACCGAATGTAACTAAGTTAATATTAAGTATGTAGCTAAGTAATATATATTATTTGGGGTTTGTACTGACCTAAAGGTTCTTAATGGCGTGTAGCTAAATAATAGTGGACGATACGTAGAGCCTCGTGAAACCAATTTATTACCTTTATTACTTCGTTCACTTTGTTATAGTCATTCAGCTATCACCCATATCGCTGACCATAAATTCAAATTCACTCAGTGACTTCCAATAAAGGTAATGAAGGCAATCATCGGCGACCAAACCAATAAAATAACAGAAATAAATTTGATATGACCGACATATGGTGGCTCTAATGCGCGACGAACCCTGTTATTGGTGTCAAACATGCGACAAATAGTTCAGACTGAATTCCATTTCATTTTATCCAACCGCTGATTATACAGTATTGGTCCGTTGGACGACAATGAAAACAATCTACAACGAGCAATATGTTCACACCCCTTTCTGTTTTTGATTCAGTACGATGACCAAAAAGTAAATTCCAGTTTATTATTATTCCATTACCCGTCACCCCATTTTAAAAAATATGTCAGCAGATGACGAGTGAGGAAGATGGGGGATCCGAGTAATCTGCGAGCGTAGCGGCGAGCGGGGAGCGTCGGGAATACTCAATGTGTTTATATAAAATAATTTTCATGTTCGACAAGTCGCAACACAATGCCGTATATTTTTTGCTCTGCCGATAAATTGGCAGGATTATCATTTAATGGAGGGCTCATGTTTGCTTGTCCCGATTGCCTATGACTGACATGATTTTATTAACACCATATCGATGTTTCAATGTGGGCTGGAAAATTTCACAGTGACAGGAGCGTGGCGTAAATAATTTACACGGTTTCATTCCAAAAGGTAATGTGCCAATTTAAGTTGCGAATAGGAGAGTTCAGATATTAGTTCAATTTAGGAGTTAGATAGACAGGGTGATAAATTATTCACAATATATGGCGGCTTTCTATCGTTGACACATGAGTAAAATTTAAATGACAATCAAATATTTATATTTGCTTGAAACTTGTTTCTGCGTACTGATGTGAAGAGCCTTTGTTATATTGAATTGCGTGAGCCAGGGTCTCATTCAATAATTAAGTAAAGCATCTGATTAACAACGTAAACTCAGAGCTTCGAGACAGAAGCGGAGTATCTTGATTGTTAAGACATGAACAAAAATACATTTAAATATCTTATAATTCTGTATGTTTCTAATATTACTTCACAACTTGTTATTTCGCGATGTATTCAATGGAATCAAATAAAAATAACAAAAAGTTATCCCATCCCATCGGATAAAATTGGTAAAGAAATGTTGTCAAAACCGATGAAAGCATTCGCATTGTAGTGTGACCCAATTTTAACGTATTTATGGTAACGGGACTTAATCTCTTTTATACTATCGCAAATAATCGCGTTCAAATCCCTTATTAGCAAGGCAGAAATATTTTTTCTTGTGACATAAAAATGTGTTTTTATTGTGTAATACGCGCTGTGCATCGGAACTATGAGATGTTATCTAGTTCGCCGGGGCTCGGGAGTCGCCCCGCGTGTTTACACTAAATATTGTGCGACACAATGAAATTACATGACATCTGTACTACAAATAACGGGAATATCTTTATTCATACCACGGCGAGCAAACAAGCTCCCCTCGCGTTCGCTTTGTCACCGCTCCGAACGTCTGCTTACTGTCGCGTCCTTGATACTCTAATAAACTCACACTATCAAACGGGATTGCAAATCTCAGATTTTATTTATAGTAATTTTTTAAAGGCTGATTTTTTAAATAGTGAGATAACTTTTATCTGAGGAATAAATATTGCGGTTTGACAGATTTTGTATAGAAAATAAATTTCAACGTACCATTTTAATTTTTGTAAAAAATCGGCTCTTTGTCAAAATAATTATCTACATTCTTCATTTATTTTGAGCACATTTATAGCATGCAAATCTTCTGTTGCTTTGAATATTTATGTTTTCCAACAACATTTTATTGAATATTTTATAGGTGGGTTGGTAGATACTTCATATTTTATTTTCCGCAAGCTTACACAGTTTCGCCAAACAAACCGCATGCTTCAGTGCTGTTTGTACGACCTACGAAAACAGTGATATTGCTCGCAAGGAGGCAAAGGAAGCGATTTACAATAAATAACTTTAATATTAGAGTTACTCCCCCATATTGATACCGATAGTAAGACGACCCCACGCGCCTCTGGCGGTCGCAGACGTCGCAAACATTTTTGTATTTCCTATCACAAATAAAAAAAAAGTTAAGTTATTATTTCAGGAATGTTCTACATAGTAAGTTATCCCAAAGAGAATAATAGGATATCTTTGTTTTCACAGATACCAACTACAGATTAGCAACAAAATCATCTATAATATAAGAAATAAAAACCAAAGCAAATTGTTCTAATAGTGCACTTTGAAATGTTAAATAGCAAACAAAAAAGCATTCAGAAAGCAATCACGGAAGTAAAGCTACAGGTAATAAAAACTCGAAGTGTCGGAGTAGACCAACGGTTCGTGAGCCCTGGTTTAACGTAAAAACGGTAAAATAGTCGTAACGTAGCAAAGGAGCCCCTATTAGTTTTCTTTACAACTTTTATTGACAATGAACACTAATATCTATTTGCAGTTATTCATACGTGACATGAAATGTTGCCATTGCCTGATTTGAATTCTCTACATGGAAGTCGTGTCGTAGATAATTTATATCCGTCGCGTCGTAATAAAGTATTATGGATGTAGTTTAGCATAATTTGTCATAAATAATTATGTCATATAATATTTGGGAAGAACAAATAAAATGGAATACAATGTTGTTTACATTCATTACATTAGATAATGTTTACATATTGTGCATGCTAGAGTCTTCTTTTAGGGCATGCAGTGTTATGTTTATTTTTTTTATTTTTAAGATTACCTAGTATCTAAGTTATATTGTATTGCCCGATTTGTGAACCAATAATTAAAAAAAACACATGGAACTTAACTATAACTGGCAAAATATAATAACATAATATAATAAGTTTATTTATATTCTCCCACAATGGTATTGTGGCACTTAACAGGTTGTAATGAAATGTGAGTGCACCTATTAAGTATGAGATAGATACACTTCTGCCACACCCTTCATCTCGCCTGTAGGGATACAGGCGCGATGTTATGCTAGGTATGTTTCTAGCAGTCAATAATCAAATATCGGTTTTCGTGAAAATGTGTGAAAATGACGGCTGGTATTTGATTTAACGATGACAAAAACGTTCTATATTTAGACGGCCGTCATGTTGCAGCGATGAAGAATAGCACCTACCTATTTCTAAGGAAACCCAAGCTTTAGTCCTGAACCCTATTTCTAAGGAACCCAAGCTTTAGTCCTGAACCCTACTTCTAAGGAAACCCAAGTTTTAGTCCTGA
Source organism: Luperina nickerlii (assembly GCA_963855955.1). Lineage (NCBI taxonomy): Eukaryota > Metazoa > Arthropoda > Insecta > Lepidoptera > Noctuidae > Luperina > Luperina nickerlii. The sequence goes on along the minus strand of OY979667.1, from coordinate 10,831,359 downwards.
ACCCTATTTCTAAGGAACCCAAGCTTTAGTCCTGAACCCTATTTATGAGGAACCCAAGCTTTAGTCTACTAGACTGGACTAAAGCTTGCGTTCCTTAGAAATAGGGTTCAGGACGAACCCTTTTTCTAAGGAACCCAAGCTTTAGTCCTGAACCCTATTTCTGAGGAACCCAAGCTTTAGTCCTGAACCCTATTTCTAAGGAACCCAAGCTTTAGTCTTGAACCCTATTTCTAAGGAACCCAAGCTTTAGACCTGAACCCTAATTGGGTAACTCAAGTATCAGTCACAATCTTAATCATTTTGATTTAGAAGGATATTGCTATGTTCGAAAAAATTGTGTGCTCAAAAACGTAAATAACGCAATGAATGTTGTTTAACTATCAAAATGAAAGCTACAGCCACTGATAGGTGGGTTACGCAATTACCCCGCTGTTAGATGATCAAAAGACGATTATTTCGTCTGTCGATAATAACGTCGAACTGGGACCGAACAAAAGCCTATTCCCAAGTAATATCATAAAAAAACCAAAACCCACGATGACACAAACCCCGTAAAGGTTAACTCGATGTAACTTTTTATTGTGCCTAATGTATCCTTTACGACAGGAAATACTAAATACTTATCTAGAATATTATGACCTCTAATATATTAGCGATATACCAATAAGATACCAGGTGAATCGATGTCCAACAAAACTGAATTATCGAATGAAATTCCAAAGAATTATGAGCATAATATAAAACCGCCTTCAACGGAATGTCGGTATTGAGCACAATTAAGAGATAAATCATCGAGAGAGCGTCATTGTACGTGGAGGACGTTATGACTGCACGGGTTCGATTCCGGGTCGAATCACTCATAGCCCAGCGGCCATTAGAAATGGTCACCAATTTATCATTAAAGCAATTTTTGCAATAATTGTTTGCTTTTGTCCGATGCGACGTCGGCACAGAATATGCTCTACTTAGCTATGACAATTTCATGTCAATGATTTGTGCGTGTATTAGTGTAATTTGTAATTCGTATTATATATTTTAATTTATGTCATTATGATACGAGTCTGTTTGCGAAATCGCGGCTAATATTGATTCACATTTGAATTTAAATGCGAATTTAGTCGTAAGCTGGATGCAATTTAACATAACTGAGTACCTATAAATGTTGTAAATTTCAGACGTTTAGATAGCATTTGAAATGACAATAGCATGCTGTTCATATTAACGCAAATCAATAATATAAATAATTTTCTAGGCAGTAAGATGCAATTACCCAGATACAATTATAGATACGAACTAATGTTTGAAACATTTATTCGTATTAATTTGACAGTAGTTAACACATTAAAGAAATGTATATTTATAAGCCGTGCTCGAACTAGGTCGTGCAACACGAAACAAAAGAAAAACAAAACTAGAACAAAACTAAAAAACGCAAAGTAGAGCCACTTTTCGATCGTACACGCACCGGTCATCGGTCCACCCACGCTCACAAAAGACGCGTGGGTGCAAAGATTATTCTCATTCAATTGAACCGCATTGTGCGCCGGCGCATGCCACTTCCAGCCACCTCTTAATTACCGCGCAGCTGCTGACCCGCGTCCATCTGGATCATCACCACCTACACCACTGACAGACTACAGGCTGCTTGGGTATGGACGATTTAAAAACAATTTACCATACTTCAGAGATTTTTTTTTCAACTTGAAAATAGGAAGTTGTAACGTATAAACCAATGGTAAAAATATAGAGCATAGAATATGAAACTTATTTAGAAAAAAAAAAAACTGAAAGTTTTTCATTTCATTGTATGAAAAGAGATAAAAAAACATTTATGGAAAATCTGGTTTGAGAAAAATTTATTGTAAAGTACCTAATGATACGCTGATTCAAGTATACCGACATACAAATGCAAGATACGTAAGTACTAGGATCATTATACCTGCATGTTATCTCACAAAGCATTTATATGGTACAGCAGGCGAGATAAGGCAGAACAAGTTGACTTATTCGTAGCCTGTCTAAAGTTCAGAAAAACAAAAAGTACTTACCTACCTATAAAAAAAAGGAAAGGGGATAAAAGTACCTAAATCAAAGTAAAACAATATATTTATGCAAAAGTGAGCATTAAAATAATGAATAATTCCAATTCCCGGATTAGCTTTGTAAAATTATGAAAACAATCTAAACCGGTGAAATATTTACGACCCTACTGAATATCATCAATAATTCAAAATCAACCTGTTTTGTCACTACAGGAAAATGAAAAATTCGCAGCATAAAGTCAATTAAACGAGCTTCAAAAGGCAACACCCTGTGTACTTGAATGAACACGCCATATTTAGTTGATCTGTGTAATATAAGGTGAGTGTCCAGTGACAATAGCGCGACAGTTTTGAGTGGCCAGACGTCCGGCAAATCTCATTTGTGGATTTATCATTAACCGTATTTCATCCACCCTTCCCTCCATAGCCTATTAAGGGTTATAAATTTTATATCCGTCCGACATGTCCAAAGCTTTCCGTTGTTTATTTATCGTAATTTTATTTGTACACATTTATATTAGATAGAGACGAAGGAATACTTCCTTTAGACTTTATAAATTTCATAAGTACGACTTTGCTCGCTATACAAACAAAGCAATCTCGTATAGAAGTCGTAAAAGTGGAAAAATATTGGCTGTATCAGCACCGCATTCGTCAGAACAATGAAGCGTGCCCTAATCGCGCGCCTTATCGTCACTAGCTTTTGTCTTAATTCGATGAAGGGTAATTTATGGCACACCACACTTGCCATAAATAATAGTATTTAAGTGTGAGCCTGCTGCCCTTAGAGTGCTGTTCTGTCAAAATTCACATAAATAATGACGACCCGACGAGACAGATCTTATCTCGGAATAGCGACAAGTCTACGACGCGGTTATAAACAAAAGACGCACTCTAATGACTGAATGAGCCATCGTAAACCCTTAATATTTACGCACGAATCTTTCAGTTCACCTTTTGAGAGCTTTTATAACTCGGCGGAGATCTCCCCGCGCCTCTCCAGGCAGGCGCCTACGCCAGTCTATATCTGATTTATTCATACCACCCGAAACACATGATCGGTTTTTCGGATATCCAGTTATTCTTTTTTTACTTCTGAGCTTTTAGTTAGGTCAGGTATATCTAACTATTGTCAGTTGAAGGATTTATTTGAAATTAATTGACATCTAAGATTTGTTTTTCACATAAGTTAGTGTGAATGACTCACATTGAACAATACTTTCTCATTAGTCTCGCGAACGATCGCTGTAATGGCAAATCTTTCCACTGTTTGCAATGACATAAAAGTGCAGATATCGGGTTGCAATTAAAACTATTGGACGATGCTCGTTAACTGCAGCGAGCGCGTGGGTGGACAAACACGGCAGATGTGCGCGACCCTCACTGACCTCTGCACTCACCCCAACACTTGCAATTAGCCACCTAATGTCATCACCCAGTTTCGATACTTCTACGCTTGTTAGGTACATACAATGCTGAACCCTGAAAATGCCTGTAAAAGACATTCTAATGAACCTCTGGGATCCAACCATTTGGGGGGTCTATTTTAGGATTTAAACCCAAGTGACGCAACTCCGGATAGGTGAGCGATAACGATTCAATATTTATTGTCACCCGACGTCTGTCATTAAGATAGTGTCAAAACTGACTGGCACGCACACAGGCATTACCGGCCGGCCGGAGCACTCATAATTATTACTAATGCCTTAAATATGTCAAAACAGGAATCCAGGTAAAAAGGCGTAATTTACGCGCGCCCGATAGAGATTTGGCAGTTGGCGCCGTGGAGCGCACGCGCAGCCGGGCTGCTTCGCGAAGAGGCGCCCACTTTTTGCTAACCATTGTCTTTTAATATAAATTTTAAATAGGAAATGTCCCTTTTTATGGAGATCTAGTTTACGGCTCTGACAATGAAGGCATAAATCTAACGAGTGCGTCACTCTGCCTCGGCGATGATCGATCGATAAACATTATTTATGTACTTCCGTTGGGTAACACACGATTGGACTCGTGGACGTGAACAAATTCGTAGAAATACACCTCGAATATGTTAGTAGTCATTTTGTGGGAACACAACTGCACCCTCTGATTTAAGTTTCTAAATTATTTACAAACACAATAATCGTTTCCTATTTAATTGATTGTTTGAGATTCCTTGGAAAATAATTAAATGATAATTCACGAGTAGAATCACACTACCAGCTTTAGCTTTTTACTTGTAGGCAACTTAGTCTAGACGCTTACTGGGTCCATTTCAAACTTTAACACTTGCGTATCAAGATCCAGACTTGAAGTGATATCTCTAAGGAATAAAAGGTGCAAAGCGGCAAGTAAATACAAAGAATGCCTCTATATGATCGGTATAATTAAGCCAAATGTTAATAAAGAGAACAATGCCGCTCATCCATATGAGCGAGATGGCCTCCAATCAACATGCCTTCAGAAGAGGGGCTGATTAACGACAATAACTCAGCGACAACACCAACTTGACCACGTTTATTTTTATTTTAGGCCCTTTCCAGTCGATCTCTAATGAATACGGTTTATCTTCAAGTTTATATAAAAAATAAATCGCTTTTAACTGAAGAATCACGCCTTAAAAAAGAAACGCTTATTAAAATTTATTTCTTTCTCTCTTCGCGGCACTGTCGTGTACTTCGCCTCGAATAAAATTAAAAAGTCAAGAATTCTTATTTATTTTAATACAATAAATCGCAATCGCTGAATAAAGATAAATAAAAAGCAATAAAAAATAAAATCGCATTAGCAATAAACAAAATACTTCAGCGGATGTGGGCAGAGCGGAGAGCACGCACGCGGAGATGCGTAGAGAGGATGCTGCGCGGTTACTGACGTCTTAACTAGGTGATAGTGGAAGTTTGGTTCCGAATAAACATGCTAAATATTGACTAAATATCTGAAAACATGTTTCGCATTCAAAACTAAACAATCGTCAGAAATTAAACACCGAATTTTTGTAAGTCATGAACACCTAACTAGCACTCTCCAGGTATTTAAAAAGCCAAGACAATACTAGAAATTCAATTATTTTTTCAACTTAGCGTCACGATCAAATAAATCGAGACGTAATGGAAGCTCCACGGCACGCTGTTAGCCGATTGTCACGAGTGCTACCCTCGTCGGCGTTTTCTTAATTGTGCCGAAATATTTATTTGATTGCGAACTTTGCAGCACAAGCGTGCAACCGAAATGGTCATCGGCATCCTAACCGCCACCACAATAGCACCGCCACCTCACTTCGCCACATTAAGACTATGTTACCAATTCAAATCTATTTTTACCAAGTTTACCAGCAAAGAGCCGAACCTTCATTTGAAACCAAAATATCGAAACCAAAAGTGCGAGGACATGTAACAGCACGATGTCGTTGTTGGTCATTATTTATCTCGCTAATATATGAATTTAAAATCAATGAACAAATGAATAATGGAGCAATTTGTTCACTGAAATTGGAATAATTTCTTTGCTCGTACAAAATAGATGTTTAATGTAATTTTCATTTGTTTACATGTTTGTTTTCATGTGTTTTGGACATTTGGCTTTCAGTGTCCAATTTGCATAACTAAATAAAAGCACATCAAAGCAAAAAGTAGGTAAGATACAGCTGTCAGTCAAAAAACACATTTTCCAAAGTTAGGCGAGCGTGATAGAATTGAATAATGTCGGAACACAATCAATTTAGGACAATCAACTGAGCGATCACGCTCAGTGCTCAAGACATTCCTGCCTTCAAGTCAGAGCGGGTAACGCGCGACTCCTGTCCGTCAGCAAATTACAGTATCGTAGATCTAAATGGGCCACCGAGTCGATGTTGGATACATTCGTAACAGTGCAGCCACGCATCGTGCACTGATCATGCGCCGTGAACAAGAGATGAAATAAAGTATGAAACTGGTCGCGCGTTCCGAACGCAACGAACACAACTGTATGGTCCCAGAGCCAACAATCGAGATCTGAAGCGGCGATAACGATGTCAACTAGTGCAGCCTGTCCTCGCCGTTCCCATGATTTGCGATGCCGTTCTAATCGTAATAATTACAGCCTATCCATCAAACGGACGTATGATAAACATGCGTCTCGGGAATCTGACCAAGAAATGGTAATAGTTATCAATCTCCGCCTGCAGACTGTGTTCACAGTTTGAGAAATAGCAGAGATCATTTTTTGCGCGGGTGACGTGTTTATGAACGCTCCGTTATAAATTCTCTTTGATCTCATCTACCATGTCACATCGGTGTCTCGACGTAGTTTTCCTCATACATTGGAAACGCAGATGGCGCTCGTATACATATTTTTATTGCTCTAATTTCTCTATGTAGCGTTGGGATAGGACATAACATTCGTCAACGGTCCTAACAAAGCTGACTAATTATCGTGGCGCGGCATGTCGTAAAACAGTGCATATTGACGGAATATAGAGAGGCCGGCACACAGTGCTTAATGACATTAATCACATTGATTTATTGTGGTTCCGAGTTATTACAGGCCGGCCGGCGCGGCTAGTGTGCGTGCATGCGTTAGTACGGACACGCAGCGCGCCTGTGTGCGGCCGCTTCTTGTGTAAATGTAATACGCAATGCATACAGGGTGATACAATACACCTGTGCTCACTGCTCCATCATTATATTCGAAACAAATCTAAGCCTGCCAAACGAAGTCGAGAAGAAATAAGTCATTCCCATAGCAGTTGTTGCACATAAAACTCTTTTTAAGTCTATCCTAGGTGAACTGTTAACCTAATCTCTGACAAACATAGTTCTAAATTCAGAAACGCACAAACTGAACCTTACGCTGAAATAGGAAAAGTATTTCCCGAGCGCGCTGCGAAGTGAGCACCCTGGCTAGTGTAGGCGCTAGTTCACGGACGGCGCGGCGGCTGTGTGCGTGTATGGCATTAGGCAACAATTTACGCTGTTTGCGGCGTGTTAATATTGATTGGCTCGCTTTATTTCGACTCGCGCGAATCTATCCACGAAACTACGTCAATGTATGTGAAAGTAGATCATACACTTCTTCGTAATACTCTAAATATACTTTATAATCGGAACTTTTCATCGATTTGTTGTGACTTTTCGACCTCATTATTCGACAGGGTGATACAATTCGTGAGTATTTCAACTGCTCATTTTTTTCATTACTTGTAAGTAGGTTAATATATTAGATTACATGTTTTTCTATTGATCAGTGTGAGTGCAGGTGTAAAAATATGCGGGTGTGTAGTAATCAGTCAGTACGCGGATGCACTTGTTATGTTTGATGTATGACGTAGTTTCTATTCACAGAAACATAAAGTTGGTGTCTATTTATAAGTGTAAATATGGCCATAAAGCAGTGGTATTTGGAGCAAAGGAGCAATAAAGTTGGCAGTGATCTGAGCCCCGGCGCTAGTGTCCATCGCTCAAGTATTTAGTACAATAAGGTACGTGCGGACAGCGGCTCACACGTCCCACTGTCGCGGCCGGGCGCGCACCCGCATATCAATCACGACATTATAATTTCATAATGCATGTTTGTCAACGTAAATAATACGCGAAATTTATGTTACGAGGTTCTCACCGTTCTACAGAGGCGCAGTGAATGCTTAATAAGCCATCATTAAGTATAGAAAACATTGCGAGTGTACTACTCATATTCATTTGACGACGTGCCTATAAATTCAATTAAGTCGTATGTAGATATACGTACGTAGGGCGCACGATGTAAACCGTGTTATGAACGCGAATATAAATTCATTTGGTTATTTTGCATAAATTGCTATTTAAACTGTTTTATAGTGTGTTTCGTACATGAGTTAAGGCTCCTACAAACAGCCGCGACACGCGATATAATCGCGCAACGCAAAGGCACCGCTCGTTGCGCGACTTGCGGTGCAATGGTGTCGCGCACGATTTTATCGCGTGTCGCGCCTGTTTGAACGAATCTGTGCCTTTATGAAAGTCACAGATTGGAGTAATCGTGGGCTGGTAGCAGGACAAGGTACCATAAACTTATAAAAAGTACAAAGAAATGGGTAGGTTCTATCCAGGCATAAATAAAATATGAGGTATTAGATACCAATAAAAGTCGGCAACGAAACTGAAATGTAGGTAAATTGTACAGATTACAACAGCTATGTATGGTACAAAATCTTTATATTTACAAAAGTGCAATCGGTAGGTACTTATCCAAAACTATAATACGGGATAGCAGCTGCAAAGAACTCTGCCATTCTTTAATTACCTATCGTATGCCTGTTAGAGAGTGTATACTACTCGTATGTTAGCGAAGGACATACTTTGATAAGAGTTTAGTAGTTACCTACCGATGAAAATTAACAACTTTTAACAACTTTTACTATAGGACCAACTATGAAATACTAACACGCTCCACGCAAAAGTGCAATATTTACACGATCTATTTAATCTACAATTAGGCTTAATTTTTTTTTTGTCAAAACACTTTTTGACTTAAGTCAAAAAGTGTTTTTTTTTTTTGCAAGAAGTGGACATCGGCTTTGATGACGAGATATGCTTTTTTTGCATATTTCAGAGTTGGTCCCATAATTATGTACCTAGTAAAAGTTGATCATTTTCAGGAAAACTACACTCGCTTCAGGTACTTATGTCCCTACTATTATATCCTGTATAAGTTTTATGATTACATAATTTGAATTAATCATAGAAACAGTACCATAGACTTTATGCCTCTGCACGGAGTTTGTAGCAATCACTTGATAAAATCTATCTTGAAATGTGAAATGTTATTTGAGTCAAACTGGTTTGTTAGGTAGTAAACGACGGGCACGCCACCTATCTTTATGTTTGTGTTACAATTTGTTAACAGTCTTCGTTATTGCTTTACATACGCATAGGTGGGTAGGTATACAATATATGAATAAAAATTAAGCTATAAAAAAGCTCCTGTTCGTGAAAACGAGCTTCGTTAATTTTTCAAAGAAAAGCTGATCGCAATAATTGATATACCTATGCAAAATTTTGGTTCGCGAATAATACTGAGAATCCTAATAGAACTAACTAAAGTCCTAGACAATTTAGGTATGGTAGGCAGAAACTCTACTACCTACATATATAATGAAAAATTAAAAATTGTTGGATTCTAGAGCCTGGCAGCTGTCGCCTGTCGATTTTATTAAATGGGGTTAGAATTAAAAGATAAAATTTTTAAAAATAACTATTTGGCATTTAAAGGTCCTCATCCCTGCATGAACATCGAACTGTAGACCCCATGATGAAAAGGTGTCAAGACTAATCGATATCCAAATCTCCCTTTTCGTAAATCTCTGTCAGACTTTTATCCGCATTCATTTGCGATATAATGTTGTCATGTTAAATAGGGAGACTCCACATAATAAAGCAACCGTTAGCCGTGTCCGTCATCATTAGCCGTGCTATCCGGCTATTTTTGCGCACTCGTGTGTATACCGACCAAAATAAAATATAAATTTATCTGTGGAACTTAGCTGCCTGCTAATAAAATTATTATTATGTCATTTATTCATTAAGCTATCTTATTCTATTACATTATTAAATACCTATTTCTTAAAATAAAAAAATAAGTATAAAAAACATAAAAATATAAAAAAATAGTTGTCCGCCGGTGTAGGGACCAGGGTCCAAGCTACCGGTGGTTAGGGCTCCAGAGTCAGGAACCTCCTCACAATGCGAGCCGTATCGAGGAGTACCTATACTGCCTTCTGAATCAAGCCCTTGATCCAACCGCCTAACGAGAGCCTCGATAGATGTTGATTGAGACTTTCGGCTATCAGTCCATTGGCCGATACAACAATCGGCACAATGATGGCCGAGCTCACATTCCACATGTGAACAACCTCGTGTGCTAAGTCGAGATATTTTTATTATTATTATTAAAATAACTCGCAACCGCGACCTTGTGAAGGCCGCAGGAACCCGTTGGATGCGAGAAGCACAGAACCGGTTGAAGTGGAGGTGCTTGGGGGAGGCCTGTGTCCAGCAGTGGACGCGCGTCTTTCGGCTGAAATGATGATGATGATGAAGTCGCAACACTTCGAGCACACACGCGAGCACATTCGCAAGAAGCTGGCAGTATCATCACAACGGTAATATTTTCTCATTGTATGTCTTATTTCTTTTTATTAAGTTTATTTATGTATATTTATTTGTAATATATTTATATGTAATAAGGTATATATTATATTCGGTTTTAATAGGTTTATGCCTATCTTTATATTTAAAATATTTATTCCACAATGGTCTGATTGCACCTACCACTGTTTGTCTCTGCATCACCCAAAGGTTGACTGGTAGAAAATGCCTATGGCATTAAGTCCGCCTCTGTACATTTATGTGCTTGAAGTATTAAATAAATAAATAAACACTAACAAATTATACTTCATTCGATTGTTTTGCTCAATATATCTAGCCATACACTCCATTTAGTTAAAGAGCTAAAAATATCTCACTCAGGCTTTGTTATACCAATTAGTATTAATGAAATACTCCATTTGAATTCCGCGACGTACTCGTCGCTGAAAAATCCGTTAGTAAAACAGGCAAATATATCTTGTAGCACATTGAAATTAATGTTGATAAATATACAAAAGGAACGGCGGAAGTGCGGACGTCGCGGCCGGAAGTAGGTCCATCCATCATCCGCCCGCCCTGGATAAAAACGGTCGTTAGTGCCGCCCCCCGGCTCTACCTGCCTCTCTATTAGCTCTCTATTAATGTTACACTCAAGCGCCTCTATTACTCCTGTCATTTGTTATATCCATTTTGGCAAATTGGCTGATCTCGCATAACGGTATCCACTAGACGTAATTAAGGGGCTTTTTGCAACCCTAATATCGCTAATACGACAAATGATAGTTAGGATAAGTAAGTGATTATTTATTATGTCTGCAACTAATAGATAGACAGGTTACAAGGAGCTTTTATTGCCATCCCTGTCAGTGTTTTTCATCAGTAAAATGCTATAAATTTAAATAAAACAAGTACAAAAAAATTTCACTAACAAGAGAAATCTAATAAAGAGCACCTATTTAACAAATTAAATCTGTCTATACAAACAACGTAAACAAGCCAAAAACGTGGCAATAAACGTCAAAAGAAAAGTAAAAAGATTCCCGCGGGTGTATTCAGCGGCAACTCACCGAGTGAGATTGAAGGCATGCACGCGAGGGTGACACCCGGCCTCTTCGGGGAACCAAAACCGCTTATAAAAGTATGCGACGGAAATCCGCGGGTTGCCGCCCGGAGTATTAAAATTATTATGAAACCGCCGCGCCGCGATAAGGCGGGATGATACCGGCTTAACACCACCCCCCATCCGTGCCCCCCACTGGCGCCCGGCCCTCCCACCCCCGGCACCCTCGGCGCACTATCGCACCATGCTCGAATGCCTTTTCACCGTATATCTATGCGAAAACTTATACGACACTCTAGTTATGCATAAATGTTTATGCGAAGCTAACCAACCATCACCTATTTGACACCACGCAACTATGTAGGTAACCTTTGTTGATTTATAATTCGACTCTCATTTATGAACTTTTTAAGTGTGGATAACTATTACACATGCTTTGATTTCACAAACATGAAAGTGAAATTAGAATGCTACACCAATAAACTAATAACGCTCCAATAAGCATCGTTAATCTAGCTGAGAGTTCCGAATAAATCAAAGTGAGTAAACTTAAAACATTAACCAGATAAAGTTATTTCAACAATGTAAACGTCGCTGGGCAACTTTATGCAGAAGCTGCACTGGTATGTCGAACTACAATTATAACTTTGGCCCCGGACGCGACAGAACGTTGTGTTGCAACAAATAAAATATGTCCACGAAAACGCGCGAGGGGGACGGCACAGCGAAATTTCGTACACGAGACAAAGATAAGCTTAACCAGCACGAAATTATGAGCGTTTAACTGTTTCTAGCTGTAGAATCTGGCACGGGTGCTTCGCCGGCTCGCCAGCGCACGTTATTTACGAGGGGGTGGCCTCCCCGCTGCACCCGAGATAGTGCCTTCCCCGGAAGAGCGACGCCGCCGCCGCGCAGCGCCGCGCCGTGCCGCGCCGAACGCGCCCTTGCGGCGGCGGCGCAGGGTGCACTATGCCGCGGCCACTCGCGCCACCACAGCACCTCGCTTACACCTCGCTTCTGCTTGTGCAGATTGCTGCCAACCCGCACTTGCTAGCACGCCGCACGACCCACGAATATCACCTCTACGACAAACGCCATACGGTCACCTCTCGAGGACGCTTGCCCGCTGTCGGTTCACACGGCGCCCACTGTTTTCCTACATTACATTATAGTGAAGATGTCTGTATTTCTTGTTTATGATAGCATAAAACTATGGTAGGTAAATTGACGGCGCTATGTCGGTGTAGCACGTCTACGGCACAGCCGCGGCACACTACGGCACAGCAGCGGCACACTACCACACTGCCGCTCGATACACTTTGTTAACATTAATGTGTGCTTATACACTAATAAATCAGGCCATGCTTTGTACTTTAACATTGTATTTTTGAGACATTACTTTACCTTAAGAATGAACGCTATGTAAGTGAAGGTAATTAAATGGAATTATTTATACAACGAAGCTTGTACCTATGTAGGTGGGATATCCTAAGGTGATACTTTTGTACTTAAGTGATTATCGTTCATGATCCTTTACGTGATGGGGAAGCAATAGCAGTGTTAATTCCAAGGGGGTAAGTTTTACAAATGGATCTGACACCTGCCTATCAAGTCCCATACAGTTGTTACATGTTTATAGCATCTAAAGTAAACGTATAAATAAAAGTAAGTATCTGCTCGCCATTCCTGAAACGCCATTAATATATCAGTTTCCTGCCCCCATTAACTGAAATAAGAATCGTTTCCTAATGAGCAATTGCTACTAAATAATGTAATTTTATTAAGCTCCCCATACATTAGGGTCGTTACATAAAGCACGATACAAAGGAACAGTGGCGACGGTCACGTACCTACGTCATTTAAGTGAAAATATACGACACACAGAAAAGAAAAAAATGCGCAAAAACCATCTAGAGCATTATGGCTCGCGGCGAACCATTACTTTTAATATAAATAAAATAACAAAATATGAGCGTCCGGCCGTTGAGTGCCCCCGAACACTTTTATATTTCAGTTGAGACACCACCCGCGCCACACACCCCACACGCAACATTTATATTTTGACTTGTACACTACTTATCCCTTTAAAGCTCAGACACATTTGACGTTGTGACTTCAAATGACTTATCTTGTGTTACGAACGCGTTAGGTACATGTTGATCTGGAAGTTTAAGGCATCTTGGAATGTGTCAAATATAAATCTTTCGTCGATGTCAATCAAAATATAGGAATTATGATAGTTTTTTTTTTTAATATATAATCCAGCTAAAATATGTAATACTTATCTATTGCTTTGTTATAATTAAGTAATGTAATTTAATATTGTTTGTTTTGTAATAATTTAATCATTTATAATTAATAGCTTCCGCCCGCGGCTTCGACCGCAAGGTATGTCGATAAAAACTATCCTATGTCCTTCCCTGGGATGCAATCTATCTCTGCCAAATTTTATCGAAATCAGTTCAGAGGTTTAGCCGTGAAAATGTAACATACAGACAGACAAAGTTACTTTCGAATTTATAATATTAGTATGGATAAATAATTTGTAATCTGGTGGAAATCTGAAATAACAATTGTTTCATTTGATTTGATAGGTAAGAGTGATGAAGAAGGAAGAAGTATTTTACAATCCAACATCTACTTGCTAATCAAGAACAACTACTTACGTGGCGCTACCGTAAATCAGCAAGGATTATAAACATGACATTATGTAGGTATGTACCGCGTGTACATATTTACATAACTAAACAATAAAGATTAATGGTACCAATGCGAGATCAATATCACGAAGATTGCTACCTCACATTAGAATATCATTAATTTGTGCCATGTCTGGCTACAACTTTATATAAAGAGAACAAAGTGTGCTATCATTGACAACATAATTCAAACATAACAAATGCCCGTGTAATCGTTCAGAGCCGGTTCTCTGAATGCATATTTACTCACCGTAGGTGCCTATACCTATATTAAACTCCATATAAACATAAACTAGTTACTATAATTAAATTCGTAGTTTCAAAGTTATTCCTGAATATTCGCATATTTGAAGGCCAAAAAGTGTATTAAAAAAACTGATAAAGATGAAACTCACATATAGTTAACAAACCATAATTATGGTGTTCAGTAAAATATGCCAACGCGCATTTGAGCCAGCGAACTGTTCTCATACAGCCATCATTTTGACAAGTTAAGTGTTGTTTGTAAACGAGCTGCGTCGACAATATTTTTCTGTATAATTTACTATATTAAAATTTCATCTCAATGTCTGAGGTAGAACATAATAATGACTTAACACGCACGTCTTACTACTTCTCATACTTGTGGAGGCAACTAAGTATGGAACTTGATCTCGTCTACTTTAGAAATATTATATGCTATCGCCATTAAAACTTTTTTAACTCAGGTTAACACAGGCAATATTAATTCTTGAAATTGTAAAAAAAATCTACAATCAATGGAAAATCTTTAGGTGAAAATCTTAATGCCTGAAATAAAAAGAAGCTATAAAAAACTGATCAACTTAATCTAATTCCTAATCGTGACATTAAGATATAAAGCAATTAACCAAATCAGCAGTACGTTCAAGTACTGAATCAAAAGCGAGGGGCACTTAAAAGCTCTCAAAGTTCATCCCTAGTCCACCATGAGCGGCTATCCCATTCATGCGTTTAGATGATTGTCTGTACAAAAGGAAATATGAGTTACGCTTCACTGGAGTGTAAACAAGTGAATGAACAAACTCAAGTGTTTCGACACAAGAGTTGCGTGCGTTTCCGCGATGCGTGCCCTTTGCGCAAGCTCCAATCAATCAATGTCCACTTTTAATGACTTAATACTGACATACTCCACTCGGTATTCCTTCAGAAATTCGCTTCATAAACGAGGAAATTTACATGATTACAGTACACTCTTATTATCGCCTCAATGAGCGTTCCGGTCGGCGCTAATTACACTCGATGCTCCCTCGAGACCTTACGAGGCTTCATCGACCGATATTGTCCATCGCACTCGATCGTAAAGCGGGCCTAACAAAACAAAGAACATAACACGACTATAGAGTTCGCAATAAAACCGCGTGAAAATGGCAATAGCTATTCAGAGGGAGATATTAAAATGCATGGAAATAAATTCGGCGTCGCATTCGGGCGTACGGCTCGGGGGGTGCAGTAAAAATAAACAGCGACACCATTAGAACTCACTTCCATATTCAAATTTATGAACGCGTCCGAGTCGCGTCCCTCGCTGGCGTGGCTCGTCCACCGCCACACTACCACTACGCTACAGCTACGCGACGCTAACCCAACGCTACACTAGTGCTACGCCACTGCTACGGCACTGCTACGCCACGCTACACAATTGCTACGCAACCGCTACGCCACTTCCATCCACCGCCATACACACACCCACCGCTCATTTAAACTGCCATCATTTTGACGGTCAATTTAAAAATTTCACCCCTGTTTTACCTACCTAACATAAACCTACATTATACCGCTCTAACTAACTCCACTTTTTCCGCAAACTCGACACCTGTTAGCGGTAAAAAGTAGCTCAACGATAATGAACAGGTAGTGGGTATTTAAAAGGTTATTTTTATGAATTTATGGTAATGTGTAACATGTTGTAACACTAACAAATAAAATAAACGTAAGACAAGAGCGTTCGGGAGGCGGGCCGTCGAGCGACGCGTGCTTTAGCTTAAATAAACAGACGTTTTCAAAAATTTGTGTATTTAAATCGTATGTGACTTGTGTTACTGGTGCTATTTCTGTTTAACTGCCGCACTGATGGATCTGAAATAACACCTCCATAGTGCCGTTCAGGGAACTCACATTAAATTCATAAGGGATTAGGTGTCATCATAAACAGGAATTATTTAGTCGACTGAGGTTAAAAACAACAACATAGCTCCCGGCTAATTATTTTTAATGGCAATTATAGTGCGGTGAATGTGCTCCTGAAATATCTAATAAGTTCCTTTTATTATAATGTGGGATTTCGTAAGTCAAAAGGGGGGTATCGTCGATTAGTCGGTAATTTAATGGGGTTTATAACAAACGTAGATTAACAGAGAGATAGGTATAGTTGTGTAGATAAATATTTATCTTCTTCGGGCACATTCTAACATTGTACAGAAAATGTTTTTACTAGGTATATTGTTGTGTTTGATGATGAAAACAAAGTTAAAACCTTTCTCATCACATAAATAGAACAACCTTTATGGTAGAAAAGAAGTTAAGAAACCTGTGTTAGGTATCTTTATACCATAATATGCCATCATTACCTGGTTCCTGGTTCTGGTTATACGGAGCCCTATAAGGTGGTCAACTCTAAGAGGTTAAGGAAAATCACCCTGCAGTTAGAGACTCAAGTTTGAATTGGTAGATAGTAAATCTTTTAAAACCAGAACACCTTTTTATTCACTTACAGCTACCAACTATTAATTCAGCACAATCAAAGAACAAATCAAATCAACGGTGCCAACAAAAAACCAGTAGCATACCGACAACAAAATAATCCCAGCCCCGCTACATAGTTTCGTTAATTAAAAAAAATATCCACCCTAGCATCCAAGGCAAATGACATGAAGGAAATGTATCGAGTATCGGGCTTAGTCGATGCCGGTCCGATGACTGGCAGAATCGACTAAATTGCTTCTATCACATTAATATCGGACGGCCGAGTTACACCAGTCACACGTATTCGTTATATTTAATTTAAAGCATACAAAGCGATTGACATGGCTCCCGCCATTCGCTTTTTCATAACGACTCCTCGTAAATTTGTTTCAGAAATTAAAATCGGTCAGTGAATGGATCTAGTTACGGATGTCGGTAGCAAGGATTTTATACGCTTACCCACAATATTGTGAGAGAATGAGTCTGTAGCTCTGAACTCCTGCTGTGATACCTTTTAATTATTCTTCATCGTTTTTTATGATCTTCTTTTAAGAAGGAAGTAGGTTGCGAGGATTTGATAATGAGATGCTGACACAACAATGACGTGATTGATGATGCCTCAGTCATTACTGAAATGACATAGGAAACACACATATTTTTGTTGTAGGTACCTAGTTATCTCAAAATATCCCAAAACTAAGTACCTATACACCTACACAATTTAATTAGGGCAATTACCCACACATTTACATTTCCCCAACAATCATGTAAAAACAGAAGCCCGTTTTATTTATGAGTTATTAATTATTATTAATTAAATGCATTACTAACATGTGTAACCTAAACAGTCAAAGGTTATTTATTTTATTATTCATTCACTGTAAATTATTCTGAAAACCTTTAATGAGTAATTGTGCATGTAGAAAAGTAAAGTAAAAAATACAAAATTGCAAAGTTCATTAAAATAACAATAAGTAGCAAAAATAAATATTTTATAAATGCAAATCAATTAGTAAGTTATTGACAAAGTTACACAACAAGTTTTCGTGCTCGTAATTACCAAGAACTTATCTCTGAGCAATTAAAAAAGCCATTTAATAATTATTGAATACAAACAAAAAGTTATGACGTGCAAGTTCAATTAATGTGTGGTGTGGGAGGCTTCGCGGGGCGACGGCGGCCGCCATCTAGCGGGCGTCAGCGCCGCCCACCACCGCCTCGCGCGCCGCCAACGGCCTCGCGACCACATGTCGCTTATGAATATGAGGCGTTATGATTATGAAAATATGCCCCGCCCCGAATATGGAATATGGAGGAGGGGGGCCCGTGTAGCGCGTGCGAATGGGCGAAGTTTGATTTATGAGCCGGGCGCGGCCCCGCCTCCCTGTCATAACCGTGTACCTGGTGCGCGCGCGCGCCGCCGCCCGCCGCCCGCCGCCGCCTCGCGCTCAGTCCCGCTTCAGATGGCGAGTGGTGCGCTCGGTCACACGCCGCGTCCGCTCCGCACAGTGTACTTCGTCCGAGCCGAGTAGCCGGCGCCGCGCGAGTGTCCCGTGGTGTGCAGCCCCAGTGCGAGCAGGCCGCCTGCCATGCGCCGGCCCTGAGCCGCCAGCGCGACAACATGCCGCGCGTCAAGCCTTCCTGCGTACGCCGCGTCTCCATCGGTACTTAACCCTCCACTACGACATCTCACCACATCACACACGACGTCTCCGCCACATCTCACCCTGCCGACCTGTGACCCTAACTCTGAGGAGGAATTACATGTGTTTTTGTCGATACGTTATTGTTGAATCCACGATTGGATATTCGTACCGATACAATGATTCAGTTAGCGACGATAAAATTTGGCATACATGAGAAAGTGAGCACTAAAATTCGTCACCAGCGGGGTGAGTAAACAGTGCAGTGAATTTTCACACTTGACAATAATGTTGTAGATAGTTGAAAGGAAACATAAGTTATTAGGGAGGTATGTAGAGCTTTACTATTTAGTACAATAGAAATGCTTAATAAAAACTTTGAAAGCGTACATAAAAGTGTTCCCTTAGTAAAAAAGTGTTCCATTAGTAAAAAGTGCATTATTAAAATCAGTTCATAAGTAAAAAAATAGTGTCATAAGTGACGTTTAAAGATATTTTTTTTAATATTAACGTACCTACTTATGAGCCTGGGCTGAAATTATATTTTCTTTTGAGTTCAGAAATTTTCCAGAAAGAACTGTTTAATTGCCGGAAAAATTTAAACAGACCGGAACAGTTTACATTTTCCAGGAAGAGCAAGATGTAACAATGCAAAGTTTGAGATCATAAGGTCGGTTGTACCGGTTACATTGTTGCGAACTTGGCTATCACACTACCGTGCGCTAAATATCTTAAATGGTCCAATTAAAAAACTGTTACGACCAACCAATAGGTCGAATTTCAAAATGTTTCTTACCACGGGTATAAATAGAAAGCCTATTGTGGCTTAGCATTTATTTGTAGGCTATTCTGTTGCATTAAAACTATTAGCCAGCGTGTCCAGTTTTATGACTACTACTATTAATAATCTGGACAGATATAATTGAAACACTATTTATAATCTTATTTATGATGGCATTTTTACTGTATCTTTAAACAATATTTTAGTGATATTTATTGTAGGACGATTTTATTGCAGTTAAATTGTAGTTTTTTTTTAATTATAAATTCTTGTGACAATATTATTATGGAAATCTTACTGAGTGACTTCAGAGTTTGATGGATTAAGTACATAGTTAGTTATAAATCAAAGTTTTATGAAAGTGAATCACTTCAGATGAACACGGATATTTATCACAAAAATAAGGACATCATGTATGTGTGCTTTTGCGACGGCCCGGACGGCACCTGTATCAAGAACTTTTATGTTTACACATCCCAATTTTTTAATGCTTAAAATTTATTCTTACATATTTTAAATAATATTACATTTTAATAATATTTAAAAATTCGCCATATCAAATCCATTGACGCAGATGAATACCTTAATTCGCTAATAATTTTAATATTTTAGTAAATATTTATATCTGACGGATATCAGTAGAATATTATAATATAAAATTTAAAAAAATATCGGAATATAATGGTTACATTTTTAGGACCCAATTATTTTCTCCAAAAGCTCATTAAATTATTATTTGTCTATCTAGCAAGATTGTATTTTTAAGATAGTGTTCATGTCAGAATTTGGGGGAATTCTAGCAACTAACGTCGTAGACTTCTATGTTCTATATTATGGGTTTACTTCCGCATTTAGTCCTTCAAGTGGATCATTGTGCGTGACATCGTAGACTTTGTTTGATAAGTAGTACCTGTAAGTTCAAGTTTTTATTGTAATGTTGTTTTATTGTATGTTGTTTTATTGTAACTTAGAAAGTTTTCTTACAATAGTTTACAAAGACTTTAATGATACCTACAACTTAATAATTTGTCCATCATAAATGTCTAATATTTGTCTAATAAAGACACAACAGATATTTGCATGTCTTATATAATTTTTATAGCACATTACCGTGGCGCCCCGCAGCGCTGTCCATCGTTCTAATAATTTCACACTTCATCATTCACTTTACTATGAAGTTCATAAAATAATAACCTTGTAAACACTATTTATAGACCAAATTGTCATTTAAAACTATTTATAATACCGAACGAAGCGAAGGGTCAATATAACAATCATTTGAAATTTTTATTAGGTGTATTTTCAGTCAATTTATTCT
This sequence comes from Luperina nickerlii, assembly GCA_963855955.1. Taxonomy (NCBI): domain Eukaryota; kingdom Metazoa; phylum Arthropoda; class Insecta; order Lepidoptera; family Noctuidae; genus Luperina; species Luperina nickerlii. The sequence continues at coordinate 10,811,029 of OY979667.1, read as the reverse complement.
GGTAACGTTATCTTCAAAATAATTTCACGTCCGTACAAAGCCAGTGAATAACAATGTTTTTTATTATCTACCTATCTAGCCTCTAACATAATTCAATTCAATTTCATAATAGCCTTTTCTTAAAGCGTGAGAATTTTAATACTAAGCAATCGCTTTCCGATTTCCCCCCTTCCTCTCATACTTCCGGTCCGACTTCCTCTTTTCACTGAACTTTTGTAAATGGATTTTGGTTTTACAGTAAAATTCTAGTCAGTTAGATGTTTGAGATTTCTATATTAGATACTTGTCTTTGTTTTTTTTTCTCTAAAATCAATGAAAGGGAAGGAAGGAAGGGAGGGAATCAAGGGGGGGTATGATAGTACAAAGTATTAGGTATCTATTAGTGTTTTATTAATATAAATGTAATAATTTTCATATTGGAACCTAATCAATTAAGTATATATAGGTACTTAAAGCTAACTTTGCTTAAAGTTAGAGAATTGCTCATTTAAAAGCTTGTATTGTGCTTTTGGAATTTAAGGGTAGATAAATCAATGCTATCGTTAAGAGGAAATGCGGTTGGAGAGACTTTTGAAAAAGCCTAAGTAAAATGTCATAATTCCAGGTTCGCCTATTTCCTCCTTCAATGTTGGACCAATTTAAAAGATATTGCATAAACTGATTACGAAGAATACTGTGTCCCTATGTTTTTTTTTTTCATTAATTGTTATCAAATTTGTACACTAGGCCCCTGTTGACAGCGATACAAGTAGTTCATATTTATTATTCTGTAAAAAATCATTGGTCACTAACCAGAAAGAAAACAGACGGAAACGTTTCTATGGAGAAAAGACCACACGCATTTCCTCTTAAGCTGCATATAGGTAGGTAGGTATTTTTTTCAATTGTTTTTTTTTATATTGTTGGGTATCAATAACTTACTAATTTATTTATTTAATTATTTATTCAGTAATAGGTGCACATACATTTTATACATTTAAGTTGGTGCCAACATAAACTCATTAGAGTTTTACCGTGCACCAAAATCATCGACTACATAATTTAAAATGAAACGATGAATGAAACGATTATGCCTTCGCTCTGATGAAACACTGGTAACTTTTACAGATTTGCTTAAAAGGCGTAACCTATTAATGCTCTGATACCTATATAAATCGCCCATTACCTATTTACCTATTGATTAAAAAGAAATGTCTTCGTAGAATAGAATGACACGTTGTCAAATGTTATGATGGCGGCCGCTAGTCGCCTGTCGCTATGGTCGGCTTATCTCATTGCTGGTTTTACGAGTGCTCTATAAAATATTTATTACAGACATTCTATCTGCTAACGATTAAAATAACCTATTCATATTCTTATGAAATACTTATATTCACTATTTGTTTGATCGACTAATAAATTAAAAACAAAACTCGTTAAATCTTTAAGCCGGTTCTAATTCGGTCTAAAATGAAAGATCACTCTGCATATCGCCGTTCATTTACCTTGAATGATGAATAATAATTACTGTTGATGTATAAATTATAGACTTTCTGTCAGTTGATTAATAACGTATAACGTAGGTATTACGTACGACGTGCCTATTTAATGGCGATTGTAATAACATTAACAACACCTACTTGTTCATAAACACGTTACAGCGAATCTGATGCTGCGGCGGGATGTTTGGCAGTCCATACGCTCTCACAATCATTGTAAATATGTTTCTTCAACATGAAAAGGGAAGCTCAATATTGATAAGTTTGCTTTGTGGTAAAGTTGGACAATGTCGGGCAATGAATATCCGCAACGGCACACTAAAGCCTTTTTATATTTGTGCGTAACGCGGCGGCGGCGCGCGACACAGCCTCTTTGAATCGTCGCGAGCTCCGCTCACCGGAGTACTGTCAAATACCAACAAACAGATACCACTAATCCTTCTCCTTACAACTAAGTAGGTATTAAACGCACCGGCATCTCGCTACAAATGAGTTATTTAGTCCCCGCCGCAACATTATCCCGGATTATATCATGTTTTGTGTCGGTGCTCACTTATCCGTCCGCTTTTCAAAACACCACAAACTTCCACCAAAAAAATGTGTATTATGAAACGAATATTCAAAACTGTGCACCAGCCACCGGCCGAGTGACACTGGCAGGTACTATCTACAGTCATATAAAAAAGATACATTTAAAATATTAAAACGGTGAAAGTATAACATTGCTGACAAGCAAATTTATACCCAAAATATATTTGGATATCTATATAGGTAGGTACCTAGTAGGGCCGGTAAGTGGTGGATCGGGTCGAGTTTTGGAATCTCGATAAATTAATATGCAGGGAGGTAGGTACTTATGTACACACTTTATTTTGTGTATTGGTATATTTTGTAAATGCATACATACCTGTGTGGCTAATTAAGAAAGTCTTGAACTGGATTGTGCTTCCGTATAAAATATCGAATCGTGAATGTCGTGATATAGTTAAGAGTCGGCGTGTTGTTAATAAGCTGCTAATTATTATTAGGTGCGTTAACGCACGATAAGCGCTGTTAACGCCGAATGCACCTTGAAGTTCCTTCTGGTATCCTCGACCCCTGTGGTATAATCATATTACTTACTTCAATGATATAGGAATCTGTTTTGTTGGCTTTATTGTTTAGCTCTCAAAGGTCAATTGGGACAGAATTCTTTAAATACTGGCTTTCAAGATACCTATTTTTCAGTTAGACTTTATCTTTTCTAAGCCAGAACAGTTTGTGACTTTCGATTGGAATATTCTCTTAACTTCTCTAACCGCTTGTTCGGAAGTAATTTTACTAAAGTTTTATTTCACCACCTAATCATTTATTAACTTTATAGTTTTATGTTCTTTTAAAGTTTGTTTTTAAGAAAGCAAGATTGCGATTTTAGATTAAGAGATTCTAAAAAAACTCAAAAATCATCGTAGATATTAGCTAGAAATATGTGCCGTATGTTTGCAGACACCAATATATTAGCTGAAAAATATAAAATCTAATTTATTCTTATTTGAATGTCACATAAAAGTAAACTAACTAAAAAGCTTTGAAAGAAAAATGTTAAGTAGGTATACAAATCGACTGTCATCATCAAACAGTCATTTTTAAGTACATAATTAATTAAATCAGAATGTTGTTAATGTAAAATTCAGCTCTAGGTAGGTACTTTTACCAAAGTGGAAATTCTTTGAAAAGTTTCAAAAGTTAATTAATTCAAAAATTATAACTAATCAATAATCCTATTTTAGGCATCTTCTAAGTTACCCACACAATATCCCGCGGACTTTCTATCGGTTAAGTATCCCTACTCTATCTTGTTGACAAATCTGTGGCTATTTTCTTCAGGTTATCGCGTTAAAATAGCCAAAGAAAGATAATTAAAAATAATTGAAGCCAAAACAAAAATCGGCTTTTCAAATTAAATGTTAGACCCGAAAATAACTTCAAAAACCTAACAATGTGCTTAATCTATTCATACGCAGTCTATTGTATTCAGTGCTATTTACATATTAATATGTAAACAGGTATACCTATATATGTTAGAATATATTAATGTATGAAAATAAAGAAGTAGGTAGGTATAACCTATATGAAAGTGTAACTATCATTTTCTGTTTCCGGGGCTAAAGTACAAAAATACTGAAAAAACGGCTCCAATTAATATAAGAATACTTAACAATACAATTTATTTATTTCTACAAAATGATCAATAATTTGAAGAATTCCTAAAAGTATTTGTAACTTATAACTTACCGAACTGACCTTCAAGGTAAGCAGTTACCTATTTGTTGGATCTTTTATAGACGAAAGTTATGTTCTATAGCATTAAAACTTCTATTACCTCCAATAATATTATCACACTGTCATGCTTATTTTTATTTCTTGAAGTACTTTTTTGTTCACTAGTTTAAATAATGATGCTGTGCTATAGAAGAGCAGTCTCTGACATGGGCATTATTTGCTTAAAACGAGGCTCCAAACACTAAACCCCTACTGTGAACTAAAGCACAAATAATCTTTATTAGGTATTATTATCAACATATTAGTATCTACTTAGGTGCAAAAAAAAATAAAAAAAATCTTAATATCGGCACACCAACTACAAAGTAGTAGAATTATTATAAAAATACGTTGTTCTCTAGACACAAACTTTGATATAGCTCAAAACTAAATAGAGACCACTCTTTTTGCTTTTAGTCTTCGCTCACACGAACTCTTTTTAGTCCTAACTTCCAGACGTAGGTATTGATATTTCTCAGTAAAGAGAGCTTGTTATAAAACAATGTCATCACAGATGTATAGGAATCGGATACAAGAAATAGAAAAATGTACCTAATATCTTACCGGATTTTGTTTGTAATAAAGACAATAAAAGTGAGGAAATTTTAGAGAATATTTTTCGTTCATCGTAGGACATAGGTAACATGTTTCTTTTGCAACAGAATTAACCAAATTGAGCCTCTATTAAACATATGGTAACAGACAATAGATAGTTAAAACTATGCTAATAACTTTATTCATCATCATCATCTTTTTTGTAGGTACCTACCTACTATTGTGCTACTTTTAACAAAATAATGAATTAATATAGGTAGGTACTTTCAATTCAACAAAATTATCAAACGCACGCATACCTACCTATTCACAAAGCGAAACTTCTAAATAAAAGTTTCATGTCGATGCGAATGTTCTATCGTGATATTTTTAGCTTTCTACCCTTCTCGTGTCTATTGTCACAAAGTTCGTACTAAACACGGCTTTCGGGGCACCGTGACAAGCTACAACTAGCGACATCTATTGTTGAGTAGCCGGCAACTAGAAACGTACGAGCGAAAACAAAATGACAATTAGGTGTTTTATCGCGCTGATTGTTATTTAATTCTATAAAATAATTATTTATAAAATATAATAAAGTAATTTTGATCATGATTGACGTCTTGAATAATAAGTATTGTGACTATTTCTTAGTATCGGTATCGACTTACCCTAGTTACATGTTAATGCTTTTTATTATAACTTTGTTTGAAATATATCGTCCCTATGAAATAATATTATACCCATATCATGTCATCTCGTGTATAAAGAAAATACTCCGTTTCTTCCGCGTCGCAACTTGACTATCCCGAATTTTATATTCTCGTGGGAATTCAGTAAAATCTTGTGACAGCAGTTTTCTACCTCGAAAAGGGACGTGCACATCAAACAAAACCACCGTTTGGGAATCTCCCCTGATAATATATCAGTCATCTTTTCCTTTTACATTTATAAAATAAGCTACATTTTAATAGAATGCTACAAATACGGTACCTACATTTGAATCCTTCAGTTTAAACTTGATTAAATAACTTGCTCGGTTGTTACGCCGTGTACGTTACCCCAGCAAGAAAGTGTCTCCTAGAGTTATAGGAGTAGGACGTATAATATGTGCCCTATCTGCTGTAAATGTGCCCCCAAATAAAAAATGTGTGCCCCCTGTCGTTTTGGAAAAAAACGGAAAAAACGATTCCTGCTGGGGTAACGTTTTTCTAGCAGGAAAATTCTAAACGAATGATCGGAGAGAGAAAAATTGTGCATGGCCAGAGAGCTTATAGGTGTGCCTTAATGTGCCCCCAAAAAAAAAATCTGTGCCCCTTCAGGTTTTCGAGATATTGCATTTCCTGCTGGAGTAACGTTTTGATGAATCGTATATCTCTACAACCATTGCATGTGCCCCTGTAGAGTAAACATACACGAGTAGCTCTTAATGTGTGCCCCTTAGTGCCCCAATTAGTTTTAAGAAAATATTTATAGTTTTCAAGTTATAGCGGTTTTATGAAAACCCGAAAAAACATCGCAGCGCCTAAATTAGACAAGATACAAGTTCGCTGAAAACTGTATTCGGTCCTTCTTGACGCTAATAATAACCATACAAAGTTTCAAAACTATTCATGCATGCGTTTTTGCTAAAAGTCAAAACGATGGTGTCCTAACTTTGACGGCAAAATACAAGGAACCGGCTCAATCCGAGATGTGTAGGTGTAAACCAAAATCATGTGCCTTTAGTCATAAATATATGGTGAAAATATTCAGCTTGGAATGTTTCGCATTAAGTAAATATTAACAAAAAACCAAAATATGTAAGCAACGGCTGGTTATCCGACCAAATTTGAATGACTACTAAAAAGCGACGGATTCATACATATCGATGACCTTCTTTATTGAACGTATTATACCTAAGCTGTTGTCCGTACAGTCGCGTTCAAAAGTTTTGGGGGCTAATTAAAAAATATATTAAATGCACCTTGTGACTATAATAAATGAAACAGCTTGTTGATGTGGAAATTATTATTTTTATTCCCTTAATTTTAATTCTTAAAGTAATTATTGCATCAAATCACAGATCAAAGTTCCTACCTATAAATATTAGAAATTAGTATATAAAGTAATGAAAAAAATCGGTTGTCTGTAAAGTCGGTTTACTGACGATAGTTGAACGTGACAACGTCATAAGAAAATACTGATGGAATAGTTGCATTGCATTTGTTAATATTCGCTTGCACTTCAAGCCGCCATGGAACGCTACAGAGCGAGGCCGCGAGGTAACGCTACATGAGTCATGTTTTTTCGTGAGTGCAGCCAGCTTCATCGATTTATTAGACGTTGTCACGTCAAAAATCCAAGTACTTGATAAGACAAGTATTTTTAAATAGGTAATTCAAAACAATGCCATTAAATACTTACCACCGCAGATCGTGCCATAAAATTCAACACCCCTACAACCACATAATTGTTATAAAATGCTTAATACGCCACTTTCAACCAACTCAAAAAAAAGTAAACAAACAGTATCAGTGCAACTGCGTGACTCAACGTAACAGTGTCCTTGGCGTCATAACATAACAGTGTCCTTGGCGTCATAACATAACTGCAACTGTTTACCAATACCAAGTAATAATCCAAACGCACTTCCTCAATAAACACTTCGTACCTATTATTCATAATAGAGCGACGTTACACGTAACCTGTCTCTGTCACACTAACACCGTACGCGTACTAGCTGTCTCACTTTCTCCAAGCTAGACAAAGCGACTCCTTGCGACACGACGTCAGCGGATGCCGCGGGGCCAGAGATATATGCAGCGGTGTGGGGAGGCGAAAAAAGGGAATCTTCTATTAAGTAAGGTGAATGCTCCAAACAGCCCGCAAAATTCAAATTTTTTCTGTTTTTTTTTTGTTCCTATGCCTTTATGAACTTGGAGGGTTGTATTGGTGATTTTGATGATTATGATTCTGTAACTATATACGTCTTACAACCGCGAATAATATTTTAATCAACATACAACCTAGCACTGGCCTGCAAATTGCAAAAAACGCAAGAAATTTTGAATTTCGCGGGCTAGTTGGAGCATTCCCCTTAATGATGAAAAACTTACAATGCGTGCCACGAAAGATGAGACTTGACACACCACGTGGTTTGACATGCGCAGTACACGATTTTAGGTATCTTTAGCGGTATGAGGTCTGAGTGCGGGACGGGACTGGACGTCATAGGGGCGGCGGAAAGAGCGGGGGAGGCGGGTCAAGTCTCATTTCGTGGCATGCATTGTACTGTTAATTTACCTAACCTACGGCTTATCAATAAATATATATGTACCTAATATAAAAAGACAAATACGGGCTTTTTATTTATATACAAAAAAGAGCTACCTCTTTTTAGTAGTAGGTATGTTTATTAAAGCTAAAAGAATTTACACACTAACTCTATAATAGAAATAAAAATATTTACAAGTATCAAAAAGAGTTACAGGGCGTCGAAAAATTCGTCCACATCGCTGTCAACAGGAAAAGTGCCCAGAAGGCTGGCAGCATTAGTAGGTATTCATCACACATTTCATGAACTATATTTTTTTTTAAACATCGGGACCAAGTCAAAGACCTGGCAAATATCTCGATGTATTTCTTTCGTTCACACATAAATTACTGGATGTATTTTAATGAAATTTAGAATCGAGAAGACAGCTTACCTTGAAATAGCACTTAAGCTACTATTTATAATGTACTTAATCATGTGTAACGTCATAGAAACAGCTAGTAGAATATAATCCAATAACAACTTTATTTAATTACATATTACTTTTGTAAGTCAGTGTACTCAGGCACAACACGTGTGAACCGGTTAGTGAGTAAAGTAAAGAAGGTCATCGATATGTATGAATCCGTCGCTTTTTAGTAGTCATTCAAATTTGGTCGGATAACCAGCCGTTGCTTACATATTTTGGTTTTTTGTTAATATTTACTTAATGCGAAACATTCCAAGCTGAATATTTTCACCATATATTTTTGACTAAAGGCACATGATTTTGGTTTACACCTACACATCTCGGATTGAGCCGGTTCCTTGTATTTTGCCGTCAAAGTTAGGACACCATCGTTTTGACTTTTAGCAAAAACGCATGCATGAATAGTTTTGAAACTTTGTATGGTTATTATTAGCGTCAAGAAGGACCGAATACAGTTTTCAGCGAACTTGTTTCTTGTCTAATTTAGGCGCTGCGATGTTTTTTCGGGTTTTCATAAAACCGCTATAACTTGAAAACTATAAATATTTTCTTAAAACTAATTGGGGCACTAAGGGGCACACATAAAGAGCTACTCGTGTATGTTTACTCTACAGGGGCACATGCAATGGTTGTAGAGATATACGATTCATCAAAACGTTACTCCAGCAGGAAATGCAATATCTCGAAAACCTGAAGGGGCACAGATTTTTTTTTTTGGGGCACATTAAGGCACACCTATAAGCTCTCTGGCCATGCACAATTTTTCTCTCTCCGATCATTCGTTTAGAATTTTCCTGCTAGAAAAACGTTACCCCAGCAGGAATCGTTTTTTCCGTTTTTTTCCAAAACGACAGGGGGCACACATTTTTTATTTGGGGGCACATTTACAGCAGATAGGGCACATATTATACGTTCTACTCCTATAACTCTAGGAGACACTTTCTTGCTGGGGTAACGTACACTGTTACGCCAGTACAACAAATTCTAAATACCTACTCATTTGTAAAGACATAGGTTAGATATACCTAAATGTAGGGACAGGTGACTTAGGCCTAAACTGAAACCTAAATTGGTTAACAACAACTCAATCATCGGCAAGATAAACCGTCTATTTAATAAATAACTAGATAAAAAATATCTCTAAAGGGTATGAGCGTTTCACTCTGTCAAATTCGAGATCTTTTTATCATCATCAACTCATGTTATCATCTTCTATGACAATATAGTTTACACAAAATACCTACTTACCTTTCTACTTACACTTACAATTATTTCCGTCAATAATACTTATCATTTAATAAAGATCCCAAACAACAACAATTTGCTTAACATTGAAATTATCGTTTTGAAAGATTTTGTAGATTTTTCTGCACACACAAAGCCTGGCCACTCATTTAACTTTAATTTATTGTGTGCTTCAAGGATATGGGATTAACGTATTATTCTTTTGTTCTAGGCGAAAGTTCGGGATCGTGTTCCGAAGAAGATATCAACCATGTGTCTGACGAGACGAGAGACCGGCCTGAAGCACATATGTGTCCGCGCTGTCAGGAACAGTTCGAGAACCTGCACGAGTTCCTGTACCACAAGCGGCTGTGCGATGAGAAAGCGTTGCAAATGGGCGAGGAGAGAATGCACTCCGATCCAGAGGAAATGGTCGTTTCAGGCGACGAAGAAATGGATGGACCTAATAAACGATTAGAACAAGTCCGACGGCATCGACAAGATGCGGAGAATAATAACAGCCTCGAAGATGGCGAGGCAGAAGTGCCTGAAGCTGACGTACCGCCGGTCGGCCTGCCCTTCCCGGTGGCCGGCCACGTCACGCTCGAAGCTTTACAAAATACTAAAGTCGCCGTAGCGCAATTCGCCGCGACTACAATGGCGAACAACGCAGATAATGAAGCGGCGTTACATGAACTAGCCGTGCTACAAAGCACGTTATTTACGCTACAACACCAACAAGTGTTTCAGCTACAATTAATACGCCAATTACAAAACCAGTTGTCATTAACGCGACGGAAAGATGACCAGCTCCCGAGCCCGCCGCCGAGTGAACCAGAGCCGGTGTCGGTACCTCCCGCTCGATCGCCGTCGCCGCCTCGTCCGCCACGGGAGCCTACTCCTGTCGCACCCCCTCCTCCTACTAGTCAAAGCTTACCGTCAACCCATTCGCATCTCACACCTAAGACGGAACCTATCTCCGTTCCTAAACTCCCGACCTCATCTCCACCGGTGATGTCCCATCCACCGTACAGCTCCATTTCCTCATCGCTAGCGTCTACAATAATCACAAACAACGACCCGCCACCGTCTCTCAACGAACCTAACACACTTGAAATGCTACAAAGGAGAGCACAAGAAGTGCTAGACAATGCGTCACAAGGCCTACTAGCCAATAATCTTGCCGATGAACTTGCTTTCCGTAAATCGGGAAAAATGTCACCCTATGATGGAAAATCAGGAGGAAGAAACGAACCATTTTTCAAGCATCGCTGCCGTTACTGCGGAAAAGTGTTTGGAAGTGATTCTGCGCTGCAAATCCACATTCGATCGCACACAGGTGAAAGACCTTTTAAATGTAATGTATGTGGATCACGATTTACAACCAAAGGGAATCTCAAAGTACATTTCCAAAGACACACAGCAAAGTTTCCGCATGTCAAGATGAATCCCAATCCAGTACCAGAGCATTTGGATAAATACCATCCCCCGCTGTTAGCACAATTGTCGCCGGGGCCAATTCCTGGCATGCCACCACATCCACTTCAATTCCCTCCGGGTGCACCAGCTCCTTTTCCGCCAAGCTTGCCGTTGTACAGACCCCCACACCACGACTTACTACCGCCTCGTCCGCTTGGAGACAAACCTCTACCGCCTCACCCACTGTTTGCAATGCGAGAGGAACAAGACGCTCCGGCTGATCTCAGTAAACCATCCGCGCCGAGCCCTTCTCGATCAGCACCCGAGGTTAAGTCTGAACCACAAGACGATGATTGTCATCGAGATTCCAGTTTTGAAGACGTTGACCGCGTGTCTCCTAAGCGAGAACCTGATGAAAATGATGCCACGCAGGATCCAGAACAAGACAGATATCCTTCAACTTCGCCCTACGATGATTGCAGCATGGACTCAAAATATAGCAATGAAGAACAAATTGGCAGAGAGAGTCCTCATGTGAAGCCTGATCCAGACCAACCGGAAAATCTCTCAAGTAAGAATTCACCGATATCCGGGCCAATTTCAATAGCAACGGGACTGCGTACTTTTCCTTCGTTTCCTCTGTTCCCTCAGTCTCCCAGCAGTATGTCCTCTGGTAGTTTAACTCCTTTTCCGAACTCTGTTCAACACGTCGCTGATGCAGATCTGGCACGTGATCCAATGTTTTATAATTCACTTCTGCCCCGCCCAGGCAGCAATGATAACTCCTGGGAAAGTTTAATAGAAATTACCAAAACGTCTGAAACATCAAAGCTGCAACAGTTAGTTGATAATATTGACAATAAAGTGTCCGATCCCAACGAATGTATAGTATGCCACCGTGTTCTCTCTTGCAAGAGCGCGTTACAAATGCACTATCGTACGCATACGGGCGAGAGACCTTTCCGATGTAAATTGTGTGGCCGCTCTTTTACGACTAAAGGCAATTTGAAAACCCATATGGGCGTTCATCGCATTAAACCTCCAGTTCAAATGTTACATCAGTGTCCAGTTTGCCATAAGAAATTTTCGGATCCTACCATATTACACCAACATATACGACTTCACACGGGCGAGCGCGCCCACATCCCTTACGATCAAATGAGAAGTATCGATATTGAGGGTTTTCCATCACTGAGTAACGGGTCAGACGTCAGCGACTATCAAGCTCAGCGCCCCTTCCCGCGCCCGCTGTTCCCCACTCCGACCACTCCCGGCGACCGACGGGCGGACTCCCGCGGGACCGACGATGAGAGCGGCCGGGACGAGCGCGAGCCCGCTATTCGGGAGTTCGACGACGACTTAGATATGAAGGATCGTCGAACTTCGCCGCTCTCCGTCTGCGCCTCGGCGTCCGAAAGCGAAATAAAAACCATCACCACAACGGCTTCCCTCCCATCGGCGACAGGTTCGGACAGCGGGCGCAGCGCACGGGCGTCCCCTCCGTCACCCACCATGTCGTCGCTGTCGACGCCGCCGCGGCTGCCGCTGCACTCGCCGCTGCCGTCGCCGCCCACGCCTATCGCCGCGCTGGGCGCGCTCGGAGGATCACCCTTCAGCCCGCTCGGACTCGCGTTCCCTCCCGCAGGTATGCGATAGCGGGATCTTATGTTTTCGTCCGCCCCGGTCGCCCACATTTCCATTTCCTTGTTTAGATCCTCGCCCACCACTAATAAATAAACCACCGGGCGCTCGAATACACGTCAAAGTCACCGACCAAAACTAAATGTGGAAGAAGTAACTCTTATTCATAATAATACAGTGTAATCGTGCGTTCCGACTGTTGTACAATTAGTGACAACGAAACCGCATTGAACGATGGGTTTATTTGTGTGCAGTGCGCGGCAACACGACCTGTAACCTCTGCTACAAGACGTTCGCCTGCAACTCCGCTCTAGAGATACATTACCGGAGCCACACCAAGGAGCGACCGTTTAAGTGCACCGTCTGCGACCGCGGATTCTCCACAAAGGTTTGTCTCAACCACTTCTTATTATACCTTAGATTCATCCCTTTGTTATTTATATCTCTGTTTTGAAGTTAAACAAACTGAATAAACTTAGGTACCAACAGTATACTTGATCCTACCTGTCCACTGATGTATCTGTGTCTAACAATGCTGTGATATGACTATCATGTATTAGTCACGTAGGTTCACACTCGTAGCTCAGATTGAGTGACTTTGGCTTTTAGCCAGTTCATACTTTATTGTTACACAAATAGCAAGACGTAGTGTTTACGACATTTCCACAAATTTTCACTACATCTAATGAAACTCATTGATAATAAAAATCTTTTAAAATATAAAATACTAGCCCCAGTCCGCGGCTCTGTCTATGTACAAGTAGGTTAACAATTTCTTTAATTTTCTGCTTTCCGACAGCGCATTAACAATACAAAATATCTTGACTTCGTTCCTAGATCTCAAATGACACTTAAATATTATATACTTTAAATGAATTTCATATATTACTTGGTACGTCTAAAACAAACGACTTGAAATACTAAAAGTGATAAAGTTTTAAATTACTCGCGATTTAAAATAACACAGTCCTTTGAACACGTTTGTGTTAATAACTTAAAATATTGTGCATGTTTTTTCCTTTAGTTTCATTGTTGAAGTGTATGCAACCTACCTAACCTATATTTGCATACAAGCAGTAGATAGTTGGGTGAGGTATAGGAGGGGTATACCGTATACCGGCCACAGGACGTATATACTTAATTCACGTTTGATAAATAACACGTTGCAAGCGGGGCATCGTATTCCAAGTTGAAGGCGAGACATCGACAAGCGACGTTGTGCGCGACTAACTTCATGCGCCGGTTTCATTTCATCCAAGTTTCAGTGCATTAATTTTGCAGGCAGTAATTACAAGTCGCTAGTCGGCGCCTCTAGTTCGCATTAGTTTTAGCTGTTGTCTTCCTCCGTCTCCTCGCATTCGAGCCGTTGCCGGCTCGCCGAGTAATTGACGACTAACTGTGCAAACTTGTAGGCTCGTTTGTTCCGATTTAATCAAAACTATGTACTGCCTTATTGATCACATTCAACGGTTTATAATTAAAAACCCTACCTTTGTGTTAATGTCACAGTCTGTAAAGTAATGCGTCTCATATCGGCACAAATGCAACCACTTGTTACCCGTGTGCCGTGTGCCGGCCACATTTAACATCATTTCCATCTACAGATAATTAAACTTTGTTTATTATCCAACTTCGCTGCCTTATAGATAATCGTAAATTGAACTGTACGTCATGTCATTAATTTATTACTTTGAGATAAAACTTATTTTGCATATCATACGGGCACCAAGTACATTAATCGATGTAAAATGTATTCCTGCGCACATTTTTCCTGGAGTAACGTGCCTTTTCCTGTGTGTTGTCTTTGCTTTTTATAGTTAAACCACAGTTAACATCTCAATTAGTAAGATGAAGCCAAAGAGCAGCTCGAATAACTGACTCTGTACCTATCAAAGAAAGAGGCACAAACCGCAAGATGCACGCAAACCGCAGAGATTTCTGAATAGGCTTCCGGTAAAATGCACATAACTGAAAATATAGATCATGATACCTAGTCCTACATGTCTTATTTCCGCGTCTAAAAATTAGATGATTTGATTACTGAGCCGTAAGTAGGTACTTTTAGGCTACCACCGACATACAAGATGTCTTCCGTATTTTAAACCAGTATCAAATATGGATAATATGTAGCATAAAACAGGGGGCCTAAAAAGGCCACTTTGGCAAAATCATAAAAGGATAACATTATGAATCATAATATGGCCAAGACAGTCCGTGTTTGTCTTTTTTTTCGCTGCACTACGTAGGTAAAATCAACGAGATTGGGATTGGATGTGGATTGGATTGATTGGTATTTTAGCACACACAAAAAAAAAATAACTGAAATATCCTTCACCAAAGGAATTTGATACGATTAACTTAACAGTTAACTGTCCATTATGATTCATAATGTTATCCTTTTGTGATTCCGCCAAAGTGGCCTTTTCAGGCCCCCAGGAGTAAATACAATATAATTCGATTATTTAAATGTATGATTGTAAAATATATTTCGTTATCTCCATTAAAACTAATTTAGCTACTTAAATACGCCCTGTATTAGGTACCAAATAATAAAAGGTTCAGCTCCTCATTTTATTATAACATGACATCTTATCGTTTTAACACATTGTTATAACTGTTTACTTAATTGCACTTCACTAATCTAAATGTTCGCACTTAAAACTTAGTAGGTAATAACATCTGAGAAAAACAGTTTTATAGATATTACCTATACTTATACAAACAACGAAATAATAATGTGAAACATTTGTTAGCAGGTAGACGCGTACAAAATGAATTAATTCAATATTTTAGACAATAAATAAAGGTTGTTAAAAGCATTTTTATGATGATACAAGTTTTATACTCGGTTCGGCCAATATTTCAAGCGTGTAGTGTAAAGCTGCGCTTGCGACGCTCCATCGCGTCGCGCCACAAAAATGATAAGTCATAAAAAGAACGTCACGGAAAACGATCGGAATATTAATTCATGTCGTAAAATATTTATTACTTATAAATCCTTGAGACTTTACCTACGCTTCTCGTCATAAAAAGATTATTTATGCTTGACAAAGTAACATTTTTCGTATGTTACCGAAAGTGACCAGAGGTCTCATCAATAAAATATAGGTTATTTACGATGGCGCCGAGGTTAAAAGTTTAAAACCCACAAAGCCACCTTGCGTACTCCGGTTGGCTTAATTAAGTTCTTCTGATAAAAAATTGCAGCGCTTAAGTACCTACCACCATATCTATGATTTACATTTTGTAGTGACCCAGAAGCCCAGATAACTTCCATCGAAACGTAATAAATATACATGATACACGTATGTAACTTTTCACACAGGTAAATTCTCATCTACTTGTTATTTTGTTCACGAACGTTTTCGAATATGGATCAGAGGAAAGCTCCGGTTTAACTATAATAGCTGTTAATTACCTACATTAAACAAGTAACTTATCTTTCCATTTTTAAAATTATGCATGAAGCCAAGAAGCAACGATAAACAAATGAAAATTGAATTCTTCTAAACCTACCATTAAATTAAACGCACGCTTTTTGTCCCACCTACTCATTAGAGTCGAATTTCCAGCTAAGGCTTTTAAACTCTACACAATTTTCCGAGTAAAATGATACAATATGACAATAATGAACCATTAAATACCTAACAATTCCTATTGGTCACGAAATTACTGATGTTACTCCCAATATGACCACTCCTTACTGTGACTCATAATATCGACGGCGAAGTGCCAATAACTCCTAACTGACAAAGTCAAAAATTTACACATACTGGAATAAAACGTTCAAAAATAGACACGTTGTTTGAGTTGGGAGGTACATATTTCCACATTTTAATTTAATGATGTTGCAACTAAAAGTACACTTAGGCGATTTCACTAAAACATGCGAATAACGCCTTTAAATTCAAAACGAAAGAAAAGAGAATTTCTCAAAATAAAAATCAGTTAGGAGGTATTGGCACTTCGCCGTCGATATCTACTTTATAGTTACCGATGACAGCTTGACATTAGGTATTAGCTTGCAATACGATAAATTATCATTATATTTAATTGACAATTTAGCAAAACTAGATTCCTATTGGGTTACAATTTGATAAGCAGTTCTAATGATTTTCTCCAAGTATAAGATGCTAGTTTAATTTTGTGTTTATGAGATGGACATTTTCCATCTGTTAGAGAATTAGTTTTGTAAAACAGCATTTTCATTTGAAGACATGTGATATCTTAAAACCCAAACTGGGCCCGCGTGGTGGATTAGGTACAACCCAATTTCTCACACCGAGAGGAGGCCTGGTTTCCTGCATTGGGAACATTAGGTATAGGCTGATTATACTTTACTTAGAATATTAATCCTTACTATTCGATAGTGTCCTGAATTTCATAGTTTTCGGGACTCGGTTTTATTTTCATACAAAATAAAATCCTAAAACACCGATTATGTAAAAAGTGAAAAATAGATCATTTACATATTTTCTTCTTAGAGCGACCTTATGTAGGTATATCTTTGTCAATTCCATCTAAGTACTCTCCGTTATGAAACAATCTACGTTTACAAGATTACTTATTGACTAAAGGTTTTCAGCTCATCTCAGTATATATAATAATCGACATCTAGACAGCTATATTATTATCCCTTCTGCACCTGCTTACTCCACTTTGGTAAGTAAACAAAAACAAGTGATCCACATTTTGGCGCCGCGTTTACAAATTACGGAGGTTTAAAAACAAACAACATTTTAAATATTAAAATATTAACGCCAAACCATCAGTAGTTGTCAGCAAGCTAACTGACGGTGAGGACCGGGACGGTCTACTTAACATTTATATATACTTTAAAAGAAAATTAGGCTCCCAAGTCGAATTTTTAATCATTAGAATGTTAAGGAATGTACGAGAAAGAAATGCGTTTAAATGGGAGTTCGTATGTTGGTATGCCGTAACGTTGAGGTGGAGGGAACTGGTTAGTGATGCTAGTGAGAGACAAGCCAGCAACCTGTCACGTCCTACGCATAGTTGCGAATGCGTCGGTTACTGCAGTGCATGTGTCGCTCTCCTCGGGGGCCAGAGTGGACCGACGCACTTGTTCCTAGGTACCTACACCAAGTTAAACAACTGACAATATGCTAACAAATCTAAGCATGCATTTGTCGTCGGTATACCATTCTCTAACACTTGGGAAGCTATAAAAGCTACAAAAGAAACATCAACCTCTTTGGTTTAGGTGTATCTACTAAAAGTGAGCCTACCCTCTTAACAAAACATGAAGTTATAAATATAGCCAATTCCCTAAAATGTTTGAAAGCCCCAAAAAGGGGTGCTTGCACTTTTATTCTAAAACGATAGATCCCAATTCTGTCCAAACCTTGACCGACTTTTATATTCAGACCTTATATCGACCGTGGGCGAGTTATTCTGGGGTTGCACTCAATGACCGGTACGGATCCGGGGGGAAGCTTTTTATTATGAATACGGCTTGGTAATAAAAAACGTGTCAATCATCCAAACAATACCCAGGAAAACAAGCTTTTATTCGAAAATAGAGACGGTAGAACTCATTTTAGAAAACACCAAATAGCCTATTTCGTTACAGCGAGCTTTCATATCTATGAAAGCTCGCTTTAAAAAAAATGAAAATCGTTTTCAAAGGAAAATTAATATTATATCTATTAATTATTATATCTATTAATTTTCCTTTGAAAACGATTGTGGAAATCATGATAACATTCAACGAAATGAAAAATTCATATACTTAAATTAAACGTTAAGTTTTCAATTTAAATCCAGGGTGCAGATCTCATTGTGCCGGATTAGTGATTTTAAAGATGGCGGCTCTAGGCGTAAACCGCTAGTGCCTGAACCAACTGCTTACGAACACATTTAAAATTACAATAAGTGTCGGGGACACTGCATCGACGAAAGTTCACGCGCCAAACTATTTATCGATTATTCCAATCTTCTTGTACTACATGTAGGTACAGTCGCACTCAGTTTATTGACTCGAATAACGTCACTAAAAGAGCTAATGTTTGTGGGTTATAAATAAAAACACCCATATTTCATACCCCATTGTGTTTATGCATATAAAACTGAATTTATAACCGATGCCCAGTGTAGACCTCATGTATTTGACAATATTTAAAGTTATGTCCTATAAATACGGCAATTATTATTGACATCCTGCCGTCAAGGTTTCTTTTAACCCATTGAGTGTCTAATTAGCAGACACAATAGAATTTAATTGTTCTTATGTCGCACGGTGTAACATAAGACATTCGAAAGGTTAAAACCGTTTATATCAGCTAGAATGAGAAACACTCGAAATTGTTTTTCCTATTGAAAAATAGGTATCGCATCGGAATCATTAGATATTGAAATAATAATGCAATGTTTCTTTATCCAAAGACCCGTTCTTATTGCTAGATACACGCAACCCGTAGCGGTTATATGTTATATGCTCTTTGGAACTCAGATCAGCAATTAAATAAATCCATATTCCCAAGCATAAACGCAGTCAAACAACTTAATAAATTCAGTAGCAATTTAGCGATTTATAACCGCTAAACTAATGTAGGTACAGGCAAAGTTATTAACCGCCACAGCACAGAAATAATGACCCAGATGCTAAGAATGTGAAGTCATAGGTATATTGTAGAGTTATTGCATTTACGTACCCGATTACGCTAAATTTAAAGGAAATTATAGTAATAAAGATATGTATACTAAATACTGCAATACCGGTTTATCGATGAGTTAGGTTCTCATTGTTCACAGTTTCTCGTTTAGGTAGTTAAGCTAAAAATATCAGTCATCAAGAATAGCTTGATGATCAATAATACGAAATAAAACGGAGCGCTTTTTTCGCGGAGAGCCCGGGATGTTTTGCGGCATTGTAAAAATAATTAACTTCTGCTCGCGTTTGGTAAAATCGTTAAAAAATATAACTAAAATTCGATAGACTATGCTCGAATGGTCAACTACGTGACTGGATGAATAACTAATAGGCGAAGTTAAATCTAAGCTTTTAAAATTACGTAAATGGGGTTTTAATATTATTCACTCCTGTAGAACCGTTAATGTACAAGTATTCCTTAAGTGTTTTCCTTAATATTAATAAAAAATTTGCACTTTAAACATGGAGTAGGTTTCGAATCCTTTTTTTTTCAATCCATAATGTTAAAATGAAAATAACGTGCTGTGACCGCAGTGTATTCCACATCAAATAATTCAATCAATCATGGGTTATCTACACCAATTAAGTATCTGAAAAAACATAAGACGATAAAACAGAATAATTTTGTACAGTACCCGGCGATAAATATTGCACATCGACCTTTAACTTTTTTTGAATTTTATACAAAGAATAAAAATAATTATCAAAAGAAGCAAATCATAATTGTTTTAACAGCTCCTAATAGATACCGGACTGTTTGTATTTCGTGCGACAGAGATAACGCTCTATGAAGCCGAAATTAGCAGATTGTCTCTTTCCAAAGGTCGATGTGCAATATTTATCGCCGGGTACTGTATGTCTACGAAACTTAAGTCGATTAAAAAGTTTTCAAAAAGACCGAAAATATGAAAATATATACATATATCTACCTACCTAGAGCAGTGGTGGCCCAGTGGCATCGGCCGCGACTTACGAGTTGTAGGTCGTAGGTTCGAACCCAGACAGGCACTTTGTGTAAATTATTTCATCACCACTGCTCTCAAAACGGTGAAGGAAAACATCGTGAGGAAACCGGCATGTCCTAGAACCAAAAACTCGAAGACATGTGACATCTACCAACCCGCACTGGGCCCGCGTGGTGAATTGCGGCCCACTCCATCTCACAGAGAGGAGGCCTGTGTCCCAGCAGTGGGAACATTATAGGCTGATTATGACCTACCTACAACATAAAAAAATATGAATATTTAAGTAAAATGTAATTTTATTTAATATATCAAAGTTAAACAAAATATCATCGGTGAATAAGAATTAGCTACTTAAATAATATTCAATGGATTTAGTGGCCTCATGTTTTAATATAAATCACAATTTTTTGTAGATAATAATTCAACCGTTCTTAATTAATTTATTTTGATACTTAATATTATATTCATTATTTTAACTGTTTTAAAAGTAGCTCTTTTTTATTATTCTAAGATGTTCACAATAATTAGTTAAAACTATAGATAAGTTAACTTTAACTGATAACGTAGAAAAGTCGGAAAAGGTGGAAGTCGGAAAACATGGAAATCCCATTATCATTTAGGATAAAACAAATCGCTATTTCAATCGGGCAAGTTGTTTTTTTTTAACTTAAAACATGACTTTTCGAGACTTAGGCAGGTTACTTGACTTTTCGAGAGGTTCGAGACCCGTACGAACTCTACGGTTTACTAACGACTCGTAAATTGTTTTCAATCGATTTTACTACCGTTGTAGGCAGTTATTTAGTTGGTAGAAATGTTGTCTGTAATATTTTTCATGATAAAGAAGAGTTCACAAAACACCTGACTTAGGTGTTTTGTGATCTCTTTTTTCAGTTTACTCTATGATCAAAACCTTTTATTCTTTATCCGGTAGGTAGTCCCCTTTTAGAGTAGCTCCCCTCTGTAGTTTGATTTTTTTATTATGACTGTTGGTATCTTTGTGTGATGTTAATGCCCTACACTTACTTTTTTCACCATTTCCAATTATGTAAACAAGTCGTGAAACGAATTATTTCAAAATGTAATTCATAACCAAACTATTGTTTTGAAGTTGACGACAGTTTAATGCTTCAATTCAGCGTTTCAAAGATTGTTTATACGATTGGAAACTGTGAAAAAAACATAGTGTGTACCTATAACTGTGTGTATTTGTCCCACGGTGCTGTGTGCGTGTGGTGCGTGTGTAACGCCTGTGTATTTGTGGTTCCAGAGCAGTGGCGGCGGTTGCCGGTGCGGTAGGCGCGCGCGCGCACCCCGCCCCCCGCACGCCACTGCTTTGGACCTGTGGAACGCCTTCGTTTACCCGGTATGCGAGAGTGACGCCTGGCCGAGGAGCGACCATATCACGAGCGTTTTTTATTTTGCTTACATAGTTTTGCATGACCTTTTTTAATTCGTAATAAAGTTAATTTAACCCCCCAAGTCAAAGTTTAAGCGCTCCTGATTACAGTCCGTTCTTTTGTTCAGTTATCATAATGTTAACACTAACTTTTAACGTGTGTACCTACCTTCCTATCTTTGTTACGCATTTGACATTGAGATTTGTTTCTACTTAATTCATAATAAAAAAAACAGTTTAAAAATATATCAGTTACGCAACGCTTAAACAAGAGTAATTACACAATTAACCCATTAAATTAATTTTCTGTTGCGCTTAACGTTGTTAGGTACACTTATTGCTAATAATAGACCTATAAAAATCTGATTTGTTTTAGATACCTACTATGCTTACACTTTAGTTGTTAGTACCTTTGACAGTTAATTACAATAACATGTTTTTATCGTCCTCAGGGTAACATGAAGCAGCACATGCTAACGCACAAGATCCGTGACGTGCCACCCGGGTTCGACAAGAGCTCGAGTGGAGCCGATGATGGCCGAGACCCAAGCCCCGACCGTCGCTCGTCGCCCGACAAACTCGACCTCAAGCGCTCGCCGCCTGCGCATCCCCCGCCACAAATGACGCACCCCCCACCTATCGATATGCCGCCAATGCCCAAACGGCCCAGTGGTAAGTTGCAAAGCCAAGAATTTTCATATTTTAGACAGCAATATTTTTTAACCTCTAATAACTTGTGTTATAACCAAATAACATTGTTCATTTGTTCCCTAGTACCAAGTGGGCCGACACACCCCCCACCGCCGACGTCCTCCAAGCATCTGTGCGGAGTATGTCGCAAGAACTTCTCCTCGTCATCTGCGCTTCAGATCCACATGCGCACGCACACCGGGGACAAACCCTTCCGATGCGCTGTTTGCCAGAAGGCCTTCACTACGAAGGGTAACCTCAAGGTAAGTTTAGTAAGAATCCCGTTTAACTTGTTTATATTCCTAAGGTGTGCCAGTTCCATCCAAACTGTTCGATAAGAGCGTACCCTACCTACTTAGTTAGGACGCCTCCAGATTCGTATAAGGCAACATTCGAAACGGGTTTAGATGCTTTGAGTACTAAAGATTTTGGAATGTCCCACTCTGAGATATACTAGGTACTGACTTGGGCTTACATAGTAGCCTCCTTTGCCGTTTACGGTGATATTTAGACCTGGAACATCGGTTTAGAAAATCTAATTGAATTCGTGTTGTCCCCAGGTGCACATGGGCACTCACATGTGGAGCGGCGGTGCGTCCCGGCGCGGGCGGCGCATGTCGCTGGAACTGCCCCCCCGGCCGCTGCACGAGCCTCACGACCTGCTGCGCCGCCCCGACCTCTTCTACCCGTACCTGCCCGCGCCCTTCCTTAACGGCATGCAGCAAAAGGTAAGACATAAACTCGATAAAGAAAGAGACAGCCATATTTTCAACCATTTGTATTTTTCGAAGTTCTGCAACGATTAAGTATTTTTGTTTGTCAACAGCTGAATGAAATATCAGTGATACAGCAGAGCGCGGGCCAGAACGGTGTAGCCGGAAAATTCCCAGGACTTCTCGGCTTTGGAGCATTCGGGGGCGCGAGACCAGGCGCTGCATCACCACTGGAGCGACCGCCTTCACTGGAGGGCGGTGATGAGAGGCAAGCAGCTATGCGCGAGCTGGCCGAGCGCGGGCGTGAGCTGGCCGAGCGCAGCCGACAAATGCGCGAGGACAACGAGTACCGGTCGCAGCCACCGCACGGTACGCACGCGCCCCCGGCGGCGCAGGCCTCGCCGCCCGCGCCGCACCATGCGCACCCGCTGGCGCCGCTGCCGCCGCCCGCGCGCACCGAGGGGCTCACCGTGTAGGTAGCCGGGGAGCCATCCAGTACATTCCAGAGGTCCAGCCGGCTCGACCGGCCGCGGCGGCCATGCGACGTCGTGTCTATATTGTACAAAGTGTTAGAGTCTAGTGAGAGAGTGCGGACCGTTCGTTCGACGAGGCGAGCTGATGTAGCGTAATTATGTGCGAGGTGTAGCACTATGTACCGTTGTTATTCCACGTGTTATTACGCCTAGTATTACTGTAAGTAACTTATTATGCACGAGTACGGGCCTGGGGCAATCGGGGGCTCATCGCGAGCTCCACGTTTATGTCATTACTCTGTGATAGTGCACATTTGGAGGCTGTGTCCGACGCACCGGGAGCGTTCGACGGAAGTGATGTCGTCTCATTGATGCAGCCGAATGTGCTATGACATCAAAAATTAAATATAAATTATCCCAAAAATTAAATAATTTTCATAAAACTATATCTTTTTAAATTAAATGTACATAGTTTGTATAATAGTATTATAATGAACGAGTAGTTATAAACTTGAATTTAATAAAATATTATATTATATTGTGCGACTACAACTGGAGTGCAATATGCATGATTTTGCCTTTTGCCACATTCCAAATGATTGATGATACTGAGAAAACAGATTTATAACGAATAATAGTTTCCTTTGATAACAATAGCATTATTCTGTCTGTCAGTGGAGTATTTTATAAATGTAAATTAAAACTTATTCCGTACGATTATATTGCACATTGTATGAAAAATACCGAAAATTTAATTCTTGGAAATTCTATTACCTATGTCTCTATTGTCTTTAGGTATTCAATATTGTATTACAATACATTTAATTGTAACAGAGGTTAATGACATATTCATATCATGTAAATTAAAAGTATTTGCATTTGAGGTCTATAGTTATAAGTATTTAGAGTCATAGCTATTATATTGCTTTAGAATACTTCAACATATCTTTGTAAAAATGTGAGCGACTGGTGTTTTGACGAGACGTTGACTAGGTACTTAACGGTTATATACTATGTAGTATCACCGGCACTGTACGCAGACTGACCACGACTATTTACACACATTTATATTACTTTTCTTTCCAAATATGCATTTTCTCAATGCTTGTTAGTAGACGCCGTAGTCCAGTTGCTATAAATTTAATTATTTTTTAAAGAATTATATATGTATTTTATACTTTGGAGACTAGATAGCTGTGTATAAATGTCCTACTAAATTATTTATAAATTATAAATCATGCATACACTCGTAGTATTAAAAGAATGCTTGCGAGGCGATAGGTCTCGTGCGCCAGTTTAGTTGTCTAGAATAAATTCTCATAGCACCTACGAGCTAATTATTATATCAAGTTGCAAATAGATCTTAGAGAGTAGTATTAGTCATGAATATGATGGTGTCATGTCATGTCAGTATAAATAATCATTGTAAATTATTAAATGTTTATGTAAATGTCCAAAAAGTATTCAAATTATTTAAAAAAAAAACAACTATTATACTATTTTTTTTTCTTTTTTGTTATTCCTTTACCTTCACCTACCTACCTTTTTTTAGTTTTTACTTATTTTCAATCAAGTTAATTACTTACTGTTTTTGTTAATGAAGACAAAAAGTTGATTGCCTAATTATTCGAAACTACGTTAAAAGTCTAAAAACAACAAAGAAGGCTAATTGGTAAGTAAAGTTTGGCCAAAATGTTTTATTACGTGAAAACATAATATCAGCGGGGCTTTTATTTTGACAGTTGAACCACATTCATGGCGTTATTTACGTTGTTAAGCAGACAAATTTTTCGAACATATGAAGCATATGAAAAAATGATTCGGATTGTGATAGTGCAAATTAGACGCAATTAGGGTGCTACTTTGTGTAGCTTGCCTAAAGTTCAAAATTAGGACAAAAAGATTTTTAAGATTACAAAAAAAGCGAACTGATGTATTGGCTGTATTTTTTTTTATGATTCACCTATATCCTGCCTTTGTCCCACGTCACTTGGGCCGGCGAACACGCTTCTTTATGATTGTTAGTAGTAATTGCTATGAAGCTATTCAAATCTGTCGTTTATAATACCTTCTTTATAATACCAATTGATTAGAAAACCTTTAAAATACAAGAGCAGTGGCAACTAAAGTAATTTCAACCATCGGTATCTATCACGTAATTGTTATAAGCGCCATCTATATGAGTAAAAGGCGTTATGTTAACCACGACACCGCTAAAGCAGGATCTCTTCGCGTTCATTCATTCTTCGCGGACTTTCAAAGATGGCCTCCAAATTACCAATCAATTTGGTGTTGTACTGCCGTAAACATTATTGTTTGAATTGAATGTCGATTGCAAATAGTAACATGCATATTAATTTATTAAGTAGGTACCTATAATTAACCACAATAATAATAGCCAACTAATTATTCTAAATTCAAAACAACTACAAAGGTACCTAACCTCTTCGATACGAACATTATTGTTTCGTTATTTCAAAAAGATACAATAATAAGGTTTTTTCTTCTTATTAGCGTATCGATGGCAAAAAGTTCAAATATCTAAATTAAGATGCGCGAACCCCGCTCACTGACGAAGCCATAATTATATTATTATGGTCATCAAGTACACAGGTGACAGTAGTAGTTGTTTACCAAAAGTACAAATGACGTACATAACGTAATAAAACTATCCATAAACTTAAACGAATTCAACTAGGGTGGTAAAGCAATTCTAAGATCGACCACACATTTAACTATCTTCATTCGTGGAGGCTATCTTGACCCAAGCAGAATCATTAAGTTTCTAAAAAAAACTTTTTTCAAAATTGCGCACTAAGAAAAATACAGGTAAAAACAGTTTAAAAAATAAACTACAATATAATTACTTAAAAGGTTATATTATAATAATGTTACCAAGCACATATGAGTGTTAGAAGTTGATGACACTGGCTAGTTTCTTGACGCGGTTGAGGAGCAAGTCTCCTTCGCGTATGGTAGCCTGGTACAACTGGGAGCGGTCGGCGTCGGCGCCACGACCCGCGCCTGTTACTACGCAGCCGGCGACCGCGTCGATACGGCATTGCAGACGACCCGCAGCGGTGAAGCTAGAAATGAGGTAACCAATATAAAAAAATAAGTTGAAGCAACAGTGTAGCGTAGCTGAGGGGGAGGGAGGGAGAGACTTTGTGTCTGTAGCCAACAAACCTCTTTCCATATTGATAGAGATCGATATTAATATATTTCCTTATTATTAGGCCTATACTTTAACTCAGAATCTGAGATAATTTACGGAATTTGGACTTTGTCATAGTTTATAGTGTACTTTCTCATACACTAACATAGTCAAAAAAGCCATTGCAATCAAAACATTTTTAGGACCTTTGTAATAGAAATGGTCACTCAAAATATCCCGACTCAATAAACTCCCGAAATACGCCGAAGGAGTCAGCAATATTGTCGAGTGGTACTACTGCGTAGAAGCTGAACGAACCAGGCCTTGATATGAACCTCCAACAGGATCTACCTAGATTATGTTAGGACTAGCACTTACTTGGAGATCTCCTCCTCAACGAACTCCCGGGAAACGCCAAAGGTGTCAGCAATGTTGTCGAGGCTAAGCGAGCGGTACGCGCGCAGAAGCTGAACATACGCCTTGATACGCGCCTCGCGCACATAGTGCTGGTAATGAGGCCTGAATACTGGGTCTACACAGATCTGAGTCTCCACCTAGAGAGAAAGAATACGAAAACGTGAGAAATATGCTGTCAACACCAGAGGGGCAATTCTCGTAATTTTAACAATGTTCATAGTATGATCTCAGTCTCAATCTCAATCTGTCAAAAAATACTTCTTATTTCCCTACATTTTGACAAGTTTTTGACATTTGCTTGTCGCCGAGATGAGACTGCGACTAGATTTTGAACGTTTTAAATTACGAGAATTGGCCTTCAGATCGTTAAAAATGTTTGAAGATGAATAAGGTTGTGCCCAAGTGTTTTTGGAAATAATATGCTTTGATAGAGTCTTAAAGTTAAAATTAGAATAAAAATGCAACAAGATTGCGTTCAAGATTCGTCAATTTTAATCACATTGAAAAACCTCTTCATGTCTCAAAATAAGCACAATGTCATTGACTGAATGCAGTGTAGTTGCACCATGGATTTTAAAGATAATTGATAAAATACTATACCCAAGCAAGACTTTTCAAGAAGTCAGCGTAGCGGCACTCATGTAGTGACTCAACGAGTTCCCTGAGCTCTGGGAAGCGTGAGCGTAGGGCCTGTACTGCTGCTCCTTGGCGTCTTAGGGCTGACTGCAGAGCATGACGCTCCAAAGCCAGTGCACAGGCGAGCACGCAATATTGGATGATGGTACCTGTAACATGGAAAATAGTTAGGTTAGATATGTCAAATCCAAATCCTATTTATCGCTCAGTCCATAAACAACAACTTTAAGCACAGACTTCGTAATATACCAATTACTAAATAATTGTTGTATGATGTATGCTACTCAAGTTGCCTCAACTGGTGTTAACCTATGTAAGACCTGTACAATTAACTATTTTCTGTTGCTATGGCTTATGTGGCTATGAAATGACCAGACATACACAAACCTTTTTAAGCATACTGATATTTGTTTAATTACAAGTTCATATTGACGCTTGAAAGGCAAAATTGACTAAGCAACATAGGTCTAACTTTACAGAACAGTTTAACTTTTCAGAAAAAAAATCATATAAATCCTTGTAATCATCCTACAGGTGTAATTTTACTGTTTTGGAAATATTATTTTATCATCTGAATCAGAATGTTTTATGATTTTTTACTGAAAAGTTTAACTGTTCTCCTGTAAAGTTAGCCCTATCTTGCATGTTTGTTCAACTTTTTGCTAATTTGGACAACAATAGAATGCTTTGTTAAAATTACTCACCAAAATCAACCAGCTCATAAGATTCAAATGTGGAGACACAGTCAATGAACAAGTCTGCTGCCTTGCTGTAATCTCTGACTGCCAGACAGTAGATAGCTTCATATGCCTTTAGCTTGTTCCTGGAGCGCCAGTCTCCACCCTTGTCGACAAGCTCATGAGCCTAAAAAAGTAACAAAATTTATAAAATTACCAGATCAAATTAAGTGTGTAAAATCATTAAAATAGAATTAGGAAAAATAAGGAAGATATGATTTATAGTTGATTGCTAAAACAAAATGTTAGAGATCTAATTTCTTGTAATAACTTCTAAGCATTATTGAATGGTTGTCTGTATTGGTTTAATATTTCCTGATATAACAATCACCAAACCCAATTTCAAAAATTTTGAGACAAAGGATAATCAATAATCAACTTAATAATCCCTTTTCCTGACCAAAAGCTTACAAGATATTAATTTTGGTTTGGCACATATTGTTGTATAATATATTCAATTCAATTCAATTTATTCAGGAACAATTCACATTGTGTTTGAAATCATAAAAATTATAAAACTAACACATTCATAATACAATCAATCATAGAAAATTACATAAGCAATAATTATGTGCAGTCATCCTATAAAAATATTACAAATAATCTAATACCTTGTTTATGTTCTTCCCCATTTCTTTGACATTGCAGCCATGGAAATAGGCAATCCTAAACAAAGCAAACACAGCATCCAGACGTCTGTTTGTTGTCAATGTGGAATCCTCATATTTTGTGGTGGCCAGCACTGTGGCGGCTTCCTTGTCCCCAACAGAACAAAGGTAGTCCAATCTGTAACATTCATGTTTTATTTTATTTCAACTGAACAATGAACATAGCCAGCTAACTACTGAGTAGGATGAAGATTGAAATGTATGACTTGCCTTTCTTGGTGGTTCAAACTGGAATGAAATACTATTGTGTATCTGAAAACTTGGCAATGGTGAAGTTAAAGGAAATGTAATTTATAGCTTACCGATCTTGCCAAACAGGTGTTTCTGAATCGTCTTCTTGGAACTTGGCTAACCTGTCTTGGTTTTCTTTTGCCATATCATCATATAACTTCTGGTCGAATTTCCATCCAAGGTCGGTACAAACCTCTTTGTAATAAGGAGCCATGTTTCCAGTCTTGATACCTTGAAAGAGCTGTTCTTTCAGCTGCGGGTCATCTTTTAGCTGGGGCAAACTAAGCTTGAACTTGATTCCAGCCAATTCCATGTACTCAGGAGTTTTACCTTCTGCAGAAAGCTCCATTTTCTATATTAGATTGAAACAAATTAATCAACTAATTAATTAGTATTTAAATAATGTGATATTCAACACGATTCACACAATAATTTTTTGTATCAACCAATTTCTACAACTAGCAAAAACAAAAGTCACTGTATGCCATTCGAGTATTGGTGAAAGTTGTTGCTTTAGCATTACATGTGTTCTCTCTCCTTTTCTTACACAAAGGAAATCGCTGCATGACATCTCTACTCAATACTTCAAATATAAATAGAAGTTTGGAACGCAGGAAACAGATAACAAAGGACATGTTATGAAAATAATATTTTTTTGAACAGCTGTCATGTATGGTTTTTCTGATAGAGAAACTTATTCAGGATGGCCTGACAAAAACAGAAAAAATATTAAAAGCACCATTATTGAATAAATACATATTTTAAATCCAGATATTTTTGGTGTCGTAATATTATTTTTGCACTTTGAAACAAAGACAAAATGGTTAAATATCATTTATTAAAGCAAATTATACACCTTATTGTTATTTAAAATATTCTAAAACAATATTAGAGGGTTTATTAAAATAAAACCAACGAATTATCTCCATGATTTGTATGTATGGCATTGATTCCTTTGCCTCCTAATGGAATCTATGAAAATATTACCTGTGCCAGTAAGGTTGTCACACTTGTCAGTTGTCAGTACACAGGTGAAAATTCCGCAAAAGCCATTAAACGAAGAGAAGAAGAAGAAGTGAATTGAATTTGACACTTGATTGACGTTCACGTTCACAATTCACAATGACAATAATGACATCCAACCGAAAAGTGTTGCCAAAATCAATAGTTACTGTGGGTTGCAATTTATTTTTTAAATAATAATTATTAAAAAATATAATAATTAAGGAAAGGGTGCTTTTAAAAAAAGTGAAAAAAATATACAGTCCCCTTAATTTATGTACTTTCACAAAAATATGATCTCTTCCCTGTTCACAGCAGCTTCGAATAAAAGCCCAGCCTCCATACAAAAACCTAACATATCCTTTGTTCTGTAAAATTCCTGTCAAAAATTTAAAAACTTAGGCCGCACTCCGAATTAGCTATAATTAATCGCTCACAGCACTCACATTATCTCACATGCATTCCGATTTAGATATTACGATTATGACAGCTGAGAGCTGTCAACAATTCGGATCGCTCGTGAACGCGCTCACTGTGCTTACTCAATGTCAAAAAGATATTATTACAGTATTTCTTTATATAAATACCACATTTCTTCTTCTTTGGTTAGGTGGCGACTGTCAACCAGATTGTGCTTCTGGCTGACAGTCGCCACCTAACCAAAGATGAACTGAAGAATAAATCTAACATCATCATCATCAACACGCTTTTAAGCATCTACTTTAAATACGAGGAATATTTGTTCACAACATGTTCCTTATTCATCCGTATGAAGAACTAAACTGATTTGATCATAAAATTATATTATGATGTGTGTGGTCAACCGAGGGCCACCTGGGCCACTTAGTGTAACACAAATACATGAAATGATGTCCGACGCCACGACGGAGATGAGGAAACTCGCGTCAAGTCCCGTATTTGTGGGTAAGCCATAATGTGGGTACTTTGTACTCATATTCCAAATTTGGCAACCCTAAATTTGACAAATTAATGAATGGAATATTCTTCTTCTTCTTCTCTTCGTTTAATGGCTTTTGCGGAAAAACCACCACAATTTAGCCAATGTCAAGTGTAAAAATGTAAAAATAGTATACTCGGCAACGTTGTACGGTTCGGAATGACACTGTGCTGTGACACATATTAGTTGTCAAATTGACAGTACACTAATAAAAGATACAAAATAGAGAGAATTAGATACTATTTCGATGATTACCTTAGGTTCCAGTAAACTGAAATAATAAATAGTTAGGTTATCGTGCTACCAATAGTGTGTTCAATAGTTTAAGATACAAACAATTGATATTCATCATCAACATTTCAAATTAAAATTATGTTATAAGGACTGCTGATCCAACTAAACTGTTGAAAGAGAAGGATAAGTTCAAGACATTTATTACAATGGATATTAATAAACTAGTCAGTGAGAACCAATCCATTAAAATAGTACCATCGATCGAAGAATCATTGCGGACTATAGGTCTGAATGTAGATCTTGATGAAACTTCCAAAATGTGGTTGGAGCAACTAAAAGTAACTTGGAAAACATGGAAGAGAAGTCCTGCAATAGGGACTCACATTGAATCATTTCTTCAGAGTGCAGAAGAACGATACAGATTAGCTTTAGTTTTTGTTATTAAATGTGATGATTACAAAGATTGCAAGCCAAAAACATTACCCTATTTCATTGTGGAAACTTTACTGAAATGGTCTGAGACAAGTGAGATTCTACCAGATGATGATTTGAAACTACCCGCATTCCATATAGCTACACAACAAAGGAATCAACATTTTCTGTGTCTGATTGTCAAAACATACAGAATATCTACAATTAAAGACAAAATTCTACCTATAGTGAAAGATATGGTCAGTAAGGACAACTGTAAGCAAGCATCTCAAATTGTAATATCAATGGAATTGTTTGATGAAATACCAGTTGAAGACCTAGTGTTTCCATTGATTCTACAAGACAAATCCAATTTAATTGATGAGTATTTAAACGAATGTCCTAGCCAGGTAAAGCCACTGTTAATTTTTCTCGATAAACTACTAGACAAAACAATTAGTATTCGAGAATTTGTACAACAATACATCCATGATAATAAGATTTCTCATGTCAGATATGATAAACTACACTATAAGCCACTAGGAAAATTAGTGGCACGTTTATGCAATAAATTTAACATTCCCATAGAGACCTGTAAGAATCTCAGTAAAAATCGCACAACTGGTGGACTGAGATATTTAATACATCAAAAGTATCAAGAACATAATGTTAGCTCATCTGTATGGGAAGACCTGGTGAAAGACTCACTGAAGCAAAATGCTGGCTCAGGCCAAGAATTTATTGATATGTTAGTTGAATATGACCGCAATGAAGCTCTCAAGTGGGCTTCATACTTAAACATGGCTGAGAATGACTTACCTAAAGCACTCAAAGACATATCTATGAATGATGACCCTGTAGAAGAGAATTGGGATAGGAGTGATACTTCTCCACAAAGTCCTCATAAGTATTATAAGTTTTGTTTACTTGAAGATCAGATAACACTTGTAGACACAGGAGCAAAGTTTGATGATCTAATGATATCAGAAGTTATTAAAAATAGTGTTGTAAGCATTGATTGTGAATGGAAGCCTTCATTTGGAGCTACACAGTCTCAAGTAGCATTAATACAAATAGCCACTAACAGTAGAGTTTATCTAATAGACACTCTAATATTAAACAAACCAGAATATTCAAGCTCTTGGTGCACTTTCCATAAATCTTTTCTGGATAATGCAGAGATTATAAAAGTAGGTTTTGGACTAGAGCAAGATTTGAAAGAAATGAAATCATGTGTGGTGGGATTGGGGAATATTAAAGTACAAGGTGAAGGGTTACTAGATCTTGGCACCCTGTGGAAGAGTCTTCTCAACAACGGACTTACCTTGCCTGGTAACAGTGACAACATGGGCAACAGCCTCAGCTGTCTAGTACAATCATGTTTTGGTTTTCCTCTTGAAAAATCTGAACAATGTTCTAATTGGGAATTGAGGCCATTGAGAAATACACAAATACTGTATGCTGCTTTAGATGCTCATGTGCTTATACAAATATATGAATATCTTCAAAAACTATCTTTAGAGCAGCAAATTAATTTTGAGGAAATATGCAATGATGTTATGTTAGAAAGCAAGAAGAAATGCACAAAGAAACCTAAAGTTGTAGACAGGTTTCTGAATTGTGTACCTATGGTGCAATCAAGATCAGTTCATGAGGTGAAATTTATAGTGGAGTCTGTCTTATCTAATTTGATGCCTTATTTAAGATACTGTGGAATAGACACAATTGTGATACCATCAACAATGTTATGGCATGATGTGATAAATCTAGCAATATCCCAAGATCGCCTGGTCCTATTATGTAAACTTAAACATACACCAACAACAAACTTTCCACAAAGTTCTATATTAGAAGTTGGTAAAGACACTGTTATACAACAGTTACGAAAAATATTTAATAATTTTAACATAAAAGTGGAACAAGACAATCTTTTCAGCTTTTGTATTAATTGTAATAGTAAAGATTTCAGAAAACTAAATTCAGATGAAGTTGTGAAAATGTGTATTGAATACCAAAGAATGGTGAAACCTGACAATGTTGTTCAAGCAGACAGGTATGGTGTGGAGTATGACGATGATGAAACTGCATATTGTGACAATTTTCTGAGTGATTCAGATTGTGATGAAGATTTATATCAACCAGATGTTTACACGAAAACTAAATTAACAACAAATAAGGGAGTTGCCATTGACATACATAATGCTTGTAAACTATCTGCTCTAAGTAAATCAGCAACATTATGTGAAACATGTGGAAAATTATTTTGGGATGAAGACATATTGTTAAAACCTGTTGCTGAAGTTGTGTACAACTTTAAAAAGCTTAAAATCTGGTAAGTTATCTCAAGAGGTACAAATTATCAAAGCACTTAGTATTTCATAATAATTTATTTCCATTAAATAAATTTCAACATGATAAATCTATGTAATATAAATAAATAAAAATATTATACTACTGAAATTAAAGCCTTTGTCCTGTCGTTATTTGGAAGTGTCACAGCATTCGAATCTCCATTCTAATTTATTCATAAACTTAAGTTCTGGGACTACTTATTTGTAATTTTAAACAGGCGCGCGTTTGCTCTAAACTATAGCTTGCTTGCTTTATAAACTGAATATAATGTAATTTGGTTGTTAGATGATACCAGCTGAAACATATACCTACACCCTCAGAAGCATTGCGCTATCTGTTTGGATTTATCGTTTTGTTTGTAGCTTTGCGCAATTTTACCATGATTCGAGCAAGTTTATCGTGTAGCGAACAATGCGACGCGGGCAAACTCCAGCAATCAAAACAGACCAGCAAAGCTATTCACAACCATTCGATACGCTTCCGTACCGAATCGAACATCAATCAATTTTATCAAAAGAGCCCTGGCTGTTCTCAAACAGAAAAACACAAAATGTTGTCAGTTTCAATCAAATAGACAACCGCTTTTCTTTCGACAGCTATATGCTGTCGGGGGCAAGGCAAATTAGTAAGTAATTAAATATAAATCATTTTCGATTCGACAACCTATCTATAATGGTTGTGAATCCCTATGCTGGTCATACGCGCGCCCTTTTCTTGTTACAAAAGACCCTTACATTTACTTCTTATTTAGATGTATAGGACAACAGTGTTTAAGGTTTGTTATAAAGACTTGTGTGTAACAATACAAAATACTTGTTACTAAACCATAATAGATATATTTTTCTAAACATAATAAAATGTCTAGATAGTGTAGAGAGTACCTATTGTTAAATAAAAAATTATAAAAAAAAAATCAAAAAACATATTATGAGAGAAGTTGAAGGCCTCTAACATTTTAGAAGTAGTTCTTTACTTACATACTAGAACAAAGCATTCAAATATACAACCCGCAAGAGTTAACTTGAGACTTCGGTCGCATGACGTAAGCGCGCGTAACTGCGCGGGGGTCAGGAGGGGCCGCCAGGTCTCAAGTTAAGCCTTTCCGGATATAAGTTCTAAACAAACTTCACAAAAGCTTATTGTAAGGCAGGCTAGACTGGTGGAATGCAGCTAAAAGTTAAGGGGTGTTACTAAAGACAAATATTATTACAGTAACTTTATAATTAAATCATTATTATTAATAGAAATAAGTAATTACTTTCACCATTAGTTTTTAAGTAATTGAAAGCAAATAACACAGTCACGAAATATCATGTACTTATTGAAAACAATAAATTTAGAAAGAAAGTGATAGATCATAATAGGTAATTATAATACTTACAGCTTCGAATATTAAATCAATAACCATTACAGAACATAATTTACATCGTGAATGAAGCTGCAAGCATAAGGTGCTTTGAAATAAGTTT
This sequence comes from Luperina nickerlii, assembly GCA_963855955.1. Lineage (NCBI taxonomy): Eukaryota > Metazoa > Arthropoda > Insecta > Lepidoptera > Noctuidae > Luperina > Luperina nickerlii. The sequence continues at coordinate 10,775,525 of OY979667.1, read as the reverse complement.
GTTAAATACTGCTTTATATGTATAGTGATAGTTAAAAAGTAATATTTGTTTTGTTGTATGTAAAACACATTTTATTTTTTTTCAATAATGTAAATAGTTTTTGGGGTCCCTTACGTCCGAATGAAAAAACGGAACTGTTGTAGAATCTCTCGTGTGTCAGTCTGTCCAATCTACCACAGTCAGGCCCCTTTTTTCCATTGGGCACTCTGGGCAAGTGCCCAGGGCCCCACGATCTTCGGGGGCCCTGGCCTACTCTCATTAAAAAAACCATTATTTGCAGCCACCGTTCTATTCTACGCATTATTAGTACCTACTCGATTCAATGACAAAATAAGTTCTTGGCAGTGCGATTAGTAATTATAGTAGCTTATAGTAGAAGTATGTTTCTCTTATTCTCTCTTGTCTACACAGGGACCACGTGATCCTATGCCCAGGGCCTCCAATAGGTTAAAGACGGCCCTGACCACAGTTAATTTGCTCCGAATCTACAGTCCTAATTAAGTTGAATTTTTGTACACACATGAATTTCTGTGACCCAAACACAGTCTAATTTTGAATAAGAGGGTCATTATTCCCCCAATAATTAGAAAATTTCAAAACAAATTGTACAGTCGCCGTCAGATATATTGTAGCAGACAAGGTGACCAAATACTTCTGAACAATTTAAAATGTCAATAAGTTCCATACACTAAAAGTTACCATTAATATCTGAACATTCATTAGTTCATTAATATCTGAGCAGATGCTTGTCAATAATTTCTATACACACAACTAACCAAAAATATCTGAACACTTACAACGTCAAGTGTATCTACGCAGACAAACATTGACCTTACCTAATTCGTTACTGGGTGATATAAAGGACGAACCAAAAACGACTATCGACTTGACTATCTGTGGTTAGTCCAGTCATTTGGTAGTTTTACCTGGAAAGTTTTTAAACTGGTGATTTTATTGAGTTCGACGTGCTCTTTTCGAATTTTCACATTGTCGCTCATTGTTTTATCTTTGCCGCTCGCACCGCCATATTTGAAAAATGGAGCTCAAACTGCCAGGGTCATCATAGTATAAAAATTAGCAAAAGAGTTCCTATATATATTGAATTTATAGTAAAGTTGGAAGCACTTCCTACTGCAATTTTTCCTCAACTGCTCAGATATCTAAGACTACCCCATCTGCATAGATACACTTGACGTTGTAAGTGTTCAGATATTTTTGGTTAATTGTGTGTATAGAAATTATTCACAAGCATCTGCTCAGATATTAATGAAGTAATGAATGTTCAGATATTAATGGTAAGTTGTAGTGTATGGAACTTATTGACATTTTGATTTGTTCTGAAGTATTTGGTCACCTTGTCTGCTACAATATATCTGACGGCGACTGTACCATGTGTATCATATTAATTGAACATTTCTGGTCTCAAATAATTTTTATTTTAAAACAAATGGTTTTAACGCTATTTTAGAAAAATGATGGAAATTGACCACCCCCATGGGTGGTGGTCAATTATTCTAGTCTTACTAAATAAATATTGGAATCTCGTTTATATTGCTGGAAGAAATAAAATGGTAGGCACTTTTTTGTTCTGTTTAAATAACTATAAATATAACTTGGACCATTAGCTGAGTTAACAATAGTGATGCGCAGTAACACCTTCACTAACGCAGATAGAGTGGTAGAAGTAGTAGGGTCAGCCACTTCATATTGAAAAGTGAGCGCCAAACGGCATGACGAAATACAGTTTAATTATAATCTGTGGGATTTCAGTACAAAACACGGTAAAATACAACAATCAAGCGTTGTCGGTCATTGCGCAACAATGTGAGTCCGAAGTTTCTGCTTTCTACCTGCGTTCAGTGTGGCGAAGGCTTAGGTGATCAGGGGGCCTAAAAAGGCCACTTTGGCAGAATCATAAAAGGATAACATTATGAATCATAATGGACAGTTAACTGTTAAGTTAATCGTATCAAATCCCATTGGTGAAGGAATTTTTAAGTTATTTTTTTGTCTGTGCTGCGATACCAATAAATCTAATCCAAATCCAATCCCAATCTCTTATTATATCTACGTAGTGCAGAGAAAAAAAAGAAAAACACGGACTGTCTTCGCCATATTATTATTCTTAATGTTATCCTGTTATGATTCTGCCAGTGACCTTTTTAGGCCCCCCAGATTATTGTACCATTGTAATAATTAAGTTTAAGTTTTAATTATTTTTTAAATATCTTTACCACCAAAAGGTGTCAATATATTCTTGAGAAATTCACTGAATATTTGCATCTTTTCTTAAATAACTCCACTTCTTCATCAACTAAATCATTGTTCCCTGTTAAATTTAACACCTCCAGATTTAAATCAGGGAAATTTCTTAATGTCGTCAGTTGATTGTTCTCTAAAGATAATGTCTGCAAAGCAAAAAAATAAATGTTAGATAAATAGCCTTCTCAGCTACAAACTGGTACAAAATGGAAACAGAAACTACACATTACCAAACCTTCGATCAACAATACTAACATAAAAACCGAATAAAGCTTACCTTACAGTTTTGAAGTAATCCTAAGGAAGGCAAAACGTTTGATTTTAAATTCTGTTTCGATAAATCAACATTTTCGCAATGACTGTAGTATTGCAAATGTGGTAAATTGATAATTCTAGCATCAAACATGATTTTGAAGTCTAGACAATTTGTTTTATAATCCCGTGTAAGTTGATCTTCTATACTCCATTTAGTAATTAAATCGTCATAGTAACCAGCCCGTAAATCATCTATGCTTTTCAGTGTATGTAAATTTTCTATTATCTCCTTGTGATACTGTTTCGGATCAATACAATGAAGAAAAACTGTGGTGGTAAGAAGTGTCCCTGAAAAAAATTTTTTAATTATAATGTATGAAATCGTAAATTAAATTAAATTATTTGACGAGTCTGTGTCTGTTTGTGTAGCCTGTTATTATACCTCTTATTCACTCTGATCTTGCATAGCAGTGATCTTTATTCTCGTTGTAATAAGGTTGCTTTTAGAGGTAAAATAACTGAAAGAACTGTAGTACAAAAAGTTGTAAATAGCTAGAAAGATATAAGAAATATTATCAATCAGAGTTTTAATATATTTTTCTCAAAAATGCTTGGAAATTCGAGTGTTATTTTGACTGGTACTGGTCAAATACATGCAAGCAGCTGCCGGCAAAGTTAGTATGAAATTCCATATCGGTAATGTTTAGAGGCCGAATAAATTACTATCAAAACTCATATCTATTGTGCCATTTAAAGTTTTTACTCCAAAACATGGCAACCAAGGAGATAACTTATCAAAGATTTTATTTAAATTTCCAGCTTGTTTGCAAATAAAACGGTTTAATTAAAGTAAAACTTACTTACTTTTTATTGTGTGTACATAAATAATAAAATAAATATAAAAAAAAAGCCATGCGCGTGAAAAATTACTGTTGTTCGTAATTGATTCTGGAGTTCACAATTAATTGTTGATTTAATTATGCATTATTTGAGAAAACTACTATACAAGCCTTGCCTGCAATCAGGCATTGCTGGACTTACATTATGTGTGCCTGGGCTTCGCCTTGGACCACATTTTCGCATTCGTTCATTAATGCCTCCTTTGCCGGCCGCTGCAGTAATGTACTCTACGGGGCTGGAATATAACCACATTCCAGCTCTAACACTTTTTAGGCTTTAAATGAGACTTCAATTATGTTCAATATGTAAGCAGACTCAAACATGACCAAACCAAGACAAGTGATAAATAATATTTCTAGTTATAATAATTACATTTATTGTCAGGTTCCATAGCCAGCAACTGACGACAGGAATCCAGCTGATTATTCAGTTCCTCAACAACTGGTTTTGAATATTTTTTCTCGAAACTGATTTCACCTTTACCAATATAAGTATTTAAATCGTGTTTAACACTAGGAATTATTTGTATCTTTCCATCTTCACTGTCATACTCCATCTAGAATATTAAAAATAACAATAAATTTATTCATTTTTCTATATCCTTTTTTATAATTTATTTCCTGTTGGAACAGTGAGTTAATTGCGTAACGTACTTACAATGGTCTTTAATTTCAACATTTCAACCACATTCATTGCATTATTTGCGTAAAAAAATGAAGCAATGGATTAATTATCAATTCCCTTTAAAATCCTTTGGATTAGGAAGTGTGTTAAGCATTTAGGGGCAGGTCATCCTAATCCCAATAGTGAGTTTCAAACTTTTGGTAAGCAAGACAAAATAAGGAGTAAAAAATGTACAAAAATCTTGTACTACCTTTACATTCAAACTCTCCGTGATATCGGCAGTATGTTTGAAAATCCATAGAACGTCGTATTGGTTTCCTGAAAGAGGCTGGCACTCTCCATTTACTAATTCATTGTCGAAGAATAGGCGCGTCCTTGAAGCTACAATGGGCAGGTTGACAGGTTTACTAAATGCTACTGTCGTTTTTAATGGCGATACCACGTAAACTGCAACTTCTATATCCCTTCTTACAGCTCCTGTAAATTTGTTTTTTTTTAATTAACATTTAATATTATTCTTTTGTTTCATTTAGAAGTTCAATAATATAAGCAGAAAAATGTACATATTTTCTTAAATATTAAGCAACCCCTCGCTATCCAAGGATATACAAATTTGAGGGATTTATTCATACTTTTTAATTTAATCTTGGTCTACACTGTGACGTAAAATCAATGCTTTCCACCTCTACAAGAATAAGTCTTGGCACAACAGTGCTACAACACTTACAAGCTGTGCAGGGTGGCAGGAACATCGCCGCGCTAACTGTAACTATGAATTAAGCCCATTCATTCCTAATTCTGTACTCCTTAGTAGACATTTTTTACGTACCAAAAAAAATTGCTGTTTCATAGAAAAGTACAATACCTACATGGTTAAAATGTATGGTACAGCAAATTTTTGTTTTAATATCTGACGAAAATTTTCAAAGCTGGGGAATCCAGAATGATGTACTTAATCCATGGTTACAGGTTGCTAAATAAAATCATGGAATTCTGATATGATATGGTTTTACCTAGCAGCCATCTTTGATAAAACCAAGCACTGGTGTCATCTGGGTCAGTGAAAGCTGCACTCTGTACCATTTTCAACTCATGTTTATGATGACTATCCTCTATTGGGCGCCCACCTGATAGAAAAAAGGATTCCATGAAAATACATGAAAAGTTGTACATGTTACTACTCATTAACAGTTATGGGAGGCCTATATCCAGCAGTGGATGTCTTTCAGCTGAAATGATGATGACGACGTTTAATCCTTTGTATGCGCCGGAACGTGGATCCACGCGAGACACAATGGCTTTTTAATTTTTTCTTCAATTAAGTCATTTCACTGGTTAAAAGTTTGACCTGTACCCTGGCACAGTTAACAACGGTATTAATTTATATGGATATTTAAAGAAATCCCAAATTGTTTTTTTTTTACCAACCCTCTAAATCAGGATAGAGCTCCACAAGCAATTTACTTCTGAGGTGCCATGCAGAATAATTGGAGAAATTGTCCATCAGTTTTTCAGTTGTATAGTCAAATTCATCTTTCAATGATGGCTTAGATTGACTGACAACAAATCTTCTGTAATCCCAGGTGTGAACTGAAACATATTGTTTAAAAATTATATCAGTATTTGTATCTGCTATTGTTGCAAATACTGGTATTCAGCTGCATCTGGTTAGACTGGAAAGATTGATTGGCAGATTGATTGATTGATTGATCCAAATAATATTTAATGTCAATTATCTCCAGTTCAGTAAAACTGGCTTTATTAATGAATGGTACTTATTCAATTTTGTGATGAAAAATCTTTTGAGTTCAAAACTATGTGAATGTTTTTGTTACTATTAGGAACTTTATGGATCTTCCTGTTATCCATAGAACATACACAAACAAGTTTGGTTTCTTATTCCTACAAGCACATAGTATTTATCCTTCGATTTCTTATCTACTGAAGCATTAGAGAATTTGCCATAAATACTTACAATTTCTTTCATCCAACTTCAGATACATATTGCATAGAGCCAGCTCCTTTTCCCAATTGGGGTCTGCCCTGGTAGTAAGCACCCATTCCCTCTGGTGCCAGGCACAGTAGGATTTTGGGTTTATTTTCAAACAATACTCAGTTAAATGCAGTTCAGCATCATACAACTGCGACATCTCCTCTTCATTGTCATCATTTTTCCTGAAAATTATTGTAATAACATAGTAGTATAATACATATGCTAGTACTCCTCAAATGGTTCTTAAGCTTGTTTTCGAGGTTCATATCTCATTTCTCATTTTGCAGTGTAAGAGAAGAAAGAAAATACATTTATTTAGCACAGACTAAAAGGCACATAATATAATAAATATCAGATAAAAAAATAATTATTAATTAATTAAATATCAGATAAAAAAGAAAAAAGAATTAGCAAGCTGAAGTGGCAGTGGGCCGGCCATATCTCGCGAAGATCCGACAACCGCTGGGGTAAACGAGTTCTTGAGTGGAGACCGCGACTCGGCAAACATAGTGTAGGACGCCCTCCGGCCAGGTGGGATGACGATCCGCAAAAGACTGCAGGCAGATGCTGGATGCGTCAAGCTGAAGACAGGGCGCTATGGTGCTCATTAGGGGAGGCCTATGTCCAGCAGTGAACTGCTATAGGCTGATGATGATGATGAAAAAAATAATAAAAAGAAAATCAAATATAAAGTGTTAAAGTGCGATGTAAGAAATTAGTAGGAAAATGTGCCTCACAGCTGCACCAAAAAGACCCAATTCATCAAAAATGCCAGATCTAGTGCCTGACGCTAGTGATCAATGTTACAGAATTTTCAGCTCAGCTGGTCATTGTTTAGAGATTGTTTTCTTTCAGTGTATGGAATTAAGCAGCAAACACTGTAAGGCATACTACTTAGGCATAGAAACATGTATTAATTTAATTAAAAAAACGAAAAATGATTGTGCCATATCCCTTGATAGTTGTCACCACCATCATAATATTGATTGATGGGCCTCAGAATGCTGTCTGTGCCCCTCTTAGTCTGTCCTAGCAGTGAAAACATTACACGCCGATTATGCTAGTAATATTGATAAACGTTTACTAAATTATTAATGACTAATGGATTAAGTTACTTGAAAATTATGAGTATTTCTCTTCTGATGTTCCATAGTGTATAAATATCAGGGTTGGATGACAACACCTTTCCTGTCAGCTCCAATAGATCTTTGTCTAGTTCACCTTCTTTTCTCTGAGAAAAAAGTTTTGTAATTACCACCCATTTCTACGCTATAGGCCTAGGACCATTATCCCAATACGAACCTTTTCAAAAATCTTTTGCATAGCATGTTTGTAAACCTTAAGTTTCTCTTGACGTTCTTTCTCTTTTCTCGCGCGTTCTTCTTCCGTAGTACGAACCTTTACACGGCCGTGCTATAAATTACAATAAAATCATTTCTTTGTGCCGCTGATACCATTTTATCCTCAACCATTTCACAACACTGATCGTAATACTAAAACCATAATTATAACTTACCATTTTATTTTATCTAGATTTATTTTAATTTAGTTTAACTTGCTGAGAACTTATTTAAAAGTATTTATAAGTGTAAGGGTTGATTTTTAAATCATCTGATAACTTTATTCGAGGAATAACTTAGAAATTTTGACAGTTATTTCATACAAAAACTGTCAAATGTCAATTTAATTCCTCGAATAAAAGTTATCTGGCGATGGAAAAATCAGCCCTTTGGCAACTTATTTCACAGAGTCCACAGACTACAATTTAATCTAACTCGAAATTAAAGCTCGAAATCTCGAATTAAAATTTTGAAGATGTCAATCTCTCGATAGAGTATAGTCCTTGATGTCAATAATGTCATGCGAAATTCAATTTTTTTAGGTTTTTTGGAATTTGCTGGTCAGCGGTGCGATTCTGTAACTATCTCACCGTGAAAACTTAAGGTGAAGTGAGCGTGGAGTGAGCTGTCAGTGTCATCCCACCTGATACTAGGGAATAAACACTGAAGACGAGGCGGTATGGTCCAAGACCTTAGCCTGCCCAAGTAGGGTGAAGAGAAAAAAAAAAAAAAAAATGATACTAGGGATTGACCAAGCATACATTTACAATCGTAATCGAGATTTTAATAATATTTTTTATGCTAATTCTATTGATCATTTAATTTTAAATACAAAATACGAAGCTAGTATTTTGGTTGTCAAAACATTACCTACTATTTTATGGGGTTTTTAAATAAAATAGCAAAACAGAAACTAGTCAGAATCTCAATGTTGGTCTTTTTTTCCTAGACTAGTCCTTATATAGCCTGAGGCACGAGCGTGTGAGAAATATTATATGGGTCGATTGACAGTGTTGGGGGTTGTGTGTACCTAACTTAAGGGTTTATATTATTAAAAACAACAATAGGCAAGACTATGTATTTATTTTTTAGTAATTGGATATTCAGATAAAAAGGTACCCTTAAAACTAGTCCCTCGTTCCAAAGCTAACTCCGCAGGAGAAGAACGAGCAAGAAACTCCTCGGGTTATTATTATGATTAGATATTTATCATTACAAAATTCAAGTCGAATATTATAATATTATAGTAAGTATACAACATGGATGTGATTGAAACAAGATGGAGATGCGAGTTACAAATTAACTTACCTACACAAGGCAAATAATAACATACAATTATGGTAGTTATTATTGGCTCGAAGACCACGTAAGTCCAAAGAATAACTGTTTCATGAAATCATCATTCTTTGGACTTACGTGGTCTTAGAGAGTTGTGTTGATGACTTTAATGATAATAATTCTGTAAACACATATTTCTTACGGCCGCGATTCATATATTAATCAACGTACAACTTAATGCTGACCAGCAAATTGCAAAAAACGTAAGAAAATTTGAATTTCGCGGGCTACCTTAGCGCTTCCCCCTTAAAAGGCGAAAGCGCCAGGGTAGCCCGCGACATTAAATTTTTTTGAGGTTTTTTGGAATTTGCTGGTCAGTATTAAGTTATACGTTAATTAATATATGAATCGCGTCCGTAAGAAATATGTGTTTACAGAATTATAATCATTAAAGTCATCTAAACAACTCTCTAAGACCACGTAAGTCCAAAGAATAACTGTTTCATGAAATCATCATTCTTTGGACTTACATGGTCTTAGAGAGTTGTGTTGATGACTTTAATGATTAAACATTCTGCTCCTAAAAGAGTTTCGTCAATTTGGAGAATAACCTTATACCCCAGAAAATGCTTTCCACTTTCGAGATCTAAATAAAAAATGCATCGAACGAAGCGGCAGCGCGCGAAACGGCGCGGCGCGGTGTTCCGACGTGCGTCTGCTTGTCACTTTGCATTGTGGGCTGTGGCACGAAATTTAAATGTACCTACTCTACTATCTACCCAATTATTGTTTTGATGAGAAGCAAAGTTGTCTGATTAGATTAAATCACTAGGTGAAATCGAAAGTCACAACAAGTGTCACTGTCAAAGAAAGTCCTTCCTCTGTGCTGCCATATACGTGAAAAGTTGGGAACGAAAACTACTATACCAAGACTTGGCTGGACTGCATAATATCGATGACAGAAGAAAGACATTTGATTTTCGCCATTTTGGCCCTGATAGCAACGTGAAGCTAAAAATACTTAAAACTTTATCGATCGTTATAACCACTGAGAGTAATTTATATTATTTAAGGCGAAAGCGCCAGGGTAGCCCGCGAAATTCATTTTTTTTTAGGTTTTTTGGAATTTGCTGGTCAGTATTAAGTTGTACGTTGATTAATATATGAATCGCGGCCGTAAGAAATATGTGTTTACATAATTATAATCATTAAAGTCATCTAAACAACTCTCTAAGACCACGTAAGTCCAAAGAATAACTGTTTCATGAAATCATCATTCTTTGGACTTACATGGTCTTAGAGAGTTGTGTTGATGACTTTAATGATTAAACATTCTGCTCCTAAAAGAGTTTCGTCAATTTGGAGAATAACCTTATACCCCAGAAAATGCTTTCCACTTTCGAGATCTAAATAAAAAATGCATCGAACGAAGCGGCAGCGCGCGAAACGGCGCGGCGCGGTGTTCCGACGTGCGTCTGCTTGTCACTTTGCATTGTGGGCTGTGGCACGAAATTTAAATGTACCTACTCTACTATCTACCCAATTATTGTTTTGATGAGAAGCAAAGTTGTCTGATTAGATTAAATCACTAGGTGAAATCGAAAGTCACAACAAGTGTCACTGTCAAAGAAAGTCCTTCCTCTGTGCTGCCATATACGTGAAAAGTTGGGAACGAAAACTACTATACCAAGACTTGGCTGGACTGCATAATATCGATGACAGAAGAAAGACATTTGATTTTCGCCATTTTGGCCCTGATAGCAACGTGAAGCTAAAAATACTTAAAACTTTATCGATCGTTATAACCACTGAGAGTAATTTATATTATTTAAGGCGAAAGCGCCAGGGTAGCCCGCGAAATTCATTTTTTTTTAGGTTTTTTGGAATTTGCTGGTCAGTATTAAGTTGTACGTTGATTAATATATGAATCGCGGCCGTAAGAAATATGTGTTTACATAATTATAATCATTAAAGTCATCAACACAACTCTCTAAGACCACGTAAGTCCAAAGAATAACTGTTTCATGAAATCATCATTCTTTGGACTTACGTGGTCTAAGAGAGTTGTGTTGATGACTTTAATGATTATAATTCTGTAAACACATATTTCTTACGGCCGCGATTCATATATTAATCAACATACAACTTAATACTGACCAGCAAATTGCAAAAAACGTAAGAAAATTTGAATTTCGCGGGCTACCTCAGCGCTTCCCCCTTAAGAGAAAAATATAGAATCACTCCCAGTTATTTTTATGCTTTAACACCCAAGATAACCCACCAGTTAGTTTTTGTTGCTGTTTTGTAGGAAATACACCCTGCAATTCTAGCAACTAATTATTTAAAATAAATTAGCAGCATTATACAGTATGTTAACTAACAGAGGGCGTTCCCGTTAACCCGCAATAGTATAGCATCCATACATGCTAAAAAAAATATTACCATTCGAAAATAAAATGTTTTTATTTTTTTTTATATTAAAATATTCACTAAAAATGGTAAATTGATACGTTAAAGAAACACTCTGTACACGCGTACTTGAAGGACAGCAATGTCGGAATTCATTTATGAATGACGGGCCGCGTGTGCGGCGATCTAATTGATGCGCCTAGCCCCGCCCCCTGCCCCCGAATGTCCACCTCGGCCGGCATCGTGCGCTTGCGTTCAAGGGCATTACTACTACGAATACTATTCCGCGCTACTATTTTGATTTTAAACAGGGGGTTTCGAATTTATTGACAATTAATTATTTTTTTTTAATTCGGATTATTTTGTGCTTATTTTTCTATGCTGATATTTTTATTTTAATCTATTAATGATATAGATTAACGAGTTTAAGGGAACGCCCTCTGTTATTTAACATACTGTATTATTCTTCTTCCAGCATTCAAAGTTAAACTCGAAGCTACTTGTTTTTTTCCTTCTGGGTTAGATATCGTATGTACTACATAGAAATATTATTCTTATTAGAATATAATATTCTAACTGTGTGGCACTCCGGGAGTGCCGACAGAAGTGAAAACTTTAACAATTACGTGTGTATTTTGTGAATCGTCTTATAAACAAAACACGCGCGGTACCGGCTACGGCCATCCGTCTTACGAATTTTCGATCAGGTCACGTGTCCTGACGCGAGTTTAACATTTTTTACCCACTACAAAAAAGTGAACAACGCCGCTAAAGAAGTTTTCACTTCAATAAGAACCTTTCCTTTTGTTCAAGGAATATACTACCTTTTGTTAGATTAGTGATCTGTGACTTTAGTGTTGGCATGCAGGTTTTTTCCCGTAGACAGTATTCTCAGTCTACGCAGTCTACGTTTTTTCCCCACAAAACGAAATGACAGATTCATAGATTGGCTGCATTCCGAATTATGCCATAGACGCTCGCAGCGCTCCTATCAATAATTTGCGTTCCGATTTAGATATCACGACTATATCAGAGTAGAGAGCTTTCAACAATTCGGAACACACGTGAACGGTGAACGTGAACAGGTGCTCACTCAACGTCAAAACAATATTACATAGGTATTACAGTATTTCATTGTGTATACACCACAAATTTCTTCTTATTCGGTCGGTTAGGTTGCGACTGTAGCCAGTAGCACAATATATGATGAGATTTAAAACAAAAAACTGTCTTTTTTTGACAGCAATCACGGTGATATTATTATAGGCAAAGATTGCTTATTATAGGGCATGGTCGGCGTTATGGCAAAATGGCGCATGTCATGACGTCATCTATGACGATTTACGGGCATCGTTATCGCGCTCATGCTAATTCGGAACGGCTATAAGCACGCTCAATAAAATCGATTACAGCGCAACTCGGAACGCACCTATTGTAAACCTATTGACATTTGTATTGACAATTAGGGATGTGACATTGTACATGAACAATCGATTTTTAAATAATCGGGTTTTTTTTGTAGCATGAAAAATCGATTAATAAATAATCGATTTTTCTTAAGAAAATAATCGATTAGTAAATAATCGATTTTTCTTCAGGAAATAATCGGTTTTGTTATATTATTTGTTTTTTTCCTAATTTTCCAATTAATTTCATAATAAATGCCATAAATATTATATCAATAGATTTATGAATTAAAAATAAACAACAGAAATTGTAAGTTCTTATGTAACCAACACGAATTAAAGTTCTAGAACAATCAAATTATAAAAGGTTCAAATTAAAATGTTTTTCTCATAAATCAACAAAATTATTATTCAAATAAATAAAAATTAGATTATCCAAAAACTAGAAATCCGTAGGCAACGAGTTAAGGAATAACAGCTTCGGTAAGTAATATAAAAAAAAAAACTAAGATGGTAAATAAGAAAAACTTTCGAAATTGTCGTTTGAAACATGAAGTTTCTCCAACGAATAATGAAAGACATATCAACGAAATGACGGTAAAATAGTACAGTTCGTAGACTCGTATCTAGTGAAATCTACTAAACTGTTTCAAAAGCACAGAAGGAATGCCATCACAGATGGCGTTAATGTAATATTATGGAGATAGTATTCATTGGCAGTTCGCGTTCCGGGCTCCGGGCCAAAAAACCAAATCCAATGTCGGGGGTTGCAGATGAAAAATCACTAATAATTGATTGACTGATTATAAAAAAAAATCGATTATTAATCGATTATTCATAAAAATAAAATCACGTATAAAAATCGATTTTTACTTTAAAAAAATCGATTTTTAATCGATTATTTCCATAATCGATTATTTTTTCACATCCCTATTGACAATCAATTTTTGTGTAAATGAAAGAGAAACTCGGATTCTTTACTTGAAACATCGAAAAAATAACCTGACCTTTATCAAATCTGGTCGATTATCTCAACAAAGTGATAAATTCATTAGTAGATTAAGTGTTTTCGATATTTCAGCAGTGGTTTTGTGGAATACCAGTTGTAGAATGAATAATGCACCGCAGTTCTCTTTACGCTGGAATAATTACGTTTCTCACGTAACAGAAGCGTTCAATGTTCTCCGTTTTGAAAACGATCTAGTGGATGTCACCTTGTGCTGCGATGGAGGCAAAATCAAGGCACACAAAATGTTGTTATCTGCTTGTAGTAGTTACTTCAAGCAAATATTCAAAGAGAATCCATGTCAACATCCTGTGATTATATTCAGAAACTTCAAGTTCGAAGATCTCAATGCGATCATCAACTTTATGTACCATGGTGAAGTGAACATATTCCAAGAGCAATTGGAATCATTCCTTATAACTGCAGAGCTCCTAGAGGTTAAGGGTTTGACTGATAACATGGAGGATGAATCATCTAAAAGCCAGTTGAGAATCACAGACAACACCTCTTTAGATTTAAGTTCTAAATCAAGTAGAATGACTGAGGATATTGTGCCTGTGTTGTCTGATGAACCAATTAACTTAGCCACAATGCAAAGTTCTAGAGAAGATTACATTCCACAACCAACCACAATGGCCAACATCCCAAACAAAAGTATTCCAGAACAAGAAAATGGTATTGTTGAAATGCAGCCTGAAGCTTCAAAGTCTGATGATAATGTAAAACTGAGAACAGCAGTACCATCTACCAGTAGTGAAGAAATGCAAGTTGATACACAGACAACTTCAGTTGAAGATTTGTCAGAAAAAAGTAATTCCGGTATGTACCAACACAATACAGGGAAAATTTCCATTATTAGAAGAATATGCATTCATTAAATAAGCTTATAATAAACTAATATACTTATGCTAATGGAATTGACTGGCATCAAATCTAATGTATTGTGATAAAATAATTTCTATCTTATCATTTTATCCTGAGCCTAAAACTTTGTGCCAATTTTTATATTTCAAACCTTATTTTGACTTTGATAAAGTTCTTAACACAAAACTGACAACTTAGAACCAGGCTAAATTGTGAGTTTTGTCAGATTCTTATAATTAAAAACTGGCTCATTGGAAACCATGTCTAAAGAAAAACTTTGTTTTGTAATAAGACCATTTTTGGTTTTTATAACTATAAGTAAACACCATAACATGTTTAACAATTATGAGTCTTCCTCCAAGATGTACTAATGTGAGCATAGCCAAAATGCAAATAGAATCCTGTAATAGATTGGCAAAATGAAGCTTTTATAGCTTGTAAACAAAAGAATGTTATTTCTCCCTTTTATTTTAAACTAGCCATTGTGTGCGACTTTGTCTGTGATCCAGGATGAAAAGTAGCCCATGTCCTTCTCCAGGTCATGGTCTACCCATGTGCCAAATTTCATCCAAATCCCTTTAGCCATTTCAGCATTAGAGCATAACAAACAAACACAAAAAATCTAATCTTTTTTTTTTTTCATAGTACCTACTAGCACTTTGCCCGCGATTAGCCCGCGTGGATTTCGTACTTTCCTGAAAAAAATTTAACACCCTCCACCTCCCCTTGAAAGGTAGTTTTCGAAAATAATTAATGTTTACAATCTTTATCATTTATAGCTTCTGCCCGCAACTTCGTACGCGTGAAATTTTTTGTTCCCAGACCCACCCCGTCGCATCGCATCGCCTGCCTGCGCTATTACTTCGTTTTCGCTTAGCGAAAGTTTCTGAATTTTTTTCTTTTTGCTCAACCGCTAAGGGCTCTAGCGTGATGTTTAACAGCCTATAGCCTTCCTCAAGAGTTGGGCTATCAAATGCAAAAAGATTTTTATAAATCGCAACGGAAGCTCTTAAAAGGAATCGTTTTTACAACATTTTTCATTGATGCTCCGCTCCTATTTGTCATAGCGTGATGTTATATAGCCTATAGCCTTCCACGATAAATGGACTATCCAACATAAAAGTGTTTTTTCAAATCGGTCCAGTAGTTTCGGAGCCCATTCAATTCAAATAAAAAAAACCTTTCCTCTTTAAAACATTAGTTTAGATTAGTTTAGATGTAATTCCTTTTTTGTTTAAACATAATGTAAATTTTTGTTACAGAATCAGAACTGGCTAAGTTCCGCTGCCAACTCTGTCCAAAAGGTTTCAAGCATCCCACTTCATTGACATTGCACAAGGATTCACATGCAGGAAAAACACAATGTCCTGTGTGTCATCGGTCTTTCTCGCGGTCTTATGATATGAGGAGTCATCTACAAAGAATACACCAAGGGAAGCAACTGACCATCAAAGAGATCAGATACAAGAATACAAATGATAGCGTCGCCCCCAAGCAGTTTACCCATCACATTTAGTTATAGATTCTTGGTAACTAAGTTACCATAATTTAAGCACACAGTGCAAATGCCTAGACCTGTCTTATATTATAGAGTTTATGTATAACAGCTATTATTATTACTTATATTGATATGAAAAAAATATTTTTATTTACTATTTTTATTAAAAGTCACAAATGATATTGCTCAGTGCTAGCGTTGGCTATTTTTATACTAGTCTGTAAAATTACTGTTTTAATATAATAATTGTTTCCATTCTTTTTTTCTTTTATTTTGTATTAACACATTGAAGGACATTGAACGATAAACTCGTTCAGTGTTATTACGTCGAGGGGCGTTTATAATCCCGCAAAGTGTTAAATAAAGTACCTATAGATTCGGGTGGACAATGATGGATTCTCATGTCCTGATGCAGGAGCAGGTCATTGTTATCCGTTGTTATTTTCTGTGGGTGATGTTTATTAAATTGTCTACTGAAGACTGAAGTGGTATCGTAGTGCCTACCCTGTTAAAAACAAGCGCAGCAGCACGATTTCTCCATCTCCTTGGTTTTCAGTTCTGGGTCGTCGAGTTATTCACTTGGGCTTGCTTCAGGTCGTTGTTGACTACAGACATCATATCCAAGTGGAAAGGGTTCCCTACTTGATTTTTAAAAGTTGATGATTCGATTTTTATTATATCGAACACGGTGTGTCGATAATTCAGTTGTACGATGTTTTATTCCATCAATGCTTTATTGGTGCAATGTAACGTTTGTGCGAAAAATCCTGTTGCGGAAAACCCTACAGTACAGCGATTGCATATTAGTTCGAAAGTATGTCGGTTCGAAACGCCTAGGTATTGTTATCCGTGACATTTAATTAATAATCTTATTTTGCATTAGGTATAGACGTTAAGGAAATACCTACATTCCTTTTATTTTATTTTGCCCAGACTTCAACGTATTGCCAAGTTACCCGGGAATTTGATACGTACGGCGTTTTATCCTGGCGTCGAACTTACCCCAATAAGAATCGTAACCAACCACAAGACCCTTGTCTAGCCTCTAGGAACGTCTAGTGGTTGCTAGCGCGGTTGCTAAACGGTTTTGGGTTCGATTCCCAGATCGGGCAAAGGCCTAGTATTTTTCGGTAACTATCAGTACGAAGTCTGGGCTTGTGCCCAGATAATGGCAATAGATTTGACCCCTATCCTATGGCACTTGACTTGGACGAATTAATGTGATCGTACTAGCTAGATACACTTCCTTTCGGGAATGGCATGATGTTATTTTATGAATTTGCTTTTGCAGAAATAAAGATAGCCTCAAAGCGCGATGTTTTATTTAATGGTTATCAATTTACATACCTATTTACTACATGGAAAATTGCTAATCAATCCACCAATATTATTATTATTATTGATAATAATATTTAGCCTAATATTATTGGGATCAACGTAAAGGGAATCCTATCAATAAAATTCAGAAGTTTTTCGTTTCATTCATTCATTAGATGAAATTGCAAATCGGTGACGTTTGAGTTTGTAATTGAAACTGCTAATACAGAATTAAAGAGAAATTAACCGCGCTAGTGCATGCAGTAATGCCCGTAATGGCGAGGCACGCAGAGCTACGGAGGGGTAAAAGCTAAGAACCAAAAAGCTTCAGTAGCCGGGCGGGACAATCAGGGGTTGTAGAAACGAGGGTGGCGGGGGTCGGGCGGAGGGCGCTCGATACGCGCGCGCGCCGCGCTCCGCCACCAGCCACAGCCAGTCGCATTTCGACGTCGTTGCGCTCGGTCTATGTCTCGTTTATCGGCGCGCATCTGTCAAACGCTACGATATCGATATAAAATTCTTGCGTTTTTCACAAAGTACGTATATTGTTTATTGAAATTACTCAAAATCATTAATTAATATTAGCTTTATTGTGAATCGGGAGTGATATAATAGAATTTGATGGTATTTTATTAAATTGTTTACATTCAGATCACATGTTTACGCATTACGTTAGGTTTGTTTCTAATAAGAAATTCACAATGCATTGATTAATAGCCAATTAATTAAAGTGCAGTGCCTTCTGTAATCAAAGAAAATGCGGTTGAAATAATTATACCTAATGCCACCTCTAATTGCTCATAAATTGTCTGAAATCTGAATAGTGCATTGATGTAGTGTTTTCAGCGGTTCTTTTCATAAATCGTTTGGACATTTGTGAAGTTCGTGGAAATAGCGGGTGCTTTTATTCAGTAAAATGAGTGTGTGAATTTTTGATGGTGTGTCGTGAACGGGAACGCGTGTAGAGTTGAGATTCGCTCGGTGAGCGTCGCGCGGCGGCGCAGCGAGGGTATTGATCGGCGGCGGCGACGGGTCGCGAGACGCCGGCGTTCGCCTGCCGCCTAAATAAAGCTCCGCATGTGTGCGCCCCGCCTCGCCGCCCTACGTCGATGCCGCCCGTCGACGTCGACGGCGACGTCTTCGTACCGTCGCGTACCTACAACATACGCAAGCTAAACTAACTAACAACACACTATCACATGATTCAGGCATTCATTAACGATCAACAAAAAACTGCCCAATTTGTGCAGCTAGTGTACAAAAATGAGCGATTGTTTCATTTATGAATAAATACTGCTCGCGTAAGTAAGGTGTTCTTGAGAATGAGATTCTCAAGAATACCTTACTTACGCGAGCAGTACCTAAAGCACCTTGTTTGATATCGATCAAACAAATCTAACGAAGTTATCAGATCTACCTAGAAATTGACAAAATAAAACCAGGTCTAGTTAATTTGACGGGTTCAGTGACTCAGTGTGCAGGTTCATGGCGATTATTGGATGCACCCTCGCACAGCTCATGCAGCAGTTAGTCAAAACGGTTCACATGATAAAATTATTAAATTATTTTATTATAATTCTAACTTTACATTTATAGGTATAACCTATATCTTGTTATCCATAAAGTACGGTATACAATCTGTTTTTGAGATAAAAACTCTTACCGTCAAGAAACCAAACCGACGCTATGAGAAATACCTACTTAATTAAGTACATAGCTTTTATTTGTACTATTTATTCTGTGGTTTTACTACTTTTCAGAGAACACTAAAACCGCAATTTAATATTTAGCAGCTGGGATCAGGTCATCGAACCCGATGTTTAATAAAAAAATACCACCCCTATTATTGAACGTTCGATAATGCTGCTGATAAGGATCAAAATCTGCAGTTTCTGATTTGTAGCATGGCCTGGCCGTGTGTTAACAAATAAAATCAACGTTTACGATTATTTCGGCCTGCACGAAATGTTAGAATAATATTTGTGAGTCCTTAGATACCCAAAGTCCACCACAATGATCACGATCATTTAGGATAGAGAACTATGCATTTACGTGCACTCTTTTAATGATTTTACCAATTTCGATTATTTGCATTTATAAGCATCACGCCTTATCCAATAAATGGATTCCCGATTTCCTTTAGGGACGGTCTTATTCTCAAACTGACAGTCATCAAGAAAAAAAATTGATCAATCAAAGTATGAGTGCGTTAGATTTAATGTCATCTACATTCAGCCGAAAGTCGTCTATTGCTGCGAATATAGGTATAGTTATTTGCCTATTTATAAATTTGTAGTAAGTAAATAAATTTATTCTTTGTTGTAGGTGTGAAATGTCGGGATAGTTAGACGACATCCCCGTAAGAGCTATGGCGCGCACAGTGCTAGCGGGTGGCACGCTGCTCTGCGCGCTAAGCATCGTGCTGCAAACGCGCGCGCTCACCCTGTTGCCGCACGACGTGCGCCCCGGGCACGCTGTCAGACACTTCATTGGCAACCACTCAAGATACACGCTCCTAGATCCAGAGTTCGCACCCTACTTCACTCTCCTCGATGACGGCCTACTTATGACCACCGCTGATCTAACACCCTTACTCAATCAACCTGTCAATCTAGCTATACTAGAGCAGACTCCTTACAGCAGTGCAGCTCATGCCATTCATCTCCTAGTAATGGATCGACGGCAGATGCTACATTTCACCGCGACCGACGGATTGATAGGAGCAATTTCAGAAAATGCTCCACCGGGCACTGTCGTGGATCTTCTACCCATTAGAGCTACGGCCCTAGTCGATGTGGGTCCACTAGCTTATAAAATCATTAAAGGAAATGAAGACTCTATATTTTCACTACGGCAGAAAGGGAAAACCGAAACTAATTCGGAAGTTAAGTCAGTTGTAACAGATGGTGATGTTGAAATGATCGCTACTAAACCTTTAGACGCTGAGGAGAAGAATTTATATGAAATACTAATCCAAGCAACAGACATCCATGGAGCGAATAAAGCTAACCTCGCAGTTCGGGTAGATGTGGCTAATGAAAATGATCATGAGCCACTTTTTGACCAGGATAGCTATTACTTTGCTGTAAATGGAACTACTGATCAAAATGGTCCAAATGGCACCGCACACTGGCAGAGATTCTCTAACATTGGACAAGTTCAAGCTGAGGATGCTGATGGAGATCGGGTGTACTATTCTCTAGAATCACCCAGTAATTTGGCGGTGATAGTACCACAGACTGGGGAACTTATATTAGCTGGTGAACCTGATGGTCATGAAGCTGAATTAAGAGTGCTTGCTCATGATACTGGCTTTCCACAACGTAAAAGTCGACCAGCACGAGTCTTTCTCGATTTTGTAGTTCGTGACCAAAGAGTTTTACCAGTTCTACATCGTGAGAAGCGTCGCGTAACACGGGCTGTTAGACCAACGAAAAGAATTGAGTTTACTGAGGCAGACGGTGAAGTGGAGGGACGTGCTGTTTTCACGTTAGAAAAAGAGACTGATCGGGAGACATTTAAAATTCGGGACGAAAATCCGTGGGTTACCGTTGAACCAAGTGGTGTAGTGAAAGTTAAAAAGAAGTGGGACTATGAGGAATTGGGACCTGAGAAGACCATCGACTTTTGGGTGACTATCACCAACGCGGGAAATGGAGGTAAGTCATTGAAATTAAACAGCAATTTCGAGAAATAATATGTTCTTCTAAACGTATAATATTAGAGACATAAACACAAATGTACGCTAAATTGATAATGTCGCTATGTTAGCTAATATATACTTCTTATTTAAAACTTTAGAAGATAGGCGTGATTTTCTAAGACACCAAAAAGTTTTTCGAAGGAGATAACAATTTGCTGCATTCATATTACGCTGTCAGATGTGATTTAGCTTTGATTAAGTCTTTGAACTTACATAGGTAACTAGATACTGCAAAATAAAATAAACTATAAAATAATGAAAGATGACTTCGTGAGTAAATCAAAAGCTCCAATATTGAACAATTCTCAACGCAATCTAATCATCTCCAAAAGAAAAGGTGTAACGCAATTTAATATTTTTTCGTCGGAGTCGTTCCATTTTTTATCCATCCATCCATCTCTTGAATGTCTCTATCAAGGGCAAATTGAGATAATGATAGGGAAAGAATAGGGTGGGAAGGGTACGGGATGTGTATTATACGGTCCACACGGCGACGGCTTTAAAATTCTGTTAATGTTCGCTTTCATTAACCAATGACGCTGTTTAATTACCTGTTACTCATCTTGTTACTGTGACAAAGCTTTTGTTTCGTTTCATGTTGCCTCTCTGAATAATTGTAGTACACTTATCATGACACAGGATAAGTTGGCATAGAAGCACTTTATGACTGGCGGAAGTAAACTTATTTGATGAGAGAACCATCTCAAAAGCTTGAACATAAGCACGGCAATATTAGATAATTTATAACCGTGACATAATCTAATATATTATTGAGCAGTAGGTAAGCCATGATGACACACTGCATTTTTCCTTTGATGACAGCATTACGAGACAAGTTAGGCGCAATCGATTTTTGTATTAAAAATAAAGCGTTAATGTAGTAATATGGTATACGTGCCGCATGCACCTGTCGGATCGAATGGTGCAGTGGAGCATGACGCCGCCGTGGTCAGGTCCGCGGTCCAACCCGGTCACGAGCACTCACGAGCCACCGACAGCCTCCGACGCTCCCATCACGACAAGCTAATTGTTTACTCTGTCGAAACGTGTCTAGCCTTAGGAAAGGCCCTTTTACCTAATTATTGTACCTAATAACGTGATTTGTATTCAGTTGCCGCCTCGCAAACATATTTGTATTAGAATTTTTCAATATTACTTTGTGCCGTTTTATTGAATTGAGCAATGCTCTACATCGTTACCGAATTTTATGTGTCAAAATTCTGCCGAATTCCCTGAAACAATGATCATTTCGTTCTCACATTGTTTGTTTTTAAAGAAAAACATAGCAGTGATTTTGTATGTATTGTTCATTTTGTTGCTGAGCACAGTGAGCACATGTTAACTGGGAACTGAAATAAAATTGTCAATATTTACTTTATTATGCAGATTCTTTTCCGAACAAATACCCAAATTGACAATGCTTCAAAAGAATATTTTGGGCATCAAGTTGGTATTGTAAAATTATATTTAGCTGAATTATTCCAGCATTCGCGTCAAACAGAAGGAACTCAACAGGAGTAGTGGCGTTCGTTACTCTCGACCTAACACTAATATTACCCCCAGGTATTCTAGACAGATTAGATTCTATAAATAAAGTACGCACCTCATCTGTCATAAATTAGCGATGGCACGAGTGTCCGGCGCGTGTGGAATGCCCATTAGGTACAATGGCTGTCAGGTGGAATGGTAGCAGGTTGCATTGTGACCACGGCTGCCACCGTGCTGAATGCGTGGATAATCGGGGACCTGTCGCACGGCCCGGCCGCTCTGCTCCGTTTCGCTTCCGATTCTACGCATCGTAATTCGTGACAATTACCGTAGATCTATGTGGAATCTTCACTATTAATGTTTTGTTTTTTTTTTAATCTGGAGCACATTAAATTGTTTCATAACCATGGCAAATTAATATTTCTCTAATAAAGACCTAATGCTTTTTGGAGCGAATAATTTGCACAGTTGTTTACTGTTCGAAGAACTGACACTGAAAACAATTATAAAACTTAAACTTCTAAAGATAAAAATCAAAGTAGAGCATCCGTTTATACGCCGTGGTCCAGTCGAGAGTTATCGGACATTAACAAAATAAATCGGGAAGGGTTTTGTTTAATTACATCATCGGGGCAGACGCATCCGAGGTGGGTGGGCGATACAAGCCGCGAGCGCCGAAGCACCCCGTGTCCCGGACCTCGCCAGGAATCTAATAATTATCATTATTGTGTGGATAGTGGTTTCAATTATATAATAGTGAACATGCAGGATTTCTTTACTTACCTGTGAGAATACCCCTTGAATTTTTAAAACCAATTTTAGAACTTTCGTTCCCTTTGTAACGTTTGTAGTTTAAGTTGATGGATCTATTATTTATTTCAAACACCACATTAAACTTAGCTATGGCGTTGATGAAACAATTTTGTGCTGCGGCCCACAAGTCGGTTCGTGACGAAGTACTCGAGGGAGCCTCGTCAAAGCACCTTTGTCTACTGAAAAGCGTGCTCTATTGGCAAATTAATTCTCTATTTTGCTCCAGCAACGCTTCTCTTTGAACTAATCGACAACACTTTGAAGTGTTTTCAGAACCTTCATTCACTTTTACCTTGAAGAGGACTGCATTGACTTTGCTAAAATCATTGAAATGAAAAATAGTCGGTGTCCCGTTATTCGAAGAATATTTTCCAACATATGTATAAAAGATTAGTTTTTATAAGGGTGTTGCATATAGCGGTATATTTTCAAGCAATAAAGCGGCTGGTCCGTACAGGTGTGCCGTGAGCCGGAGTGGCATTTTAATCCTGCAAGAGGGATGGCGCATTGCAAGGAAGAAGGAACGTTCAGTCCCAAGAGTTATCAATTATCAGGATGCAGCGGGACAACTAAGTCGTATATTATATATTTATTTTATGAGTTACGTAATTGTTTATATCTGGAATATAGTCCGAATATATTTTTCACATTTTCACAACATCGTCCTAAAAAGCATCAGGCGAACATTTTCTCGCATTTTAGTAAGGTTGTTTTTGCTGCGATTGTTACTTTTATAAAGCATGGTGTATCAAACGGTTTGTTGGTGCTACAGTCAGTGCGGTCGGTCACTCACTTTATTATTTGTAGATATTGTAGTTCATTTCGAATTGATGATAGCGTTATTTCTAAATTAGTGTAACTATTTCTGTCATTCACAGAAATGTATTTATTGAATTCTGTCTATCGAATCAGTATTTTTGTTATTTCAAAATGTTCGTGAGAAATAATATTATATTCAATCAACCTCAAAGCCTTCAATAAAGAATGACATACGCAAATGCAATCAATAATAAGTGATAGCACAATTGAAATTTATTGCTTCAATAATCTCTTTTGGAAAACCATTTTCAGGTGCCGCTTTCAAAATTAAGTTTTGAGAATAGGTGTAGTATCGGTTGTATCGGATATCGAGTTCACGCTGGAGGTTTGCGCTGCAATAGTGCGTCAAGTCGAATCGATAATTGAAAACGATAGCTGGTGTGACGTACGTCAACCGCGCCGTCGGTCGCCGTCGTCGTCGGTTAGCAATTGGCACATCCGGACAGGGGTCTGGGCGTCGGGAGACGATTTAGAGACCAGCCTAGTCTGTTTTAGATTAGACGTCCCATATGTTCCGTCAGAGGAAAAGATTAGGCAAAGGAATTTCCCCCGCGTTAACTACGTTATACTATATCTGTCTATAGAGCAAGCGCTGCAGTATTGAATCGCGAATAATATTTTGGTGTACTTCGATCACTAATAAAGAACTTGGTGATCGATGACTGTAATGAATGAATATACAATAGCAATATAGGTGAACGTCGCGGACCGGTTACGGGCCGTTTGTGGTACTTTGTTTGTTAAATTCAGTCGTCATTCAATCAATGGGGATGGGTGCGGGCGTCGCTCGCACAACAATCGCACTGGCTATTACTGGCCAATTCCCCTCATTGTGACCACTCGCCGCAATTACGTATGCGCACTTCCTATGGTCGACCCCAAAGCCATGATCACCACACACCACATCTGCTCTCGTATCTTTTTTGCTTTTCACGGTCCCTTTATGAGGATGCATCTTGACTGTTAATAAGTGCTAATAGCCTTAATTAGAACAATGCAAACGTTGGTTGAGGTCTTTTAAATTTCTATGGTTGAGGTCATGTGAAAGTTGTTTCTTTTATTTGTTTGCAATAATAATCTGTTTGTTCCAGGGAATCTATTTAAGTGGTTTTCAGTACTTGTTTGACAAATATTCGTCTTTGCAAACATACAATAAGTATCCCAATCAAATATGTTGGCGTGTTCCATTCGTAATTTTCTTCTCTTCTGAAGGGTCTAGGGTCAGCCTGTGAGCCGTTAATAAAATTTGCTCACTCCCCTCATTTATTTTAATCAAAATACGTCTCAGTTGTGTATTATGGACGCTGTGGTCGACCCTGATTATTTCTGGGGTTCCATATTTTATTGTTGGTAAAACTAGAGCCATTCGGCTGAGAGGGGTATATTTTAACAAACGCCTGGACTGAGCCGCAATTTTTCTAAAGAATATTTTTTTGCATTCTAAGGCCCTTAAATATTTGTATAATTGCTTTATTTTGGTAAAATTACTAAAACATACTTTGATTTATATGGTTAGGGCAACTTGGTTCGAAAGCGATATTGGGCGACTGTTTTAACACATCAATGGTGTTCCGTGTTAGGTAGGTATGTGTACTTATTGGTACAGCGTGTACGGCGAGTCGTGATCGTGAGTGATGCGCATATATCTCTCCTATAATTACATCTAACGCATTGGTAAACAGCAGAGGCGTCGGTGCGGGAGTGCTGCGATCTCGTCTGCCCATTTATAGGCTTTCACTCTGATTGTGATTTGATTGCGGTCATTTGCTCGTCTACCTAAACGGCGACCGCGATGCGTTTACACGCTCAACGAACGTTAGATTATCACAATTTGTTAGCCGAGTAATAAATTGCTTGGCCGCATTTGAGTTTAAAACGATAACAATCACGTTTGCGTAACGTCTCTTTTACATAAAGATACGAGCTTGATCTCAAAGGATATCCATCTGTCTGTGAGAATGAAACAGTGCGACCTATAGTCCTTTCTAATCTTATCATCACTAAGCGACCCCTAATTTGTCCTTCGGCTGGAGCGCCGTGAAAGTCTCGTGATATCGATTTAACGTAACCGTGCTCGTAAATCAGAGGTTACTAACACGTAGAATTTTGGTGTTCGATGCTCTCTCAACTAACGATTATAGTTGATGAATGTCGCAATAGATCTCCGTCAATCGGATCGCGGTGTGTGATGTTGGTCTATCAATAGTAGGAGTACGTCGTGGTACATCGGATCGGCCAGCACGCAAGCATGAAGGCATTAACAGGCGTGTCATTTTACAACACTGTGTATGATGGTTGTGCTTATTACTATGACTGTTCACATGACCTCGGCACCTCCAAATGTCGTACTAGGAATGTATGTTTATTCTGCTTATTTGGCTGAAATGGATTTCTTGATCCGTTCTTTTGTTTATGTGATTATAGGTTTGAATAAACTCAGTTCAAGCTCAATACTTGTTTTAGATACGATGGATTATTTTGTATCTAGTCCAGTGCTTATTTTGAAAAGTTTATCAGGTCTACCTTTTTTTCTAACTTTACTTTATCAGTCGGTTTGGTTTTTATCAGGTCTGTTCTTCAATCTGAACCGGGTTCTAATTTTTCTAACTCGTTTTCACTGACGGTAATAGTACATTATGATATAAGTGTGGTAAGTTGAAAATTACAGCCGAGGCGATATTGCTTGCCCGAGCCGTAGGCGAGGGCTAAAAGAAAGCAGAGGCTGTAATTATCAAAGCGCACGTATGTCATACGACGTTTTATAACATATTTGCGAGGAAATAAATAAAATAGGACTTCGGAATAATTTTTACTTCTTAACAAATAAGCGATGCGCGCGCGTTCGCGCGTTTTTTTCAGGCATAGGCACAAAACAGCCAGTATTATTAATAAAGTAAATAAATATTTTTGTTTTTATTACAGACATTAATGGTTGTAATTTATTGTCAAAATTAATTAAATTAAAGAATTAAATGTTTATTTCTTATATTTTATCTCCCAAAGTTAATTTTATTCATAAAATGTTGACTACTTTTCTGAAATAAAAACTCTTTGCTAAGATTTAAAAAAGTACCGTTCGTTTTGACGGAGCATCTTGATAAACCGTGCGATTTACTTTACATTACCGCACAAGTGCGTAATGAGATACATTACGATATTGAAATTGGTGAAATAAGAGACCCTTTACGAGCAAATATGTTATAAAAATATATTTCAGTGACATTTCGACGAGACTCCTGCAGAAACAATATACTGTTTGTTAAACATTTTTTGCCCACCTTGCAAAGTTAGTTTAGTGCACATTCGCTACGCCTGTAGCTAAAAGAGCTTGTTTGAAAGTTTTATTTGTGCTTATAAAACACACTTCGGTTATGTAAAAATGAAGCTGTGTGCTATCGGGGTGTGGCAGGAGGTGCGACGCAAGTATCGCACGGCGAGCCGCGTGCAATGCGGTCGTGCATGCACTTCATTCCGCATTGTTCGGTTTCGCAATGGCCGTTCTCGAGACCTCTCCAAACACATCCAAGATTGACGTTCACAGTTTGTACCAGACGGCTTAAAGTTCACCCTACCAAGAATGGGGTGGCTCTGCAAGACGTACTCAAGTTGAACGTTCCAATCCTATGTTACATACGAGCAAATTTATGTGCGAACATGCATGAGGTTCTGCAACTGCTAGTCTTGCAATATAACATTTCGATTCATAAGTACATTTACTTGTTTATCAGAACAATCAACACGGTACTCGAGACAGCACATAGAGAAGATTTCACTCACACGGTGAAAGTGTTTTGAGAACAAAAAATATGAAACCATATCAAAATTCAAAACATATCAACAATTTCTAAACTAATGTGACGTGTCCAATAGACAGTCATTTAGCGATGCGCGATGGCGAGAGGTTTTTTTCGATTGTTTCGATTGTTCAAACATCTCGATGGTTTTCGATTGTTTCGACTTGGACTCGAGTCCGACTCGGTCTGTTTGATTGCGACTGGCGCGTTCATTCGCGAGTTGTTCGTCGATGGATTGTTTCGATTGCTCAAACATCTCGATGGTTTTCGATTGTTTCGACTTGGACCCGAGTCCGACTCGGTCTGTTTGATTGCGACTGGCGCATGGCGCGTTCATTCGCGAGTTGTTCGTCGATGGTTTACAGTTTCGCGAGTTCTTGACTTGCGTTGTGATTGTGAATCCATACTAATTCTTTCAACAAGAGCAATCGAAAATAAAATCAATACCATGAGGGAATAAAATGTGAGTAGTTAACTTACAGCGAAAAGGTACTCAGATATAAGGAATTAAGAAAATAAGTAAATGTTTACCAATTACGCGCGGCACGCTCGACTTGAGTCGGGCACGCTCTCGCTTCTATCTAACTAAAATGCACCTCGGCTTGATGCATGCAATGCAATCGACTGACCCGGGTGACCGAGCGAGACTCGGTGGGTGAGAGTGACTGATTCGACCAATCGAAAACGATTCCGGTCGATTCCGCTGACTCGAAACAATCGAAAAACATCTCGATTGTTTTGTAGAACGGCGAGTCGATGGTTGACTCGATGGTTTATTTTAACGACTCCGATTCTTTCGATTGTTAAAACATCTCGGAATCGCCCATCGCTAAGTCATTTACCAAAACATACAGTTAGTCGCTCGAGTGGGTACTTACATGAATGTTTGTCAAGCACACGCCAAGGCGGCTGTGGTTTTTAATGCGCTTGACATAAAACTTATCCGTAATGTCGCATCAGCATGTGGTATCAAGTGTGCGTCAAGTGAGACACCTCTAGTATAGAGGTGTGGCAGGTTCACGCACTGGGTTCAGCGTCTGACTCGAAACAGAACGACCGATACACAGTGCAGTTGCTTCTAATAATAGCCAACACTGGCCATATGGGGATCTTTATTATATCACGCCAAGCGCTTTGTTTCTGCCACATAATTAGGCCGCTTTCTTGATTTCACATAAAAGATATAGTTGAAATGTTTATGTTTCAATAACAATATAAAAGAGTTAAAAATGAGAAACTTTACCCAAATATCCGCTCTTCTTCATACCTACACACATTAGCTGGCGATTTGTAGATTCGAGCACATAGACTAAGTGGGTTAAAGTAATTCATAGATTCCATAGTTTAACGATGAATGCTGTGTGTGTGTGCCACAGTGCGGGAAGATATGCGAGCGTGCGTTTAATTTATTAAGGATGGACGGCAGATTGGGGTCTGCGTTCGGTGGCTTTATTAAGATTTATAGCACCTTTGGGATTTGGGCGCAATTATCAGCAGACTCCTTAACACCCATGGGAAATATCGTAAGGGACATAACACCGTCAGACCCTCGCCGACATCACCATCGATCCATAAAATAAAGCTAACAAATGGATTAAGGCTCTTTCAAACAGGCGCGACACGCGATGAAATCGCGCGCGACACAAAGGCACCGCAAGTCGCGCAACGAGCGGTGCTTTTGTGTCGCGCGCGATTATATCGTGTGTCGCGCCTGTTTGTAGGAGCCTTTACGCTGGTTGGTCCACCCGGCTTAAAAACTTGTATGTGTGAAAAATACTCACGGAAATAGTCGTGAGAAAGTTCCTATACCGGCTACTCATTTCTTGCACAACTCCGGGTAAAAAATAATAACTATTATCCGTTCTTATAAATGTCCACGTCTAATTACTAACAATTTAATCTTTAAATGTTAGTAACGCCGCTATACGCTTTTTAACAAAATTGTTCTTACAACATTTCTAGAGATTCTCTCTTTTAATGAATTTTGTATCAAAGATTATGTTTTGGCCCTAAAAGTAACTAGAAGCTCTATTTTAAACCCTGCATTGACGGTCTTGGATTTCAAGCTCTTAAAAAATTTTTTTTAGTTCAATCGTGTGTTACCTAGAAAATTCCATGAAAGAAGCGGGAAACAACAAAAATCATGATTTAAATCTTATCATGCATAATTCCACGAACGGCCGCATGGTAGAAACGGTCCATTCATCATCATGAATGATTATGGAACACGTTTCCCCTTTTAATTTGCATTCTGTAGGACATAAACCTCTTGATTAATTGTGTAGAGTGCGAGTAGTGTTAACATGTCAGCTCACGCTGTTTTTGGGTTTACTGCCCGTTTAATTGGCGCAATCATAGTTTCACCAAATGTCGACTATGTTCAGCAGTTCGTTATCTCGCTTGACGTTTAGTTCTGATTCGGGACTGGCAGATGATGCTGAAAATTAACGGGTTTCCGCTGCTGTCGTGCACATACAATTTGGCTGATTCCTACCCGATTATAATAAACCTCAATTGCTAACTTGGTGTGAGGTTCTACTTTCGACACGGGCAGCGGTCGTCACGAAAGATTACGATCTACGAACATTCTAAAATTTGTTTTGGTTATGTAGATACGCTCGATGCCATGCACCGCTCAAGTCTTTCCAATCAAATTCAAATACAAGTTATCGATCCGAAGACATTTGATTTATTAATATTATGTTAAGCTTCACTATTTCATCTGTTAAAATGCATTCCAAAACATTACTCTAACACGCGATCGAAATTCAGAATCCGCAGGGGTCCTGACACCTACTGTTACGGGCATGGTTACATGGTTCATTATATTTTTAGTATTGGTTTATGATATCGACTATTTGAATCGGTAAATGGTTATTGCTTATTATATTACTTCCTTATCTTCATGCTCTTATAGTTTCTGGGTGATACCCCATCTCGTCGCTTACAATATAACCAACCGCTAAATCCTCGGCTTACAAAACCTATTACACAGAAACATATTATGTTTATTGTTTACCATTCCACAAAGCGTAAGATGGAACTATTAGAAATGATTAAATACGACCCTTCGTACCATCATACCATTCATCCGTTTTTCTCTAGGCTTCGTAAGAAATATTCGAGAACCGCGCTAAGTGGCACCACTAGAAAGAAAAGAGCGTTAACTACTGGTCAAGTGAATTGGTTCCCACAGCAATCCGAACTAGTGCACTACACAGTAGGTACATGACAAATAAGGATTGTAGTTTTCTCATTTTGGATGTAACTACAGTTATATCTATCGATATTTTGCAATATCGTATCTCAAATACTTGTTCTATATCTCGTTTTTATACCGACATGAAATTGTTAGCAGTCCAAAGATAGGAAAGGAATATAAATGTAGCTTTGGCGACCTTTAACCCGCCACGTTACGGAGATATTCTCGACCGATGGCGCTCTCGAAGATAATGCACGCAATGGTTTCGATCTTTAATTGCAACGTAACGCTTTCTAATCCGAGTTTACAGTAAAACATTGAATCGCAAGGAGTGAAAACTTACTCCTATTTCCTTTTATTGCAGCTGCAGCGTTGATTAATTGCGTTAAATTGAAACAGCATTAAGTTTAACAAGAGAAAACTACTGGCAATTGTTCAACAGTGTAGGAGCGTACATTGTCTTGGATGAAACTAAGCAGCTTTCCCGCGGTCTATCTGTTCAAGTCAGCATTACTTTGTATCTGAGGGCGTAATAGACCACCTAATGAAATTATCTGCAACAATGTAATTCGTGACCGGAGCCCCGCACAGTCATCGCCAGCCGGGCCACTCGGCACTGGCGAGCATCTCAGCCGCAATCCCTCCGGCGAAATTGCACTTCATTTGCGTGCACGCGGCTTACGATCCCCAGCGACGTTCTCACGCCCTTCACTGAACCGAACCTTTGAAGATACTGTAGACGCATCATCACGTGCATTCCGAACGTTACCGAGCTTGCTAATAGAGCCCTGACACACTCGTGTATATTATTTAGAAATCCGACTTATACAAGTTTAATTACATATCTTTCAGATTGATATCGAAAGATGTTTTGCCGCATCATCCTATCCAACTCTCACGGCTTATGATAACGTCGAGTTGTAATGCAGGCGGGCTCGCTTAGTGCTCTGTTGTTCTCTGAGGATCTGGTATTCTATGGTCGTTACATAAAAATACGAGACCGTGCATAGAAACGTGTTTAATCGTCAATGCTGGCGATGCAATGTGGGCCGGGCTCATCCTGCGTTTGGAGCGAGAGGGAGATACGTCTCTTGCACGCGATAGACAAAGCTGACGATGCAACTTTTGATATCATAATTAAGCCGGGACGACCGGCGGCGGGTAAATAATAGTAGTTTATAAAACTGTCGCATAATGAGGGGTATTAAACACGAGTGTGTGTTTACAAACCGAGCGGAGCGAGGTTTGTAATAGTATCACACGAGTGTTTAATACCTTATTATGTGCAGTTTTATACAACTTTTTATCTACTTTCATACATTGAGATTGAATATACTAAAAAAAAGATCAAAAGTTCAAAAAGTAAGACATACTTTACTGCTTATGATATTATTGAAGTTTTGTATAAGTCATTTCCGTCGCCGCATCTAAAATATCGGGCGGAGTCAAATTTCCTTCACATTCACTGGTAGGTATCAGACATTTTTAAGCAATAATAGAATAAAACACTAAATTCAGAAAAAAACGTAAAAATGGCCCCAAAAACCCAGCTCTTCACCGCACTTTAGCGCAACCACAGATAAGTAAAATTTACACAACAAAACTTCACGCTTCCGTATATATGTAAAGCCCCATCCACACGCTGGCTGTTTGTCACAAACACCGCAAACAGCACACAAAGTGACACACACATCCTTTGATCTGGCAAGAAAAACCGACACCGATGCCGAACACTGCCCAACACAAACACAAACAGGCAAACAACGACAAACACTCATCCACATGTCCGTGTTTGCTGTTGGCTGTTTGCCATTGTTTGTCAAGCATGTGGATGGGGCTTAACGAGTTCGATTAAAAAAAGTTATGCATTCTCCTTCGTGATTTAACTTCTTGGTTAACCTGTATCGTAATGGAAAAAAAATTATTTTATAACATTATTTTGTTCGAGAAATAGTGTTATAATGAAATTTTTTTTTTCTATTTCGGTATTGTGTTTATAAAGTATGTCAATATAAACTCGTTTAAAATTTTATAATTAGAATTTTACGACATGAAAGTAGATAAAAAATGTTTATCTTATAAGCTTAAATGAAGATGATTTTTAATAACTCGACTCGTTTGGTCATTAAATCGAAGCTCGTCGGCGTTAAGGTCGTTTAGTCATGCTTCTAAGTCACACGTGAGTCGGAGCCGTCGAACCGTTGATTAAAGGCACCTACAAACAGGCGCGACACGCGATATAATCGCGCGCGACACAAAGGCACTGCTCGTTGCGCGACTTGCGGTGCGTTTGTGTCGCGTGTCGTGTCGCGCCTGTTTGTAGGAGCCTTAACATGAGTGAAAATGAATGAATATGAATTGGAAAAGTTCGTAATTAAATTATTGACTATATTTAAACAATGGTCTTTTCGGATAAAATTGACGAAACTTCACTAACTCGATAGATAAACTTTAAGTTTTCTAAACTTTAACTACTACTTTTTTTCAGATTATTGATTTTTCTTTGACAGTCGTTACGGGTAGTCAGAAGCCCGAAAGTCTGACAACCAGTCATACCAAGGGGTATCGTATTACCCAGTAACTGGGTTGTGGAGGTCATATAGGCAGTCGCTCCATGTAAAATACTGGTTTTCAGCTGCATCCAGTTAGACTGGAAGCTGACCCCAACATAGTTGGGAAAAGGCTGGGCAGATGATGATGATTATTGATTTTGCCTTAAGTACTTACCCAAGTAGTTTTAAAGCTAAGCATTAGATAAAGTCAGGAAAGAGAATACAGCGAAGTATGATATACAATTTATGTATCTGCTCTTCATCACATTTTTAATTTTCTTCCATGTTGAAATCGCACTTAGAAAGTAGTAATTATCGTTAGTAATGAATCTCGCGAATACTTATTATCTGCAAATCATCATCTGCCTAGCCTTTACCAAACTATGTTGGGGTCAGCTTCCAGTCTAACCGGATGCAGCTGAATACTGGTATTTATAATACTTATAAATAATTATACTTATTATCTGCAAATAAACAATAAAATTAAAATAATTATTTCTAATTTTACTTATTGCTTTTTTAAATTAAAAAATGAATTTTGTACTTAAACACAAATACAACACATAAATCTTTTTTTTTATTGACTTCATAGCATAGGCTATATAATAATATAGTCTATTTAGTTGCTTAAAATGTAAATAAACGGCGGCGTATCGTTCTTCGTCGTTTACATGTCAAGTAAATTCAACTTTGTCCTACGAAATCCCCTACACTAAATACAGAAGCTTAAACATTTAAAATCACACATCCTAAAGCTTTCCAAGTTGATGCTAAATCCCTAAGACATGGTATGCCGAAGGTCGTAGTTCCGTGCATTTTTATAAATAACTTCGCACACTGGCGAGCGGATGCACGTGTGAGACGCCCTCGACGACTTTTTATTGCGTTGCATTTTGTCGCACAAGCGCGGCAGCGGGCCGCCCCTTTGCACTGCGTCATTGCACCCGCAGATTTCTGTAATGAACAAACACGACTTTGGTGCGTCTGTGTTGTCTTTGTTTTCCTGGGAGGCCCCAGGCCAAAAAGGCCACATTGGCAGAATCGTAAAAGGATAATGAATTATAATAATTATGACGAAGACAGTCAGTGTTTTTCTTTTTTTCGCTGCACTACGTAGGTATAATCAAAAGATTGGGATTGGATTGATTGGTATTTTAGCACTGAAAAATCCTTCACCAATGGGATTTAATACGATTAACTTAACAATTAACTGTCCATTATGATTCATAATGTTATCCTTTTATGATTCTGCCAAATTGGCCTTTTTAGGCCCCCTGTTTGCTATATCTAAGTGTAGGTACTTACTATATTGTTTTGCTAATTATCTTTGGATGGTAACATTTTATTATGCAGGTATTTAAATTTTCTTCCTTTATTTTCATTTTAATTATAATAAAACTCACGCATTGAAGCGGAATTGTTGACTCAACAGCATCAATTTGCTCTTGTATCGTTCACAACGGATATCGGTTCTTGTTCTTTTATAGGCGCTCCCTTTTTAGGGATTTGTCGAAATATTTACGCCCCATATTGTATGAAATTCCAAACAATGCGATCGGCCGCGCGCCTCGTAGGTACTCTAGAAGCACACGTGCGCACTTACGCTCATAGATTAGTCAGCCCGTTGAATAAACAGAACCGACACGTAGGCACTATTGGCCCCATTGGGCGCTATGTTTTTACACGGTTCTATGAATATTTTTCAAAGATTAAAGAATATTTTTAAAAGTTCGTCTTTATGTTGTGCGTAAGCGATGTAGAGTCGCTTTTCACGCTCAAAGTATTTTTTTTTCTAAAACTAAGATAATCAGACGAAACAGCCACAAGCACAATAAAACTAATTCACTTACTCTAATGTATAAGTATCACTTCCGTTTTTTCTATCCTTAATTTAATGAAACCAGATAAAATAATTGACATTGTCATTTATTATTTAAAAACGCAAAGAAACGTTATTATGACTTGCCAGTATATGTATGTAAATACCCAAGTCAGAAAGAAGAATGACACATGGTGAAAATAAAAAATAAACTTTTAGAAAGTTTCGTGGCGGGAATTAGCTATTCTCTTCTTCAATTTTGCAACATTTTTGAACAGTGAAAATACTGTTATATACTTTATGCCTGTTTCATTTTTTCGCAATCGAAGTGAAAAGCAGAGTGTATAACTCGGGCATAAACGAGCCATTTTACCCCTCAGCTTATATATAGGATATAAACGTATCGTGGTAAAATGGCTTCTTTTATGCACTAGTTGCACAATCTACTATGATTTTGTATTATCTTACTAGGTAATGTCATAAATTATCCGTATTTACTCCGACGAAATACGGTTGCAGTAGCGACCGTATTTTACGCGTATATTATAGAGCAATAACTGTCAACCAGAAAATATGTTTTAAAAATATTTATGCTAAGTAAAACTTGTATAAAAGCTGTTCCACTCTTGCTACAAATAAATAGCCTTTTGGCTTATGGAGCACTCGATAATGAATCGAAATATTAGGTATGTTGAGTTACTGTCAAGGATTTTTAATAAAAATTACAAAATAATTTATTACCCATGCATCGCATGCATGGGACAGATACTCCCATATTGGCTTTATCCCTTGAACATTATCCTCCCGAACAATACCGTGAGAGCACAAGCCTATTACGTATTCATCGAGCAATGAGCTTTCGTTTATTTTTTTCTGAGAAGACATGGTGTAGATGGATGAGCGGCTGTGTTAGTGGGCGAGAAGCGGAAATGGAACTTGAATAAATTGAATTGTGTGACTATGATTGCTTCAATATGGAAATGTACCACAGTCACAGTACTAAGATGTTTTATTCCAATCGATTCTATAACAACCAAATCGGGTAACAAATCCGATTAAGGGGAAGCGCTAAGGTAGCCCGCGATATTTAAATTTTCTTACGTTTTTTGCAATTTGCTGGTCAGTATTAAGTTGTACGTCGATCAAAATATGATTCACGGCCGTAACAAATATGTATTTATAGAATCCTAATCATTAGAATCAATAATACAACTTGTTATGTTAGTATAATCCCAAAATGTCAAGATTTTATGAAATAGTCATTCTTTGGGATTACTTGGTCTTAGAGAGTTGTGTTGATGACTTTAATATTCTGTAAATACATATGTCTTACGGCCGCGAATCATATATTAATGAACGTACAAATTGCAAAAAACGTAAACAAAATTGAATTTCGCGGGCTACCCTGGCGCTACTTTTGAATTGAAAACATGTTCATTCAAATCGATTTCGTTTACTGAATTGCAGAATTCAATAATGTAGCTGGTAAAATTTATGTGAACTATTTGCTAAAGTAAAGCAATTCCTTTGATTTACGAGTGCCAGTGGGGAATGAGTGAAGAATCCTGTGACCCGTCAAAAGAGGCGGGTGCTAAAGGCGAGAACGACATAGCACGGGGTCAGACATCGATCGAGGCGGGCGGTGGCGGCGGCACATGTAGACACGAGAGAACAATTGCTACAACCCGACACCACTTTTCTACAAGCGATAGGATGTACTATGTATCTATAGGCGCGTTCAATAAGCATAGTCCATAACAAATTAATATTGTCGATGGTATGTAAAACGCCGTAGAGCAACGCGAATAGAGCAATTGGACGTGGTTATTATGCATCTATGGGGTACTAAGGTTGTCTAACTTGATTGTAGCAATTGTTCATTTAAAACACTCAGTACTTCAAAACTATTGTCTAAGAAAATAAAATATCCTCCCCCAACCCAACCACGATTTAGCTAGGTCTACAGGGGGCTTACTCTCCAAACTAATTTTAATTCCAATGAGATGCTAATATGATTCCAATGTTAATTTTACAGTCACGTGATTCGGTACTCTTGAAAACAATATTGTCAACAATTACCCCACGCCAAGCCGGAACCCAATTCCACTTAGTTCTTCAAAATGGACACCTAATCTAAAAATCATTTGGCGCTAGCATCGAACTCAAGAGTACGAAACGTCACAATTCCAATGTCGATCTATCGGAATTAAATTGAAGAGTAAGCACCCAGAATCCATTATTCAATAATAATCCTTAAATTACTTTCATTAAAATTAGCGCGTTTCATGCAAATGCAAATCAGATAAGTACAGTGTTTAAGCTGAGAAATATAGAAACTGTCTCAGCAGACTAAACTGAGGCAAGAATCGATTGAGACAGACAGAGACACGCAGAAACATCTTTACATAGTTTGTATAAGCTGGGCGAGACTGCGACATAATCTAACTGTTACTATTTTGATCGTCTCGACTAAGCTGTTGCAGCAGTGTTCAAACTATCTCGGTTAATACCGCTCGGATTCTGAAAGAAACGGACAAGCCTGTGCTGAGTAGGTACAGCTATACATTTACCGACGCCTAAAATATATTCAATCCTGTACTAATTTTTTATCTTTTATCTTTTTTAAAAAACGTTGCCCCACACTAGGAATTACTCCTGTATCGTGTGGGTGCGTTTACAAACATTTAAATTCACATACACAAACAGCCAGACCCGGAACAACTACCTGTAGGCAATACAAATATTTGTTCCGTGCGGGAATCGAACTCGCGACACGCAGCGCAGCAATCGATCGCTCAGCCACTGCGCCAACCGTGTCGTCATTTCAATTCGGTCCTCAAACATGATCAATGCCCTATAATGTGATTAATTCTGTTGGCAATACTCTGTATACGATTACACCCTGACTAATTTACTACTAAATCGATCGAACTAAGACTTTCGAGGTAGACATAATATAATTGGTTCTAGCTGTTTTATAAAAGGCCGTTTCTAATGTATTCTGGAATTTGGGATCTTCCTGATACTTATAGGAGGTCGTATATGTGTTGCGATGGCGAACCCATGCCGCGTCGCGGGGAGTTAGTTCCTTTGGGTGCCCTTTATCTTCTGCTAGTTGAGATGCGCAGGTAGGGTGGTGAGATACTTCTTGTGTAATGTTGATTTATTCAGTTCGGTACAGGTAGAACTGTAGACCAACTTCAACATTTGATGTGTAAAAGGCATGTAAAAGGATATAAAACTCTAAACGAAAGACGAAAGCACCATTTCATAACCATAAATTGCAAAGTACAAAAAATGTTTGTTTATAAATTCCCGTTTTGTGCGTATCAATGGTCATCAGAGCGGGCAGGTCTCCGGAAGGAAGTGAGCGGCTCAATTACCATGCGCGGCCGGGCGTGTGTAACGGTGTGGTCACATGGAAACTCACAGCGATCGATATTAACTGTTGTGGTGATTTACATGGAGCAAATTCAATGTTAAACGCACAATCGGGAACGGAAAGAGACATTTCTGATGAGTGAGGTTCGAGATTATGTTATTTTAGAAGTCAACGATAGTAGATATGGAATTGATATAGTTGTAGCCTAACAGCATTTGTGATTAAGTGCCTTTGGCAACATTTGTTTGACAGAGAAACGAAAAAGGGATACTTTACTTTAATCTGACGTACGTCAGATTAAAGTATCCCTTTTTCGTTCTAAATAACTCAATTTCACTGCGGGTCTTTACGGTTTCCGAGTAAAAGAAACTTATTTTCGTGACGTATTAGGCCCGATGTTGTTTAGTTCCCACAATAGTAAGATCGTGACCGCCTAGGCGATCAGGAGCTGTGATAACTCGCCACTCTGCTTTGTTCAGAATTAAGACTTACATCGTGAGGGCATTTAATTGTAAATTGTAGCCGAGATGATCTATCTGTGAATCTTAAAACGTTGCTCCTATTTTATGTGACACACATTCGAGTACATACTTAATAATGCACATTATGTATCTTAGTATCTTATTAAAAATCTTTAATGTTTTAAGTAGGTAAATAGATTGACTTGGCCATCGCATGAAAACACAATGTATCACACAAGTAATACATATTATATTAAATTAGATTGTTTAGTGCGATTGCCAAGTCATTCTATTTATTTAAAACATAAAAGATTTTTTATATTGATATGGGTCTCTATAAGATGTTGTTAGGTTAGCTAATTACGTAATAACTTAAGACAGAAGGTCCCTTAAGTTGAGACTGAATAAATTAACCAACTTGGTATTACACGGATCTCAAAACTTTCTACGGTAGAAGAACTGACTTCGGAGACTTGGTTTTTTTACAAGTTATGTTTTTGATGCCATCTCACTTCTTTTTGTATATAGTCCTACTTTTTCCTTTTCAGTAAGTAGAAGTACCGTTTTACCTTTTTTTTAACTTATGCCGTTGACCATTTTACAAGTTACCTTTGAACATAATTATATCTAGGTACCTATCTACACCTATTTATTATTCCATCATTATACATTTTATACAATACAGGTACACTGATTCATCACTGCAAATGTAACCTTGTAATCTTATATATTTTTATGGTATTACAAAGTTATTTATGCAGTTGGTGTATCTAGAAAAGTGGACCGAAATTGCAAAATATTTTAGTTTTTCCTTGATTTATACACTAAACACTAATTGTATTCTAAATTTGAAGCTTCTACATATGTTTGCCAGAAGTGCCTTAGAGTTTTGATGATCGGTCTGTCAGTCAGTGAGTGGTGAGTGACAAAATTAAGAAACTTTGAATAGTTATAATTCATAAACTACTAGTTCAAATTGAATGGAAATATACCGGGTTTATACAATGCCTGCTTGGTTACTGAATATTCAGGCTTCTAATTTTGTCCACAACGAAGTTATAGGGGGGGTCGAAAATGGCCTGAACTGTTTCGAGAAAAGGATGGTACGTACGGCCGTGCTGCTTTTTGCTCGACTTGGCGGGGGCACTGCCACGCCCCCAGATGTGCTTCGTACGTATAAGTTAGTGAGTTAAATAGTTCACACCTCGTGTAATCCATGGTTTATGTACATAACTACAATGAAGAAGTTATATTGCACCTGTCTCTACTGCCTATTCATATTCATAAATGGGATGAATTATCCATGCAATGCCTTTTGATGAGGGTGGTATGAGAAACCGAAACTGTTTCTGTTAATTACTTTGGTTGAACCTTCTGATAACTACACGCAATTAACAAATACGTAATTAAAGGAATGACACTCTTACTTCTAAATCAGTGGCCGTATAAAAATAGAATTTGGTACTTACAGAGAAAAATTTAAAATCACGAAACAATGGATTACAATTTCACAAATGAACATAAAAGCAAGTCGTCGACAAGAGAACTTTACAAAAGTACTTGAGATTAAAAAAAGAAAATCAACTGCGTCCTTTTATATCTACGTCTTATTTATTAACTGGGTACCTACTTACATTCAATGAAAAGGATTCCATACTCTGGTGTAAAGACAAAGTTTTAGTTCAAATATAATTTTCTCTTCCCAGTATAAGCTCGTTCGGCGTAGTTGAGACTGTGCAGAAAGGATATACGTGTACAGTGTACGATTACGTTATAGATAATTAAACATGAATGACACTCTAGCAAGGGTGGCGGTTGGAAACTTACAAGTTTTGTATCAAGTTGCAAACAATAGCACAAGATGCGTGGGCAAAGTGTACTAGGTAACTTGGGTACCTACCCTATTCGGAGGCTTTCATGACGCCTTAACAAATAAACAGTTACGTGTTTATACTATATACCTACTATAGATAGGTATTAAGACTCCTTCAAACAGGCGCGACACGCGACGCGAATCGGGAGCGGTGCCTTTGAGTCGCGTGCGATTCGCGTCGCGTGTCGCGCCTGTTTGCAGGAGCCTCTATTCATTTAGTTGGTGGGACTACTTGGGACATGTAATTTTATTGTGGCTATAAATAGAGTAAATGCAGTGATGAACTGATGACTGATGTTAAATTTTAATAGGTCGGGCGCCCGCCGCTCTGGTGTCCATACTGCAAATACGCCGAGTTCAATTGTTTAATTCTTACTAATTAATTATGGGGACCACGGCCCCTTTTGTTTAAGTGACCCTTAAATGTTGTTTCATTCATTTATTACTTTTTTACGATCAGAGCTGTTTTTGCTGGAATGTCTGTAAATTACTTTATTCAGATTCAGATTCAGATTCTTTATTTGTTAACATAGGTGGTTACAAACAGGTGTTACATTTTCATATGCGCTCTATGCTTTGCCATTTGGCGTACAAATATGATCCAATTTTACATTTAATTATTAATTATCTACGTGCAAATAAAATTATAAAAAAAACAGGAAGCGATGCATAAATATTTTCAAATTGTCAACAATAAAATTTAAAAAATAACAAAAATTAAAATGTCAGGAAAAAATAAAATAATTTAGATAAAATAAAAAAAAAATAAGAAATGTAGAAAATAATATCAATCATAAAATTTAAAATTAATACAGAAATGTCAAAACAATTATTAAATCAATAAACTATACCTTTAATGTCAGCAATTAAATCCAATGTAGCACATAGATGTTGAATTAGGATTGCAATGTCGATTAGTAAAAATAAATAGGTACAGTAATGTCAAAATAGATGACCTAATATTTATTGTCTATAGGAGGCGTTATAGAACCGTCGGCCAAATAGTCCTTCAGCGAGTAGTAACATTTATCAATTAATATTTTCATAAGCTCTTTTTTGAATTTGTCAAGGTTTAAAGATTTTAATGTCTCAGGTAGCTTGTTAAATATTTTTGTGGCCATACAGAAAGTGCTTTTATTCATTAAGGCTGTTCTACCACGTGTGATTTCAAGCTCTAACTTATTTTTGTCTCGTAGTTTTCGATAGTGACTTTTAAAAGCTACTTTGTACTGTGAGACGTGTGTTTTGACAAATATATTTGTTTCATAGATGTACAGTGATGGTAGGGTAAGAATGTTCAGGCTTCTAAAGAACGGTTGACAACTATCGGTGCTACTTAGGCCACACATGGATCTAATACATTTTTTTTGAGCTCTAAATATAAAATCTCTATCGACGGAGTTGCCCCAATACATTATGCCATACCTAAGTGTTGATGCAACATAACCATGATAAGCCGTTAGTACAGCTTCTAGGCCGACAGTCCTTGATAGTTTATACAGAGTTGATATGACAGAGGGGCATTAAATTACACTACGTATACTATACGTGTATAGTATTAATTCGATACAGTACAAAAATAGAAAGCGCCAAAAATGAGTTTTTTTTTTTTTCAAACAAACTAAATAGCTTAAAGTCAGAGTGAAACGCAACCACCCTTTATAAATAAATTTGACTGACCTTAGACGCCTAGGTAACAAAGTCGCGCAGGAGCGCGTGTGTGTGCGTGTTATCTCTCTTGGCGGGGGCGCGGGGGGCGGGCGGTTTAGACCGCTCGCGCCGCCGCCCGCGCCCGGCTGGTTGTTAAGTACGCGCACACACAAAAACACAAAATTTTTAAATTCTCGATGTGTCCTCGATTCATATTAATGCACAAATTATACCGACGGAGAATATTGTTATTTATTAAATCACTGTCCGTCGCTAAGCACTTTAATTCCCGTAATCTTTGTACTGCCAATTGTATGGTGCCGGCGCGCGGCGTTCCTAGGGCTATTGCGCCGGTCACCATACCTTTCTCGGTATGTTCGCAGAGCTAAATCTGCGTTTCCACGGCATTCACCGTAAATTAAAATCATGTAAGTGTATTCTGACGCCGTGTAAGTTACACGAGGCATTGCTGAACACTTTAATGATTACACACACACACAACCAACGTTTAATTACGTATCCTATCACAATAAAAACAGTCAAACACAAAAAAACACTAACACTAAATAATAATATTCCCAAGTTAAACTTATTTAGTGTCTATCACAATAACAAAACAAAATCACAATTATTGTCAGCGAGTTCGACAAAACATAAAGGCGCGGCGGCGGGGGGCTCCCGTATTACGTAACGTACGTCCCGAATGGATGACGCTTGCGCACTGTCCACTGAAAGAAAGTTTTTTAGCAAATTCGCAAGGATCTAGAATGCAATAGCAACACTATTTCTATTCCTTTTACGCGACCTATTTCTATTCCTTTTACGCGCGGGAAAAAGGCGCGGGGGTTTTGCTATGATTGTCACTCTCATAGTGAAAGTGCAAGTGTGTGTGTATTTATTGCTTCGTGAAATATTTGGTTGTACTTGTGCGGCAACAATGTATCTTATACTCAGATTATCGTTTTAAGGTGCATGACCTATGCGTATGAGATAATCAGCTGTTAGGAAATATACATCGTGTTCAAACGTAGCAAAAACTTCAAAAATCATTTGTGACTAAACTACTGCTCCTATTTAATTGATTTTTGGTACAGAGCTTGAAAATGGTATCTAGTATAGGCAGTTTAAAGAAAAGCCCCTCTGTCGTATCAACTTTGTATAGAACATATGCAAATTTATTCATTTTTTTACAAATTTCGTCTGTTTGGGATCTCCATGTCAGATTATTATCAATTACGATGCCAAGGAATTTGGCGACAGTAGTTGACTCTATTGGACTCCCTAAATACTGAATTTCAGGTATCTTACTTGGAATTCTCTGGTAGAAATGCATGATTTTAGTTTTGTCTAAATTAATTAAAAGATTATTATTGTTGAACCAAGATATTATTGTATTTAATGCCATATTTATTTCATTCTCATAAGTCATATTATCGTCACATTGAACTACTGTGCTGTCGTCAGCAAATAGTACCATAGGGTGGTTTATGTGTCCGGGAAGGTCATTAATGTATATTAAAAAGAGGGGTGGTCCAAGCACACTGCCTTGAGGTACGCCGTATTTTATTGTTCTACTTTTGGATCGATATTTATTCTCGTAACCGTTATTTGTACATATTTGTGTGATTTCTACGATCTGTTTTCGATTCACCAAATAAGATTCGAACAGTTTAAGTACATTTCCTCTAATACCATATTTTTCCAGTTTGTTTAACAGTATTCCGTAATCTACATAATCGAAGGCCTTAGTAAGATCCATAAAGATAGCACACACAGGATTTCTTTTGTCCACGTTTGATAAAACAGGGAGGAGAAGATCATGTATGGCCATATTAATTGTCTTCTGTTTACGAAATCCCTTTTGCT
This sequence comes from Luperina nickerlii, assembly GCA_963855955.1. Classification (NCBI taxonomy): domain Eukaryota; kingdom Metazoa; phylum Arthropoda; class Insecta; order Lepidoptera; family Noctuidae; genus Luperina; species Luperina nickerlii. Next base: position 10,730,951 of record OY979667.1, on the reverse strand, counting down.
CTTTAACTAATATGTTTGACTTCTCAAGGTATGTATATAATGATTTATAAATTACTTTCTCAAATATTTTTGAGAAGACAGGTATCAAGGCAATAGGTCTGTAGTTAGCCATATATTGCCTATCATGTTTTTTGTACAATGGGACAATTATGGAAGTTTTTAGGGCTTCGGGAAAAACTCCATTAGAGATACTCATGTTAATGATGTGACAGAGATGTGGAGCTATATATTGAGCGGCTTCTTTTATAACTTTAGTGCTAATTCCGTCATAACCTACGCTATTTGTATTATTGAGTGAGTTTATATGGTAAATTATATCTTGCGGTATAGTTGGTTCCATAAATAAAGAACTAGAAGTGTTGAAGTGTATTGGAATTTGCGGAATTGCATTATTTTTAGGTTCGGTAACTTGGTCAACATAAAAATTGTTAAAGGACTCTGCTATTGCTGACGGGTTTGTTATTTGTATTGTATTCTATGACGAACGTAATTTGACTATTTTCACTTGGTTTTTCTTAATTAAAAAACCGCTAGGTATTGTTAAAGTCAATATTCTGTCATTTCTGTGAGGTAATTGCATAACACACTAACACTAGCACTGGCTTTCATTCTGACAGTTCAACAACATTCATTGCGTTAATTACGTTGTTGAGCAGACAATTTTTTCGAACATAATGAAGTAATGGATTAGCATATCCTTCAGAATGATTCAGATTGTGATTGAAAGTATGTTACGCAATTATTATACGCTCTATTCTACAACATTTATACCGCCGTGCTAAGCTCAAAAGCGGTATCTCAAAAAATTTGTAAAGTTGATTTTTGTGGCATCGGATAGCTTAATGAAATATGCATCCAATGAGTCTTAATAAAAAAAGTCCTTAGAAAAGTGTTCCCTATCTCAGCTTTACCTCAAATCACTGAGAGAATAAAAGCAAAACTTCAATTTTCTCGAAACTAGCTTTTCCTGAGATACCGCTTTTGCGTTTAGCACGGCAGTATAATGCATATAACTGAAAATAACACGTTATCCTAACTGTGGATATGAAAGAATTGAACCATGTCAATTTGAGAGTCGCATGCGATTTTTGTACACGAGTCGACACCCACGTTGACCGAAAAGAATTAGGCTAGTAATTTTTAGTTGCCCTAGATCTCCAGCGAGATTGGATTGTTACGTTCCATTCGTCCGAACACTGATAGAATCAACGTATGTGTACCTGAGTTTCATAACACTGTGACGCTTTTTGGGGATATGTACCTAATAATTCATTGCCTAAAAATTACTGAACTGTGAACAAAGGTAAACAAAAGTTGAGTTCATGACCAGGGGTTAATTGCGTAACACACTAACAGTAGCAATGGCTGAATGGCTACCATTTCGACAGTTCACCAACATTCATGTGCGTTTTTGTTTTTTTCTTTCTTTTCTTTCGTTTCATTGCGTTATTTACGTTGTTGAGCACACACAACATAATTAAAGTTAAAAATATTATTACTCATACATATATTTAAAATTTTGGGTTTTATTAAATTATTGGAAAGTTTTCTATTTCATTATTGTACTGTTAATAAGCCTGCTTGGAGAGTGACCATATGACTTGTTATTATTATAATCATCACAGTAGTTATGACACTTGGACGTGTTTGTATAATTGTTGTATATTGATAAAATGAATGATACCTATCTCTCAATTCTTGGTAGCGTATCTGTATGTTTATTAAATAGCGAGAGAGGCATTTATTGCGGGATTAAAAATAAACAACGTCTGATGACGACGCTTTGCTGACTGACGTCGCGGGCCATCGCGTCGTCACCGCCGTCGTCGGGAGACTCAGCACTCAACGCGTTTGATGTTATTAACTTATAGGACCTAAACACAAAAAACGCAAGTTTTAGAAACAATAAAAGTATATGATATACAACAGTAAACAAAATCAGAAAAGTATATGATATTCTTCAGGATAGGTATATGCTAGGTAAATAGTGTGTTGAAAACTTAATACAACTAATTTGATACGATAGAAAAAAATCATGAAGATACCTCTAAAAACTTTCTTTTTACAATAAAAACATTAAAAACCAAACTAATATAAGTACATACAATCATTCTGATTTTTTGTCAGATTATTCTAATAACAACATACTAAAATACTAGTGTTTTAATTTCTTAGTCCAAACAATGGATTTTTTGTAATTCATTAATTGCTTCCTATTTTGCAATTAATTACCAGCGTTGTGTCATCGCGTTTCTCTTTCTTTTCTATGCAGTCCGACAGTGACCGCGCTTTAGGTCATAATGATTCCAGTGAATAGTTATGAGTCGACAATAAACAACATTGTAGGCGAGCGTGTGCTTGCGTACTTGCAAAATTTAATTTAATCTTGTATAATAATATAAATGATTATAATATAAGGTGTAACAGAATAAACGCAAGTCCTGAAAGTAGTTTGTTCATAATGAGTACTGAATCGATTTCAGTAACTTTTAATATACTTATTTAGGTAGTTTTCAAAAATTATGTATTTTGCCATAGGTACTGCCCGCCGATTAACCCAAAGAAAATGAAATCTTATTTCAAGGCAATAAGACTCAATTTTAAATGCATAAAGTAATGTTAGGGTCAACACAGTTTTCTCAAAAAGTTAAAAAAAAAATTTTTAGGATCTTTCAAACAGGCGCGACACGCGATAAAATCGCGTGCGACACAAAGGCATCGCAAGTCGCGCAACGAGCGGTCACTTTGTGTCGCGCGCGATTATATCGCTTGTCGCGCCTGTTTGTAGGAGCCTTTATGCTTTTAACTCAATACTCTAATCGGGGTATATGAGGGCTTGCGTTAATTATTTTAAATATTATATTTGCCATCTCTAAGTTACGCTCGTTTTCTCTTATCATATTTACGCATCAATTACCCATTACCGACGTGCTCGCATTTTCTATATTTTCTTTTGGAAAGTGTGAACATTTGTTAATGATATTGATCGTAGTTATCGCCTTTCAGATCGAAACGAAAAGGAGATGAGAATTTAATAAGTAGTATTACCGTAATGTAGCAGTAATTAATGATTAATGTTTATTTAATTTTAACATTAATGAGCGTATTATAACATCTTTTCTTCATCGAAGGGAATAATATTTTATTAATGATATAAGTACCCAATCATTCCCGAATCTTAAATCACAAAGAAAAGTAACTATACAAATTCCAACGCTGCTGCAACCAATTCGATAGGTTTGTTTGTGTTCAAATCCAAAAACAAAACGGTCCATTCGTGAGCAGCCGTTCACGGTAAACGCGTAGGGAAAAAATCCAATGGGATACATAAACATAGTGCGGGAGATTCGTGTCAACGGCCGCGGCATTGTGCCCCTGCCCCGCTCCCGCGCCCCCTCCCCTTAGCCGTCCACGCGACGGGGAAGCGATTTCAAGGGTGGCTTGGCTAGCTAAAATATTTCCTCCCGTTTATCGACAGAGTATCGAAGACCTCTGAGACACATCAACTCCAGTATCTTTATCTTTTATCACGTCCCGTTTTCATTAAGATCTTACGCGACGGCTTTATTAAGTTGATTGCTTTTGTAGGTACGTTCTTGAATGCAAAATTTATGGATGCCCTAATAAATAATGCCCTTGAATGGAGTGAGGACCTCTTTAAATGTTTCGTTGTCGAATTTAAGTTCGTTTTCATTGTTCAATGAAAATGTTAACATATCGCTAAAGCAAAATCAACAGCAGGTACTTATGACTAAAAATATCACTAATCACTAATGTTAAAAATGGTTGTTATAATTAACAGAAAGTCAATTTAATATTTACCTATACAGAACGCTGCAAATAGACAATAGGCCAGAGTCACCCTTGTTTCATTTTTTATAGGGTTATAACTGTTATAAGTTTCTCAGTTTTCATTATTCAGTTTTATCTTCAACCGAAGAAAACTAAAGCACATTCGGCCATTGAAAACATCCTTTCAGGCGAACCATAACTTGGACGTAAATGGAGCCATCAAAACGTAACGTACGAAGATAGTAAATCCGAATATAAGTTTTATCTCGAATCGCGAATGTAGCGCACCGCTCGTGACGCGAAAACGCGAAGCGAATAAGACATAACATCCCGGTTTTAGGGTGTTTCCACATCAAAGCGGGGACGAATTGAGAGGCGCTGGGTAAACATCCACCAATGAAACAGCTTTCTGTTTACATTTTTATAAGATTAGCGGCTTATTGGTTGATTGATTCCGTTCGTTTTTGTTTCGGGCGTCTGCAAGTGGGGACTTGGAGAGGCGCCCTCAGTTCAATCGAACTCGAGAACTCGAGGCGATCGATCTTGCAGTTGCGATATCAAGTCTATTAACTTATTGGTTAGTTCCTTACACTCTTTTCCTTCTATTTCTATGTCTTATCTTAGTGAAGAAAACCTCGTTTTTTTCAAACTTCTGGGCCAATGGAGTGTTTTGCTCAATCATCCATTAAAATTAATTTCAAAGAATATGATCGTTCTAGATTCTCTTAATCCTTAGAAGGATTAATGGTATATACTATTTTTAGATTCACTGTCTATTCATCCCCCTAAGATGGATCTGATCGCAAACATCCCTTTTGGAAGGGGGCTAAATTGTGTACCGAAAATTACTTTTGTTGTTATTGATTATGTTCATCTCATTTAAGGGATAAGTGACATACATATACAAGGCATTAACCCTTTATTTAGCTCGTGTCATTAATCAAAATGTACTTGTTATATTTGATGAAAAAACAAAGATTTCTACTCAGTATTTTTTATTTATTTTATCTTCAATGACATTACAAAATAATCTACTAAGGGAAGAGGTAGAAATAGAGACTAAATAGGATATATTCATTCAATAAATTATGTTCGAATTGTCAGGCTAGCTAGATAGTGCCGAATCCTACGCACAGTGGTAGTTAATTTAGTACGAGGATTTGCAGAATGTTCCCCTGAAACGGAGCCCTGTCCCTTTAAATGGTACTTGATTTGGGCAGGATAACTGAGGATGCCTATCGGGCGATCTAGACGGGTTCCCCAGATATATTACCTAAAGCTTTTTGTAAGCTTCCTACTTACTTTCTTTCAACTTAGATTGAACTTATTTTGAAACATTAATGAAATAAGTTTGAATATACATAAATTCTCAAACTGTTTTATACTGGATTTGCAATTGCCCAAGTTTGGACGTTAAAAATTTGCAATGTTTTCAAGAAATGAGAGATATTTTTTTGCTCCTTCCACCAAGTTGTTGAGGCACGATTGAGAAACGGGGGGGGAGGTTATTATACAGGGTGGTTTTAAAAAAGACATGTGAAAATTTTCGCCTACGCAAATTTAATATGAAACATTTAAAATGTGACAAAACTTTTACAAACTACTAAAAGGTTATGACGATGCACGGGCGTAGTGACTCCATGGTGAATCGCATTAATTTTGGTTTGGGGTGTGATTTACCGACAGGGAGAGCTTTCTGATTACACAGAGACCACAAGCGCATCATATCGACCGCGACGTGATAAACAGTGGTTTACTTATTGGTGAATTCGTTGCAATCTATACATTTATACATACAAATAAATAAAATTGTAGTGTCTGTTTGTAATATTAAAGTAACTGCTGTATATATATGGATGTATTCACGGCGGTACATATACCAAAATAACATTTTTTACAATTTTTGTCTGCCGGTCTGTCTGTTTGTTCCGGCTAATCTCTGAAACGAAAATCGGCTGGACCGATTTTGACAGGACTCTCACTGGCAGATAGCTGATGTAATAAGGAGTAATTTAGGCTACTTTTATTTTAGAAAAAATTGGGTCCCACGAAAAAAAAAATATAACAATGAAATGAAATATTGAATAATATACGATTCAAATAGGGAAGTTATATTATACTCCGGCCAAAATACGTGCAGAAAAGAAGATTGCCATAGCAGTCGCATCGTCCGGCATAGCGGCAACCTTGGGGGAAAACGACACATTTGATATTTAAAATCACACTAGATTGAGACCGTATATCCAAAAATAGTCTCAAAGCCAAAGTACTACAAGATTGAGTATTTGTAATATGGGACGAATGCACTATGACAAACAAAATTTATATAGAAGCCGTGAATAGGACGATGCAGGACATAAGAAGTAATAATCTATTATTTGGAGGAGTCATATTTTTATTCTGTTAGCAATAATAGACTATTCAACTAATATTATTTGTGGGTTGAAACATTGTCATTTTTAAACATTTTAATATTTTTGAGTTCTGGCAACCCATAGATGATTTTTGGGAATGAAAAACGGCAGGAGAAGTTGGATTACATTTTCCTCTCACTAATCTATAAATATTTGATAAAATTGGTTTCGAGTGCCAATTAATAATTTACTGTGTTGAACATACCAATAAAGTGATTTACAAGTACATATTCTAGTTTATAATTCTAACAATTCGCTGGAGATTTTAGACAAATATTACCAGTTGTAACTAAAGGTACGCGAGCCGATGAAATTAACGCCTTTTTAAAACGTTCAGTACTTTGGAGACATTTAAAAAAAATCTTCATTTAAAAGAAGACATGAGAGCACATTTAGCCGATTCAGAATTTTGCAAAATTCTTTTGATTTTGGAGTGGTAAAGTGTCCAGAAGTGAATAGTACTCATGATATAGAACTACCGACCGGTCTTTGTCAGGTTGTGGCGGACACTGAAATTTTAATACATAGTATGTATGATGATATTCACAATCTGAATATCAAAGAAGATTCGTGGTTGTATGAAAGATCCATTTTAGCACTATGAACGACCAGGTTACTGCGCTTAATCAGCGCATTTTAGATAAGCTAACTGGTGAATCACAAACATACCTTTCCATCAATACAGTTTGCAATCCGGATGAAGTGGTTAATTACCCAACAGAATTTTTAAACAGTATAATTGTGCCTGGTCTACCCCCTTACAAACTAGAACGTAAGATTGGCGTGCCCATCATACTACTCCGTAATTTAAACCCACCCAACTTTGCAATGGTACTAGGTTGCGAGTAGTGTAGTTGCAAAGAAACGTTATAGAAGGTCGTATAATATCCGGATGCGGAAAAGTTGAGATAGTATTTATAACACGGATTCCTATAATACCGTCGAATTTTCCATTTGAATTCAAAATATTGTAACTTCCAATCGATGTCAGTTTTGCTATATAACATCAACAAGTCACAAGGGCAAACGTTAAGCAAAACTGGCATAGATTTAACTAAGGGTTGCTTTACCCATGGGCAACTATACGTGGCATGGTCACGTGGGAGGAATGCCAGTAGAGTTGATGTTTTAGCCCAAGAAAATCGTACAACAAATATTGTATACATATAAAGAAATTTTTCAATAAAGCTAATACGAAACACTAAAAAGAAATGATAATTAAACTAAAAATTCAAAAACGAAAAAAAAAAGAACTAAATGGAGAAATATGTACAAAAACAAAATATTGATTCATAAAATAGAAGAATTTCATTAAAATTAGCATAGGTATTTCTTTACGCGCAATACAGAATTAATAAGTTATCGTAAACTGCGAACTGAACAATAACTTTTTTGTTAAATTCCACGCGGATGAAGTCGCGGGTAACAGCTAGTTTCAATATAATAATTATGTTCATTTGCTTTATTGAACCTTGATAAAATCGCAACGTGTCACCTCTTGACAGACTCGGGTACACTGTTACACAATTACACCATAGTTATGTACAAAAATATGTATTATTTACTAGTTGTCGTAAGACCGTCAGGCGTATTGCCAAAACGAAGCTTTTCTAATCGAATATTCTGAGATGCTAACCCCTGTTTCGTCAATTCAGCGAAAAGTAGGAGGCACGTTATCGAGGGGTGGCCCGTGGTGATATATCGACGCATTCCTCAAGAAATATCGTCGAACGCACGCGATGTAAGTAAGTAGCGTCTCGTATGCGAATGGTGGTGAGGCCGTGAAGGGTGGACTTTTATATTCTGAAAGCCTTTGCGGAAACTCATCCGTATGTGAAATAATACCATAAAAGAACAGTAATAACACGTATCGCGATTACTTGTATCCCTACATGTGGTAATGTGTGTAGTAAAGCAATTTGGAGAGACCAGACTATTTTATTGCTTGGGAATACAATACAATACAGTAAGCACAATAGAATGGCGATAGAAACATTTTGATGTGTTTGGGATTCGGACGCACCCTTTATTTAATCTCTTAAGGAAAATATTTAGCTCCCTTCATCTTTTTAAAAGCGATGATTTTAATAATCTCACCGGTTGTGTCACCAAACCACTTTATAATCCGTAATTTTGTTTAAGCAAAATTGGTTTATATACGACATCCCGCTTCGTTAAGCTTGTCATAAAATACTAGTTTAACAATAGGAACGATTTAATGCGACCGTTTCGCGTTCTAAAAATGAAATATAGTCCTGGTTCCGCATTGCAGTCCTTGCATGGGGTAGCCGTACCCCGTAGCAGTCCTGGTCGCTGCCACGGCGGGGAGGCGACACATGGAGATAGTTCCACTGGAAAGGAGAGCGTAGTTGTTCCCTTTCAGAATAAATATCTTTGCAAAAATCTGTTTCACTTTGCTGTAAGTATGATAACATGTTTGTCTGTTATCATACTCAGTATGCTCTAATCTGTATGCAATTACACGTAAACAAAAAATCCAAGGAAATAGCGCCAGTGTAGCTTTTAATTAAAGTTGGCTCAGGAGTTATGGGGATTATCGTCACTGTACAGGCTTTTTTTTTTTTTTTTTTTTTTTTTTCAGGATGGGAAATCATCAAATGACTCCTCCCGCTCTGGGTGGAGCGGAAGGGAGTGTCAGACTCTTACTGACTAAAACCCACCCGTGTTCCTTCCTTCGCCCTTTATGTTCCGGGCCAGCGGTAACCCTTTGTTTCTTTATTAGTACAGATAGTCCGGGAGCCGGGCGGATACCGTCGATTTAGCCGTGACGGCGGCACGGTTTACGAATTGATTGTTCTCGACAGTAAAATCAATAATAACGATGTTATTATTGGCGGTCGCGACCCTCGTTTTGTTGTAGTTAGCTTGCGCTCGGGGCAGGTTGTTTGGGAGGGGAATAGGGTCACCAAATAGTAGTGTCCCGTTAACAATATAGCATTGAATTAGAACGCTAGAACACCCATTGTGAGCTTTTTTATATCGACAAGTACGCTGTGGAAATTATTCCTGCAAACTTAATTTTGGTATGAAACAGTCGGAGCGTTTCACTTTTTTTTTTTTTTTTTTTTTTTTTTTTTTTCAGGATGGGAAATCATCAAATGACTCCTCCCGCTCTGGGTGGAGCGGAAGGGAGTGTCAGACTCTTACTGACTAAAACCCACCCGTGTTCCTTCCTTCGCCCTTTATGTTCCGGGCCAGCGGTAACCCTTTCGGACAATCCCGCTAACCCGGCAGGCTTCGGCCCTGACGGGCCCCTTCACTTGATGCTGACATCTCTTTGAGGCGCGCGTGGAACACGTACGCGCCGTCCGGCACGGGCCTGGTCCTGTACCCTTACCATGAGTTGGCATAACTTTACGTAACCGTACTCGCTAGCGAGGGCGTAAACAAGTTTCTATGGAGAATTGTACAGCGCCTCTGGCGGTCACTTATAAAACTGTAGAAACTAGTATGAGTCGAACGGTAAATCACCTATCGAAATCTATACGCTAGCGACTAACGTTTTCGATAGCAACTCATGGTAGAGGCACTGATCGGACGGTGAGCTACCCATTACTCTCCGCCCGCAGGCCCGCGCCTACGGTGGCCGGGAGTCGTCGCGCGGCTCCCGACGCCCGGAGCGTCTCCCGCGGCGGCTGGGACGGGAGGCTCTCTCCCTCAGCCGTCCCGCCGCCTCCTTCGCTAGCATGACTGCTTCGCAGAAGGAGGCGACTGCCCCCCACTCCCTCTCGCCCCGGACCATGGCTTGAACCAGGCCCGGACGCGAGAGGTCGCCGCCGCTGCCGATCGCCTCTACGAGGACACGGCGGTGCTCCGCCCAAGCGGGGCAGACCTCCACCGTGTGGAGCGTTTCACTTGACGCGTAGCTATAGCGGTTGCAACTCTGCTAGAAGCGTTGAAATAATAGCCATAGCATCTTTATTAAATTGTGGTTACTATGCTGTTCGTGGCTCCTTTTTGATTGTCCGGTTAAATTGAATATTTTGTGCATTCATGTCAAGGGATTTGTTTCTTGATAAAGGAACAAACATTGATACATCATGGATTATAACTGGTCCACCTACACCATATTTAGAAAGGACATATTTTATTTCTATCAAAGGTGGCTTTCAATGGATTATATTTTTCGTGAAAAGTCGGAGTAATATGTTGTTTCAGTAATACAATATTAAAGCAAGTGCTTAAAAAAAGCCTTTAAACAGTCGTCCAAAGGTTTATCTTATTCTTGGTATATTGTTAGCTGTCGTAACAGCCACTTGTTATTTTGCTCATTTGTGGAACTTCGTAGTTAGCGGCGGCGGCGGTGAGTTAAAATTTCGTTAGTGGTTTACAAGTAACAGAATTTTGATTGGCGACCATTGTTATCTTAGTAAATTAGTTTATTTGGGACTCGCGTAGCTCGGTGACAATTTAGTGAGCTTTTACCAATTACCAGTTTCAAACATTTCATAATATTTGTCTATGTATGGCGCTGTTACGTATTTTGAAGTTTGTATTACATCTACAGGCAGACATTTGGTTGCTTACTTTTGTTAATACAAATGTCCTAAAAAGCAAGAAAAATCCTAGAACTGATCATATTAATCAAGAAGGACATATTTTCTCATAATACCTATGCCAGTCGGTAGGTCCATGCTAAAAATAAAGATTTTAATAATCACAAACCATAATGAACTAAAACTTTATTAGGTTTGCTTGTTATTCATTACCTTCAATAACTATATTAAAACAAAGAACATGGTATTCTTTTGTTGCATAATTGAGTTCATTTCGCAGAAATTGTACACAGCTTTCGAAATGACCGCGTAATAAATGTTCAGCTATAATACTTTGAAACTGGGTTTTCGCAATAAAGTTTGGTAGCCGTGATAAGAGCTATAGTAAACTTAATACGATACTTTGTGGTACAGTCCCTGGCGAATCTAGCTGCAATTTGTATCTCATACAATTCGCCTGCAATACTTACCTAGCTTAAATATAATTTGATATTCTTTTGTGCGAAAAGCACCTTCCATTTTAGATGATCGTAAAAATGAATGTTCGAGTTCTTTGTATGTTAGACACTAAAGTGAAAATCACTATCACACTCTTTCTAAGGTTCTTTTACGGTTCTTTCATAGCAATCTTTTTAGTTTTAGATTGTATAGCAGATATTAAGTTGAAAGCTCGTCCTGTTTACTCTTCAGGAACATTGATTTCGAGTGTTGATGTAACTAAGTCGTTTTTCAATACATGGTATATAACCTCTGTTGAACACTCACTTTGTATACGTGTCTGTTGAAACTGAAACACTTTCATAAGTAAACCTTTGTTTATATTTTCGTTCCGTTGAAACAAGGTTTATTACTTCCGCTTTGTCCTCGGCTGTGCTTTGCGTCCATGTAAAATCCTTTCCAAGTAAATTGCCTCCATCTCACCAGCAAAGTGGATGAAAATGCACCTTTATTTTGCCGTCCTCATTTTTCGCTGTTATTAAACAAATTATGTTGATAACGTCTTATAATATTAAGGCCACGAGGTACTAAACACCGAAAATGTGAAATGTTGCTCGTACCAATTTCTTTGGTGGTTACATTTCATGTTAATATTTTGAAGTGGTGTGAGTTGGTACCTGAAGTACGGTGTATGAGAATGGGGAGTGATTTTGTAGTGTAAGAGAGGTTGGAACGGTATCCCTCGGCGTCACTGCACGCATTCTTTTAGAACACCCTTTTGAGACGTCTCGTCTGTGAGGGACGGGAACTCGACACAAGTATCGCGATGTATGGGGCTTGTGCAACATACACATTTATTTAGGAACGTCTGTTTGCGTTTTATATTTTACGTATTTGTCGAGTTTTGTCAAGTTATCGTTTTGGCTTAGCGTAAGGCGTTTAATTTTTGGAGCGGAATGATTAAAGCATTAGCGGTTTTGGAATGAGTAAAAAGCTATTCCTAGTGCAAATACATGTTAGCAAGCTGCTCCAAACTCTGGCTATGATAGGTACCGGCAAGTTGGTGCAATATAAGAAACTTTTCTCACAAGTAAAGCTAGCGCGCGTGCTCGGGGGCCCATCTGATGAGTTTACTAAGTTTCTCGTTGGTCGTGTGTTTTGTTACCCGTTGCGGGCGTGTTCCGAACGCTAAATGGTACGTGTGACGGCGCACAGACGGCCGCCGATTTATGACACCGCCAATAAATTAGTACCTACCTACCTTGTGCCAAAATAGTCTGGAACTCCATGCTTTGGAAAAATGTCGGAGAAAACGTTTCACGGGCGCTGAAAACTGAAAAAAGAAAATAGGTAGCTGTTTCAGCAGTCAATATTTCACTGGTTGTTTGTGCTTCAGTATGTTAATTGTAATGATTGTAAACTCAAACATAGGTACATATACATGTTTTGATGAATTACGTATTGCTATAGGACTAACGTTAATTATTCCTTTCTGGAAATTATTTGTTTGCCCTGAATGAGATGGACCGCGTTCTGAGAGAGAGATAGTGTTCCACAAACAGTTACCGGGAATATACCGTCTACAAATGAAAATATCTAGGTAATGTTGGAGCCATTGCATAAAGAAAACCGTCTAAGAGAATATAAAAATGTCTGAAAAGTCATTGTGGGTTTTTCTACAATGAAAGAGTACCTATTTAGTAGAGAAATTATTTTTTACAATTTTTTTTAAACATTATTGGTACCTAACTGTTGTTAACTTTCAAGGTAAAGCTACGTAATGTATTGAAATGTCGCTTGCTTGAACACGGCAATGGGAAATTGATCTGAGCGTAAATAAAGTAACGGTAGTTGTTGACACAGTTGTCGATTGTCGCCTATCAAAATTGAGCAAAAAATGTCCAACTATTCTCAGTCGACATTGCTTAATACAAGGTATTATGACCGATAAAAATAATTCTGTGAACTACTTTTTGAAAAACTTTTTTTTTTTGTTATCCTATTTTGTGTCCCACTGCTGGGAAAAGGCCTCCCCTTTTTTCTTCCAAGCCTCCCTGCCTTGTGCAATCCCTGGCCATGTTAACCCTTCAAATGATATTAGATCGTCACGCCACCTTCACCTTGGTCTACCTCGACGGCGATGTCCTGCCTCAGGCGTCCAGTGAGACTTTGAATAACTTAGTTTAATAAATTATTTCGGATTTCTGGATGTCTTGTTTTCATTGTTAATCATCAATATTAAATAATGAAAATTTCGGTCTGAAAATAGAAACATGAATTTGATAAATTCATCAGAGGGCCTAAAAAGGCCACTTTGGCAGAATCATAAAAGGATAACATAATGAATCATAATGGACAGTTAACTGTTAAGTTAATCGTATCAAATCCCAATGGTGAAGGATTTTTCAGTCATTTTTTTTTGTCTGTGCTAAAATACCAATCATTCCAATCCAAATCCAACCCCAAATATCTTTGATTATATCTGCGTAGTGCAGCGAAAAGAAGAAAAACACGGACTGTCTTCGCCATATTATGATTCATAATGTTATCCTTTTATGATTCTGCCAAAGTGGCCTTTTTAAGCCCCCATATACTTATTATAAAACTGTTTACTTATTTATTATTAAATTCGATTTCGAAGAAACACTGAAGAATGGTCGGTGGGAGCGAAGCCGAGGGCGCGGAGACGAAATTATTGATTTCAGTGAGGCGCGAGCGGGGGCGAACTTTTGCATTCGCTTCCCTTACTAGACAAATTGCTTATCTTACACTATTATTTACGCTCTTATAATTTCTTCTTACTCCTACATCCTTAAATTAAATTGTGGAAATGTGGAATAAATGAATAATAAATTCGCTGTGGAATACGTGATTGTTTTTCGAGTTTTGACTGTTCTGTAAATCTGTATCTTTAATTAAATTACTTTACGGTAAAAATTATACCTACTAAAAATATTATAGAAATTTTGAACGATAATACCATAGTCGCGTCATTAGATAAGCAGATTGGTGATCACAGTATGATGTTATCATCCCACAGGTAAACGCTGCCCTTCTGGCATAATCCCTTGTTCGCCTCTCATGACACGAGGCAAATGGCGCTAAATAATTAATTTACACCTTATAATTATATTGTAATGTATCAGGATTAAGGGATCCTGGAATTACACAATGGGTTGTTCGTTCATCATCAACATCATTTAATTAGGTGGACAATTCAGTTGCTAGATTGCTGTTGCCACCTACAGCACCCTAACTGCGTAACACACACTGTTATTCTATTATATTTTTTTATTATGGCAAGTAAAGCCGATGTCGATTATTCTGCCAATGTAACACACACTATTATTCTATTATATTTTTTTATTATGGCAAGTAAAGCCGATGTCGATTATTCTGCCAATGTAACACACACTGTTATTCTCAATATGAATTATTTTGAAGGATATTGCTAATCCATTGCTTCATTATGTTCGGAAAAATTGTCTGTTCAACAACGTAAATAACGCAATGAATGTTGTTGAACTGTCAGAATGAAAGCCATTGCTATTGATATTGCGTTACGCAATTACCCCGATGAAACACTGTCTTCTAAATAATAATTTCTTCATTTTCCTTTTTCTTACCGTTTAATCGCATAATGACTTCAGAAGAATTTAAGTAACTCGCTCCACTGCTGCGCTTTCCTCCTGCCAGGCTGCCGTAACTTCTATGTGGAACAGAATAGAAAACTTTAAAGACGCATTAGGTACATTTTTCATGAGGTCAGTGCAGGCTACAGGGTGTAACGAGCTTCTCGCTAATGACTTGAATGGCTTCATTAACAGAGTTACTACGATACGTGACTGCAAATGCTAATTAGTTTAGTCAGTGAAGGGGATCGTGTGAACCTTATTTTTTCTCGTAAATGTTTTATTCGGATTGTAACGAGATTTTTTTACTGCCTCGTTGGCTTTTTGGTCGCAAGCGCTACTGCCGAGCATGAGGTGCTGGGTTCGATTCCCGGTCCGGGAAAGTTATATTGGGTTTTTCCATCTGGTATTTCTCAGTAGCAACTCAGAGTCTGGATTTGTGACCGGTTGATGGCAATAGGCTCGCCCCCTATTACAGAGAGTTTTTTTTTTTTGGGATGGGAAGTCATCAAACACATCAACTACAATATCAACATGGAGCTTAAACATAAACTGGCGAACCATAGGTACACCTCTGCCTATCCCGGGGATTAAAGGCGTGATGTTTATGTAAACGAGATTTTCCTCTCGCGAAAGGTCAAATTTTAGTATCGGAATGAGCGCATTGTTCGTACATACACATGTGCAGTGTAGTGTACCGTCCAGCTAGGGTAGGGTGTGTTAAAAATAGAGTGGACCGGACATTGAACCGGTGGCCCCGGACGTCGCAGTAATGAAAGTGTCCCATCGTGTACGACGCGAGTTTTCGCGAGTGAACCAATTTCCCGCAGTTCGAAATAATTCACGTTCTGCTATCCCAGCTATTTACCAATACTGAATGGGTTTCGAATTTTCGTGTTACGGGTCGCTTGGTTTGTTTTTATAAAGGTTTTATTCAATATTTATGATTAGGATAAAGTTACGGAGTCTAGTCTAAACACATGATCATCTGCCTAGCCTTTTCCCAGCTAGGTTGGGGTCGGCTTTCAGTCTAACCGGATGCAGCTGAATATCGGCATTTTTCATGGAGCGACTGCCTATCTGACCTCCTGGTTATTGTCAGTAGACTATTGGGCTTCTGTTCTGACGAACCGTAACGACTGTCAAAGAGCCACGAATGACAGCCGGGACCTAAGGCTTAACGTGTTTTCCGAGCCACGAAGTGGTCTTGGTATGTAAAGATGGCCACCCATCCACGGACCAACCGCGGCAAGCGTAGCTTAACCTGATCGATCGACCCATGCGGCTGCTATTACTTATAGTCACAAGTCATACCTACTAACCTATTGAATTACTATATTTCATGAAAGTAAGCAAAATAAGAATATAATACAATTTGAAAAAGTGTGCGTGGATGACCAAATCCGAAAGTACGAAAAATACTCAAAAGAGCGTCGCCGTCGGGCCAATTTTGATGAAAACTGTCATAGGCAAGCTACCCGAAACTCAAATTTTCCCAATCAACTTTGAACCTTATGCTTTAGACTAGACAAATTTTAATTTAATTTTGTCTGAGTTTATAACTGAAGGTGTCTATTTCTTGCCCAATAATTTATAACAGAGTAGACTAATTATATTTTCAATTTGATACAATATGATGTACTACTCATTTTAGTAAACTGGATCAGTGAGTACACTCACGCACTTTATTTTAATAAACTACATACCTACGTACATTAAAAATGTCAACATCAAACGCAAACTAAGTGCACTTTGCGTACCTACCGTATTCATAGCACAATTATTTAAAACTATTAGTTTGAAGTAGCGGAGGAAGTTCCCAGAAGACCGTTATTACAGGCATATCGTAGGTACAGGTACTAGGGGATAATAAACGGCTGCTGGTATTAGCAAACCAGTGTGTATCATTAGTCGCGCGCTGTCGGCACGTGCCGTCACGCGGCATGCGGCCGCGTCGTACGGCTCTGTGCAGTGTGTGCACCTTCCAACCCGACATATCGGATGAAAATACTCTTTACCTATATAAAATACCTGTTCAGATGGAGATTCATAGACGACTCCGCCTTGAAGTGCAAATGCGGTGTTCCACAAACGATGGGACACTTACCTAATATCGTGTACTGCGTGTCCTATCGTCTGCACATGAACAGATGGACGCTAGTGATGGCTCTAAACACGTAACCGAATTCTGGACCGAGTTCATTTATATTGCCATCGACACGTTAGGAAGAACAAGAATAATATTATATGCTATGAAAGTGAGAACGTACTACTTACTTAAATTCTTTGTCTTCGTCAAACCCTTATTATGGTGACCATAGATATCCGTCATGGTGACGGACGAGGTCAGTTTAAAGGCTCCTACTAACAGGCGCGACACGCGATATAATCGCGCGCGTCACAAAGACGCGACTTGGGGTGCCTTTGTGTCGCGCGCGATTTAATCGCGTGTCGCGCCTGTTTAAAAGAGCCTTTACTCGTTTTCCCCTTTGATTTCTGAATTTCAATTGGTTTTCGACAACTTTCCACTTTAGAGGTCTTTCTTGGCTTAGAAGGGAAGTTACGTTCCCTAAATTAAAATTGCAAAAATCTCTTAA
This sequence comes from Luperina nickerlii, assembly GCA_963855955.1. Taxonomy (NCBI): domain Eukaryota; kingdom Metazoa; phylum Arthropoda; class Insecta; order Lepidoptera; family Noctuidae; genus Luperina; species Luperina nickerlii. The sequence goes on along the minus strand of OY979667.1, from coordinate 10,713,561 downwards.
AGTTAGGAGCACAATCGCGGTTGAAAGTTTTTCTTCCGGATCACTTCAGAGACTCATGATACCTTAACTACCCACCAATAGAAGTATCTGCAGCGTGTACACTGTACACTACATTACTCCGTAAGTGTCAATTCAAACTGTACTGCTGATATTGCTCTCTCGATAGTTCGATACGTTCTTGCTCCGGTACAATTGTAACTGAAATATTGAATTGCATTGGCACCTATCGCTACGCTATCGATAGTGTGGATCGGAATGTTTCTCTTCCATTGTCTCTTGAGGACATATCGATGGCGACGTAATAGTGTGCCTGAAGCCCTATCGTATGTGCTCATCGCCACAAAGTTTGTCAACACTAAGTGGTGGCAAATGGAAAGCGTTCGTTTACTCTGCCGCATACTGGCGTAATTTTCCCCCTTATTACGTTATATTACCTAGACAGTGTTAGTAGTTTCGCTCCTGCGGTTATTATATTTTAGGGTTTATTTTAGCATGCATTTAATCTAGCTATCCTATGTGGTAAATTGAGGGAAAGTTCTTTTGGCGTAGTTACAAAAAAAAATTACGATGTTGTAGAAAAGTCTGTCTTACTAGATGTTCGAGTACCCTTTGGAGGGTTTAGTGCTAGTTTAGGCGAACGCGTAGTTCAAATATTTAATGTTACACTCACACCAATATAATTAGTCTTTGTTTGACTTTTCCACTGGTCGCTAGACCACGCACCAGTTACGATAAATGGTCCAGACGGTAAGGTGTCGGTGTATTAATACTCACTGTACTCATTACTTAGCTACATAGGTTTTTACGATAGCTCATCTCGTACTAATGTGCTCTTTGTTACATCGGCACACACAATGTGTAACTCTTCTGTAAATATTTTCTACGGGAACATTTTTGTTTGATGTGACGTGCGTGGGCCTGCCCATTGTCCGGAATCGCTGTTTTGTGCCCTTTCACATAATGGCGTGTGCTTCAGTCGTAACTGACGTTTCATGCCTAAATTTTTCCATTATCACACCGTTTATTTGTTATACCTGCCTGTCGCAATACCTGAGAAGATACGGTGACGATGATGTAGTGCTTACATAACAAAGGTATCAAACGAAATGAACTCAGCGCCTGTCCTTATCTTAAAAGTAAGCTCTTCGTCCGCGCTCGTTATTACAAAGCTCTCTACGACACGAAGGGTATCCGACGACATCTCTTGTAAATCAATATAATAAGATCTGCATGCAAGATACCCTTGGCGCGCTCTCACAATGTTACGCTATACTGGAAAATATTACTTTTTGTGGCGTGTATAAGTTGTAAAGTTCGTTCGCCCCGCTGAAAGTGAGTCAGGTTGGTTCAATTTTAGTTACATTTAGGAATATAGAAACAAAGTTATACCAGCACATTCAAGTTTCTCTATGACTAAAGCGATGCAGTTCCCTCGTGGCTCCGCAATATGATTGTGTTTAAAGCCCGCCTTTGGTTTGGATCGACTTGTCAATTACGTGTCAGTTAGCGAATAAATAAGATTTCCCTTCTCGATCTTTCATTTAGGGGATGTGTACTGATTTGCTCCCTCTTCTAACTCCGCTTATTTTCACAAAATTGGGTGGTGCGGTCCTCTCGACTTGCTCGTAGCCTTTGGCAACAATCTCGGCTATTTTCTCGTTTATTCTCAATAAGGCTTTAATTTCAGGGATGGTTTGAACGGAGATTCCATGAAGATTTATTCAGCTGGTATTATAAGTTCGGTGTATTATTAAATTATTTTTTACTAAACAAATTATAACTAAGTCTCGTTTGGTCGACAGACTCAGCAGCCTTGCTTAGGTGTTAACTAAACCAAATAAAGGATTCGCGCGTTAAAGTAGACGTTATGAGCAGTGAACACAGTGAGCTAAGCTTTATTGCTTTAATGCAATGTGAATCTCCCGGACCTCGAATAGCTCCTGGAATGACACAGTGCCGCCCATTTTCGTCTTTGAAGTGAAAGCTTTTAATTCCGGACGAAAGATTGCTTATTTTATTCCGAATACCGTAGACTAATATCAGTATTACATTTATTTGGGATAACAGAATGAAAGAGGCTCTTGAGGCTTGTGCAGCTCTGCTGGTTCAATATCAGGGAAGCTCATACGGTAATGTGGAGCTATTCAGATTAGGCAAAATAATCTAATTAACTATGTTAATTCCGCACCAGCATATTAATGTTTATATTCAGCCCCTACATTCAGCGGTTGCCGACTCCTAAATATGTATAGGCCTCCCTCGTCGATTGCTTGATATTGTTAGTCTAAAAGCCATGCAGTGCTCTTGCTTTAATGAAATACTTTCTAGAAATAATCGTGAATTCAGGCTGATATGGATATTCGTAATAACGTCTGTTGAAACGATAAATAAGTCTAGACGTAGAGTTACAATGAGTCAACATCAACATTCTAAAGAATTAATTATTAACAAGGTGACCGACCCTTTATGAGTTGCTTTTGTGGTTAAATAAACACAGCAGATTATTAATTTTGTTTGTCTTTATAAGCCCACATTCAAGGTCAGAATCGATTCTTATAATCTTAGTTTATCGTCCACTTGAGAAGTTCGGAGCGATTCGTAAATATTTATGACCAATTAAGAAGATCGATTACTGATTTTATTGTTTATTTAAGTAAGTAGGTATTTGAATTAGAGCCGACATAGCACTCACTCGTTATTTATTTACAATATAAATTAGAGGACTTTTAGTACAAAAGTAACTTAGTACTAATATCGATTGGAAAAAAGCGCACAAACTTTTATTGAAAGCACGAAAATAATAATCGTCAGTTTTGAAAGCTATGTAGGCTCGTAACGTGGGTTAATGAAGCCCTACAAAGCAGTTTTAATTGCCCTTATAGCTAACCCGTATTCCACGGTGGCGCCCTCAAATGACCCAACAAATTGATCGCCTCACGCAATGCTTAACTTATATTATAGGCATTTCCAATAATGACTGTATAAATTAGGAATTTTATTCGTAAATCAATAGAAAAGTTACACAAATATTGTTTCATGGCTGATTTGTTTCATGACACGAAACATATTGATTCTATGGTTATATTGTCCATTATTATTTAATTTGCTACCGATTCGTATTTTTCTAACCTGATTTTCAATAGATTACGAGGCTAAATAGTGACATGAGAAAATAAACTAACACTAAAGGTATTTTCTCGAATTTATTCAAACCAGACGTTATATCTCAAATAGGTAGGTACCTACGTTTGTTTTAAAAGATGCATCAATCCCAGCTGTTGGCGACTAAATACTGTCCATCTATAAACGCAAGTCTAGAATTACGCGAGCCATCGCAATTACCTAGTTTTTTCGATCATTCACTCGCACGCTTGCAATAGGCTAAACATTAATTAGCAGCACTGTCGACGATGCGGACGGTGCCAATTTTAGCGAGGATTCCGTTCTATCGCTCCAGCATGGCATGTGCCACATTCATAATTGTGGATGGAACGACCACTCGGTCGTACAATGTTTTAGTTCAGTGACCGTGCAATGTGTAATTTAACAGCGTTGCGACACACACCATAATTTTTAACCTATTAGCACAATTGTAGTGTGGTAGCATCGGTTATAAATATCTACACTACATCTGCGAAAAATGTGTCTGTTTACTGAAATTCATTATCCATTTTGTCATCATAACTCGTAGAACCTTTCACACCTTGCATTTTATCAGACCGGAAAGTTATAGGTAGAGTAAGGGTTCCCTTTACCAGGATATTACAAAAGACAGCCGGTTATGAGGCCCGGCTGCTGGCACACACAATAAAAGGCGAATATCCTTGAATATTCATCACCCAGGAAGGATGTTGAATGCTATATGCTGTCTTGCTTCTCTTTGACATATAAATTTTCGAGAACATAGGACGATAGAAAGGTAGGGAGAATTTTAAACAGCGCTCCGGCATTATTTTGGGTGTCTGTTAATAATGAATGAACACTCTAGGGTCGACAAATTGACGGAGGCACATTATATTCTCGTGAAACTCAACAAAACCGTGCCACTTCTATATTAGTTTAATGAGATGTGTAGCGCAATTATGACATATGGCACAACTATGCGTGTTGGCCGGACATAGTTATAAATAATTTTATCGCTTTCAAAGTGTGGAAAACCGACAAATCCATGAGATTTTAGAACGATAAGATCATTTAACATTTCTAATGCGTTAATGATATGATGATTGTTTAGAAATTGTTCATCAGCAAGTTTTTATATTACCTTAGTTAAAAGTATAATCTGTCCTAGAAATTACGCAGGTAGCGAACCACCCGTAGCGTAGCCAAGTTGACACGAAGACGCTTATTTGAATTATGCTAACGTAGCGACTTATTACGCTAATGTACTGCAAATGTTTATACAGTCCTTTTGAAAACAAGAAAATTTCCAACGGAACGTCATTTTAACTGATAACTAATGCTTTCAATTTTTCTTCTTTCAGGTAAACATCGAATTGGTTTCTTCTATTGGTAATGAATGGGAACTATGACAGGTAGAGAAATCGCCACTTCCACATCGAAATTTTATCAAACTGATTTCAAATGCATTGCTTTTCTAACATGAAACATGGATGTGACAGGTTATAGGTTACAATACATACCTGCATACAAATATGCAGGAATTTAATATTAAAAACTTTCATGTGAATTGTATAAAAATACACGACAAAGTATAACGACATGCGACGTTGAACTAGTTTCTGAAAATGTTCAACAGAATTTCAGGAAATATTGAATAATGTGCATTTACCGCTTAAAATGTCTGAAACATGATGTTTCGTTGAGCGGTCGGGTGTTCGTAGTTTGGTAAAAAAATCGAGTTAATTTACCTCAATGTGAAATTGTGGAAGTATGAAAAAATGGGTGTCCATTAAGTCATTACGTTCCTAAATTATCTTAATATCCACCTTATCACCAGTTATAAATCGCCTCATAAATATTGTTGGAAAACATTATGATAGGGGGACTTCTACACTTAAAGGGGGACTTCTACACTTAAAATCTAATTTTCAACAATTGGAGGGTTATTTACTGTGGTTGTTAGCTTGACACATCCCACTGTAGAACAAAGGCCTTTCAACTTCATTTTGTGGAGTTTACACAGAGCGACCCTAAATTTTACGAGGTGCCTTGCAAAATAGAAATGATGACGGCTTCCAACTTCCAGGCTATTTTAGGCTAATCTGGGAGATAAAACAAAAGTGGGTGGAAAGGAATTTAAAACGTGGGTTCGGTCTAGCTAATATCGTCTAAAAGTCTACCGTAATAAGGTTTAAGTTGCCCATCAAACTGCAAACTACAATTCATCAACTCTTAATCCTTACATTTATAATTCTAATCGTGGTTTTAAGAAATGTTCTGGCTTTCGTTGAACCTTGGCTAACCCGACAGAAATATAAGCTTGATTTTGTCTTTTTGATCTTAGTTTTCATGAAAAGATTTAAGAATTATTGCCATCACAATTTGACGAGCGCATGCCTCTTTTCAGCTTCAGTGCTTCGAAAGCGTTTAACAAAAGCTGTTTAAGGCTTTGCGTTTTTATCGTCTACAACGAAAATGTTATTTTCTTGCATATTTTAAAATTTTGTCCCGAGTTGGAAAGTTTTGGCGAAATGATAATCTTATTTATGTTCTGTCAATATAACTCTTGTATATTTCCTAGTCTTTCCTATTTTAACGTCTTACTATCTGTTAAGTATGTATATTGTTTTTTTCGTGCCGATTACTCTTTTTTAGATGGTTAGAAGAGTTCTTTTAAATATAATTTTTTAACTACATAAATATTCTTTATGACCACTTTTACTGCCAAAAGACGACATTGTATAGTGAGCCAATGATAAGATTTGTTTTGCCTTAACTATCTAATACTTGTGGCTTGTTTCTCTCAATTGAGTGAGTATCGTACTCTCAATTGTTTCAAGTATTGTCTCGATTTAGTATTGAAGCTTTAAACTCAATAGAGGCGTTGCTCTAAGTGGTATGAATGTGTCTAGCACTCTAGCGCTGTGTTGTCAAACCTTTCGCGAGTTCTAATGCGAAACTACGAACATGTTCCTTTGAAGAATTAATAACTGGCTATTACAGAATACAGACATGTTTTCATAAACGATGGAATAATATTTATTTGTAAATCTCACGCACAGGCACAATTTGTGTGTATTGTATTTCAATTATAACACACATTACAATATTTAATCCCAATACATAAATCCAGGATTAAGCTTTGCTGACACGTATTTTGTTGGTAGCGCAAAAACACATAACTGTTTTAAAATAGAATACATGGAGTGACATATCCATTTTGTATAATATCAATTTTAAATAAAAGAGTGTCGACCGGAGTAAACTTTGGAGAAAAAAAAGTTAATTTCGAGATGCAGGGCGTCGGCGGGCTAACTGAAATCGCAATGCACGTTGATCAAGGTTGTCATTACTACGTAGCTCTCACACCTCGTTCAATGTATTAAAGTTTCAGCGGTTCATTGTCTGCTCGTGCAGTCGTGCAGCATTGCGCTCATATTGAGCGCTTTACAAGTAATACCCACTTTGCATGCGCATTTCTGCTCAGACTGAATAAATTTTGTTTGTAGTGCACACTGATTCGACTGGTTTGATAAAAGTGAACTTAGTATATTAAATCGATCCGCACTTTCGTTATGAACCTTCCATTTCCATTAAAGTCTGTAATGCCGTTATGGATTGCCTTATCGTGTAATGTTTTAAAAATTATTTGCTTGTTTGGTCGCTATGAAAACGTATTGGTTAGTGAGGTCCGCCTCTGTTCTGATGCTTAATTTACGTTATAGTAGCAGTTGCGGGCTATTGTCATGAAAGAAGTTCGCCGTTGCAAAGTAGTGTAGACTGAGAGTTGAGTTGTAGCCGAGTTGTGCATGGTCACGAGGAAAATACGCTGGCGTAGTGTACGCCTGCGCCGTGCGTGGCTGGCGGGCCCGGGGTGGGGGCCCGGGCCACCTCCCCGGCCGCCACCTGCTCGCCTGCGCCTGCCCTGCCTCACACCTGCACTCCGCCGTGTTAAAACCTGCTATATTTCACGGTTTCCGACGAGTGTCATTTATGCCTCTGTTCTCCCAACAATCAAGAAATGAAAATTGAATGTTCGATATTATTTCAGCCGTGCAATTGAAAGCTTTATTGACTCTGTCTGTCGGTTGTCTTCAAGCTATAAATTGTAAAGTTTTCACAGTTTAAGCAAATTGCTTCCAAGTTGACAAAACTGTCTTTTGAAATGCGGTTTTTATCTTGGCATGGACTGTTATTATCAGCGATTGGCGAGATGCCAAGTCTCTAAGGGTAGGGGTTGGGTCAACGGAGTTTGATTCAGAGTTTCAGGAACTTAGTGTCAAGCAGTGGCGGTACCTTCATAGAAGCCGAAAAGCCCGGCTTGCCCTAATAAAATCATAATTCACAACAACAAACTTACTTAGACCTATCAATAAAAAATATATTTTAAAAAATACCAGTCAAACATTCGCAACACACACGTACACAATAAGAAAATCGGCCAATCCCTCAGTTGGCCGTTTTTTTATACGTTGAAAATCTGTGGGCTTTCCCTAATTTTGACCCCTAGGCACGCCACTGGTGTCAAGTCGTCTTCGATAACATAGGATTGAAATTCCTGAATAGTTATAGGACATACTATCAAGCAAAGGCCGAAACATATATTGTTCCAGTTACTAAATTAACAATAGCCTTGTTTATTCAGTAAAAGTAAACGTAGCGGGTGAACAAACGGAACAAACCACAGTATTGGTCTGTCCGTTTGGAGCGCACGTTTGGAGAGTAAATAAAAAGCGAATAGATTTGAGGTGGCACACATTCAAAACAAATACCACCTAGCTATATATCAATAGTTTCGTATACTACATATGCTTGAGATATTTGGCATTGCTCCAGGGTTTGTGGGGAGTTCCATAAACGTTCCTTAGTTGGTTATTCCCTCCTGTTGTCAAGAGTTACTTAAATTATGTGATAGTGTTTTGTTTATGCTGCGGTATTAAAGGAATGGCATTACAATAAATTAAACACACAATCTGAATCATTTTGAAGAATATTGCTAAACCATTGCTTCATAATTCGAAAAATATGTCTGCTCAACAACGTAAATAACGCAATTAATGTTGTTGATCTGTCAAAATGAAAACTATTGCTACTGATAGTGTGTTACGCAGTTACCCCATTGATCCTGCTTCAAAGGGATTTGTTGATTTTCGTTTCTTAGTTTCTGAATAGCCCGGTTGTTTTGCGAAGGTGTTGCTCCTACACGCCCTAGTATAATGTTTGGCATCCGAATTAACGAATACATAATAGTGTACTGCTAGATGTCACCTGCCTTGGATGGAAATGGCCTCTTGTTTTTGAGACAGATAAAAGAAATACGTCGAAAATAGTAGTCAAATTACATTGTCTCTAGCAGATAGTGATTTTGTCGATGTCAGGTCCTACATTTGAGGGATGATGACTAGCCGGCCCATAATTATATTAATGGTGTGGAGTAGGTATTCAATTTGTTATTTTCTAAAAGTACTTTTACGCTACAATAACTATTATACAGAGTGGTAAGAACATCGACTCGCAAATTGTACCATGAATTCAGTAGGTACATAGGTAATCCTCTGCGTCGAAATTTTTAATCGGTGGTTTTAAAAAACATCTTCTGTTTCATACAAAATGCAATACCTACACTAGTCCACTCAACGAATGACCCAAAGAGCGTGAACTAGGCCCTAAGCGATTTCTTCAGAAAGTTGTTCAGGGTGCTTAGGGAGTAAACATACTAAAAGTCCCCGCGTCTAGGAGGTGAGCTGGAGTGGGGGGGGGGGGGGGGGGGTTTAAAAGTTCCCAGTTCTGAGTTTTTCGCTAATATCTTTAAAACGGTGCGTCGAAAAAACAAATTATCTTCTACGTAATGAAAGCTAGTACAATTTTCTACAACTTTTATCTTACACGCTTTTTCGAATTCCTACCCATTTTCGAACTACACGTTCCGGAAAAGTGAAAGTTTTCGAAAAAAACGACTTTTATTAAACACTAGCTGTTGCCTGCTACTTCGGCGTTATTTCAGGATAAAAAATTCAGTAGCCTATATGTTAATCCAGGTCCTAATCTATCTACCTACCAAATTTCATCGAAATCCGTTCACTAGCCGTTGAGTTATCGAAACTTTTATCTATGTACTAGCTGCACCCCGCGGTTTCACCCGGATAAGTTTCCCGTGGGGATATCGGGATGAAAACTATCCTATGTCCTGTCCCGAGACACAAACTACCTCTATATCAAATTTCATCTAAATCGGTTCAGCGGCTTAAGCGTGAAGAGTGAACAGACAGACAGACACCAGCGGAGCTTTTCAGAGCTCGATGATGCTCGAAAACTGATTAGATTGTAATGGAACAGCAGTTTTTTTGATAACCGACGTATCATGTGCAGAATCCGCGCAAACTGCAACTTAATTACAGCAGTGAGATTCCCTATCTCACCGTGAAAACATAGGTGAAGTGAGCGTTAAGTGAGCTGTGTGCAGTGTGATCCCACCTGTTACTAGGGATTAACCAAGCATACATTTATAATCATAATCGAGATTTTACATTTTAATCATATTTTGTATGCTAATTCTATTGATCATTTTATATAATTTCAAAGCTAGTATTTTAGTCGTCAAGACATTACTATTTTATGGGGTTTTTAAATAAAATAGCAAAACAAATACTTAGTCAGAATTTCAATGTTGTTTTTTTCTTTCTTTTTTTTAGACTAGTCCTTATATAGCCTGAGGCGCGAGCGCGTCACGCACGAACAATAATTAAAATAAAACATTGACGTTTAAGACTAAAAGTATTAACATAAAAAATATTATTGAAATCTCGATTATGATTGTAAATGTTTGCTTGGTCAATCCCTAGTATCAGTGGGATGACATTGACAGCTCACTCCACGCAAGTTTTCACGGTGAGATTTTTACAGAATCGACCGACACATTTAGGTAAACGATATTAAAGTAACATTACAATAAATATGTACATTTATGAAATATACGATATGTAGGTACCTGGTGTAATTATTTTGACGAGTTTGAAAGGTATCGAGTTCGTTTCCCTAATCTCTCATAAAATATACAGTTACCTACTCAATATTGAAAGGTCAACGAGTAGGTGGAAGGTTGCTTGATGTTGATATAAATAACAAAATAAATAAGTGCCTACTTTTGTAAAACATTAATTCCTTTATTATCTACTAGCTTCTGACCGCGGCTTCGCCCGCGTGTATGTCCGGAAATATTCCATAGGAACGCGCTACCGCGACAAAAAGTAGCCATGTCCATCCCCAGGATGTCATCTATTTCCTTGCCAAATTTTATCGAAATCCGTTTAGTGGTTTAGATGTGAAAAGGTAACATATATACAGAGTTACTTTCGCTATGAATACATAATGTAGGTATATATAAGGTTGTTATCGTAACGATAAAATCTTAATAAGACAACGCTTAAGGTCAATGTATTGTAATGTTCAGTTGTGTGTGAAACTATACCCTAAATGGGCCGCAGAATGGGATTACAGCTAACTGCGGATTTATGCCGAGGCTTTAGCAGAATCCCATCGGGCAAAAAGGATACCGCATGGCTACAGTAGCATTAGAGGCAATGTTTGATAATACGCGCTGTTTGTATTCTGATGTTGGTAGCTTTTCTTTATGACCCTACTCTTATGTTTTATTAGACAGCTGACAAGACAAGTGGCGCCCTCCAGTGGCAGATTTACACATTTTCCAAGTATAGGCTGTTAAATGTTTGCCGCCTTTACATCTACACTTGTCAGTTCCTAGTTTATTTTTTCAATCCAACATTTTGGTTGAAATAGCGCAAGGAATAGTTTTTGGCTATATTTCTCAGCTAATCAAAGCTCTGAGTGCAGTTGTGGCCCGAGTGCACTGGTGGCCCGTTGGTAACGGCCCCGACTTACGAGTGTAGGTCGTGGGTTCGAACCGAGACAGGCGTTTTACTTTGTGTAAATAATTTCATCACCATTCCTCTAAAACGGTTAAGGAAAACATTGTGAGAAAACCGGCATGTCATAGACACAAAAATTCGAAGACATAATTTTATATGTCATCTACCAACCCGCACTGGCCCCACGTGGTAGATTACAGCCCACTCCCTCTTGAAGAGAGGAGGCCTGGGAACATGTTAGGCTGATTATGTAATCAAAGCTCAATACATGATTGACGACTGATAAGGCGGGGTAATGTATGTGCTTTGGTGGACTAAGAATGTCGGGGGGACGGACGGGGCGGCAAAACCGCACCTTGGCCTTCTGAGTTTATGTATTTGTCGTGGATTGGTGGCGCCATGGTGCAACAGGCAGCGCCATCTAACAATTATTTTTGTAGTTCATAATAATATCGTTACCGGAAACGCAAGCGCGCCCTACCGCTTGGACACGATCGTCGGTAGAGGGGATGCAGCGAAGACTGGTGAAGGGGTGGAGTGTTGCGACAGTCAACCTCCGGCAGTCTTGGCAGACGCTCAGTACTAACGCACGTGTTTGTTTCTGGTACAACCGTTTGTGTAATAAATAAAGTTATTTTGATTTAAATAATCTTTCGTTCGAGTGCCCACAACAGTGCCCACATCCTATTAAAACCATGTCGGATCGTGAAGAAGACCCGATGCCTCGCATCTCGGCCACCCATGATGCGACATCAGAATTGGGATTCACTCGAGCTGAAGAAAATACGGAGAATGGAGCGATGACGTCACGGTGCGATGAGAACTTACTTCGCACGCTACTGACTGCCGATCAAGAAGTGAGGTGAAAGGCAAGACACTCAATGCCACAACTTCGACGTCAAGTTCTGCAGAATCGAAGCAGCATCCGGACATCTGTTTCCGATGCGGCAACTCCGGACACTTTGCAGCAAAATGTCCACGAAGCAATGGTGGAGGCACCGGCGCTGCAGGTGGAACAAGCAGTTCCGGGGCAGCGGCTGTAGCAGCGGCGAGCAGTGAGCGACGCGTTGACATTTGCTATGTTAGCAATCCCAGCGGTGTACTGATGAATACTGGTGAGTCGTACCCATTTTATTACGATTCAGGTGCCGAATGCTCTCTGAACAAAGATTGCGTTGCGTCAAAGTTTAGTGGCAAACGTGTAAATAACATTGTAAATTTAACCGGGATCGGTCACGATAGTGTGCAAAGTGCCTTACAAATTTTATCCGAGGTTATGATTAACGATTTACGATTAGAGATATTGTTTCATGTTGTACCAGATAGTTGTCTTAAAAATGATTTTTTAATTGGCCGTGAGATTTTAAATAAAGGATTTAACGTCAGTATGATGTCTGATAGTGTTGTTTTGTGTCGTGATAATGTAGTTGGGTTATGTGAAGTTCCCAATAAGCTCAAGAATGATTCTAATTATCAAATTGATTTCAATAAAGTTGACACAGACGTTCCACCAGAATTTCGTTCCCGATTAGTTGATCTTTTGTCAGAATATTCATCCTCGTTTTCTAGTGGTGTATCCCGAGTTACGACAGGACATTTGCAAATTAGGCTTGTAGATCCTAGTCGAACGGTTAATCGTCGCCCTTATAGGCTTAGTGCTAGTGAACGCGAAGTTATTACTGCTAAAGTTCGTGATTTAGAAGAAGCAGGTATTATTAGGCCCAGTTGTTCGCCTTTTTCTAGTCCAGTGTTGCTGGTTAAGAAGAAGGATGGTTCAGATCGTATGTGTGTCGACTACAGAGAACTCAACGACAACACCGTGTCAGATAGGTTTCTGCTGCCTTTGATAGAGGACCTTGTATCCAGGTTAGGTGGTGCTACATGATTCACGTGTCTTGATATGTTATCAGGGTATCATCAGATTCCAGTGCATCCTGAATCAATAGAGCGTACTTCATTCGTCACCCCTCACGGTCAGTGGGAATATTTGGCCATGCCGTTCGGTTTGAAGAATGCAAGCTCAGTTTATCAGCGTGCAGTGGATGAAAGCATTAGGTGATGTCGATTATAGCTATGCTGTTATATACGTCGACGAAATTTTAGTGATAGGATCATCTGTGGAGGAGAGTTTAGCTCGCATTCGCACTGTACTCGATAAGTTAACAAAAGCCGGTTTTTCCCTGAATTTTGCTAAGTACTCATTTGTCAAGCGACGGGTTGAATATTTAGGCTTTGTTGTTGAGAACGGCCAAATCAGACCCAACCCAAATAAAATTGTTGCTTTGTCTAAACTTCCTCCACCTAAAACCATCACTCAGCTGAGACAGTTCATAGGGCTGGCCACTTATTTCAGACAATTTGTGCCACAGTTCTCAAAACGATGGCTCCTGTTTCGTTTAACGAGTGGCAAGAATAGGTCCATTGGTTGGGAACCGAGCCATGAGGCTATTCGTCAGAAAATAATTTGTTACTTAACCAGTGAGCCAGTTCTAACAATATTTGACCCCGCGCATTCAATCGAGTTACATACCGATGCCAGTGCTGAAGGATATGGTGCCATTTTTTCAAAAGATTAATGGGAAACAACATGTTGTTGCTTATTATAGTCGTCGCACGTCCCCAGCCGAATCGAAGTTTCATTCATTTGAATTAGAAACGTTAGCTGTCTTTAACGCCATAAAGCATTTTCGACATTATTTGCTAGGTCGTAAGTTTACCGTTGTGACAGACTGCAGTTCTGTTAAAGCTTCTAAAAGCAAAACTGACTTGTCTCCACGAGTTCATCGTTGGTGGGCCTACATGCAGTCATTCGAGTTTGACATTGTTTATCGTGAAGGTAGTAGAATGAGCCATGTAGACTTCCTTTCTAAAAATCCTCTCCCTACACCTAAAGTAGCTTTCACTCGTGTAGAACAAATAAGCGTGTTGATTTAGCTGAACTCACTAGTAACTGGTTGCAAGCTGAACAGGAAAAGGACGAAGAGATCAGTAAGATTGTGTCTGATCTTCGTAATGAAGTTTTTCCTGAGGAACTCTCAAAACCTACGAAATTCGCAAAAGTATTTTGTATCGCAAGATTCAGCGCAACGGTCGCACTCGATGTTTGCCTATCGTACCTAGATCGCTTAGGTGGTCCGTAATCAATAACTTCCATGAGTCCGTCATGCATTTGGGATGGGAGAAAACTCTCGCAAAGATTTACGAACACTATTGGTTCGAAGGCATGTCAAAATATGTGAGAAAATTTGTAGACAATTGTATCACTTGTAAAGTAGCAAAGCCCCACTCTGGTAAAGTTCAGGCAGAACTTCACCCAATTCCCAAGTTCAATATCCCATGGCACACAATTCATATTGACGCGGGTAAACTGTCTGGTAAGAACGACATCAAAGAGTACGTGTTTGTCATCATAGATGCGTTTACCAAATTTGTGCTACTTCGTCATTCGCTAAACATCGACACTAACAGTAGTATTTATGCTATTAAGTTCTGTATAGCGTTGTTTGGTGCTCCGAAACGCATAATAGCAGATCAAGGTCGCTGTTTTGCTAGCAAAGATTTTTCTAGTTTCTGTACGTCTAACAACATAGAGTTGCACTTTATTGCTACTGGAGGCAGTCGCGCAAATGGTCAGGTCGAAAGGGTAATGAGTACCCACCCTCAAGAGTATGTTGACTGCTGTAGAGACTAGTCGCGAGCGCTCTTGGCAGGACGCATTAGGAGAGGTTCAGCTGGCTATGAACTCTACTATTAATAGGGTCACTAAATCTAGCCCTCTCGAGTTGATGATAGGAAGAGTAGCACGGCCACTTAGTTTAGTGACTGCTGATGATGATGTGACTGGCGTTAATTTAGATGAGATTAGAGAGCACGCGACACAGAATATTGAAAAGAACGCGAATCGTGTTAAAAATCGATTTGACCAAAATAAGGCTCAGGTTTGTATGTTGGCTGTTAATGATTATGTTTTAATTGAAAATGAGGAAAGGAATCAAACGAAATTAGCTCCTAAATTCAAAGGCCCATTTAAGATTATTGATGTGTTAGACGGGGACAGATACCTACTTAAGGCGCTTGACTCTAAGCGAACTTACAAATACCCCCATGATCGTGTGAGGAAGATCCCCGATCACCAAGTTCCTCGAGAATTGGACGTCATAGTTGATGACAGTGGTAGTGAGACCAAATCTGATTAAGAATGGCTTGTATACTCAAACTCAAAACTTAAGACCGCACCTCATGAGTAACATGTGGCGATGGGTCTACAAGGAATCGTTGGTGCGATTTCTGTCTGTGTTGGTGCACAGAGCGCTTCATGTGTTGTAGCACATATTGCGCTAGATTTTTGAGAATCGTTGGTGCGATTCTTGTCTGTGTTGGTGCACAGAGCCCCTCATGTGTTGTAGCATATTTGGCGGCAGATAAGTAAAGAATCGTTGGTGCGATTCTGGTTTGTGTTGGTGCACAGATTAAAAAGAAAAGTTTCGTGAGTTGAGTATGCATTGCTTATGAATTACGTTAAAGAGTAACAGAATTGTTAGAATTACTGTGTGGTAACTTGTTGATCGGACCTTTTCCAATGAATGATGTTGTGCAGGGAGCACTGTGTACGAAGCCTTGATAACAGGGCACTGTCAATCATGACAGTTGAGTACTGTACTTAGATTCAGAAAGAATAAAGTACCATTAAGAATCAACCTTTGTTTCTATTGGCAGGATAGCCGAGCTAGATTACTCTCTGAGCACTTTTGGTCCACAGGTACTACACCCGAGGACGGGTGCTAGTCAGTGATGGCCGTGTCGTGGATTGGTGGCGCCATGGTGCAACAGGCAGCGCCATCTAACAATTATTTTTGTAGTTCATAATAATATCGTTACCGGAAACGCAAGCGCGCCCTACCGCTTGGACACGATCGTCGGTAGAGGGGATGCAGCGAAGACTGGTGAAGGGGTGGAGTGTTGCGACAGTCAACCTCCGGCAGTCTTGGCAGACGCTCAGTACTAACGCACGTGTTTGTTTCTGGTACAACCGTTTGTGTAATAAATAAAGTTATTTTGATTTAAATAATCTTTCGTTCGAGTGCCCACAACAGTGCCCACATCCTATTAAAACCATGTCGGATCGTGAAGAAGACCCGATGCCTCGCATCTCGGCCACCCATGATGCGACATATTTATATCTAATAACATTTGCAGAAAATGAATGATGACAAAAAATACAACCGGTCAAGTGCGAGTCGGACCACGCACAAAGGTTCCGTAGTTGGAATGAATTTATCCCAACAACAAACTTAACATTGTAGTTGAAAAACATGTTCTCCCATACATTCCAACTGAAAATGTAAGTTGTACGCACAATATTGAGAGATTTATCATGTCTTTTTAAAGGTTTTCTTGTAATCTATTGGTATAGAACTATTTTCTGTATTTTTCAAAATTTTAGGCTCAGTAGTTTCGGAGATAAGGGGGGATGGTCAATCTTCATCTATTTTATTAAATAACTTTAATACAATTTACTTTAAAATTATGAAAAAAATATATTTGAGATCCTCACAGTAAGCCATATAATTTGATATGTACATACGGTACAGATTGCGAAACTTTAAGAAACAATAATTATTTGCCACCCAAAAATTACCTTCAAAATATATTATATTCAAAAATCATTTATGAGAGATTCATATGTGTACCAAATTTCAACTTAATCAGTCCATTAGATTCGGAGCAAATTGGCTGTGACAGACGGACGGACAGACACGAGTGATTCTGCGAGTATAAGGGTCCCGTTTTTTCCTTTTGAGTTATGGAACCCTAAAAGTGTGCTATTCACGGACATTTTTATCCAAAAGCAAGAATGTGGGATGGGATGCCAGCGCGAGCGAAGCGTGTTCGAACATTTTAGCACACCAGCTTATGTAGGTTAGGTTTTCTTTCGACTATTATACAGAAACAGGAGTTAATTTTCGACTGAGGTATGCAGAAAAGCCTGACAATTAACAGAATGTTAACAAGAGCGATCTCGAAAATTTTAGCACCTTGCATTTAAATTTTGCATAGGGCCTCAAAGTTCTTCTTACTGAACATATTTTGGCGTTGTTTGGGATTTGATTAAAAAGTATATACTTCTCAAGATTTGGACAGGAGCGTAAAGGTAAAGTAGAAGGGGTAGGGTAAAGGGTTATGGGAAGAGTGTGAAATATATTTTTCAACACACTTGCTCGTAAAGTGTCTCTTATTAACCGCTTTTAGATCCATAATGCAGTGTTAATTAAAAACGCGTGCTTTTTACTTTATTGTTATTCCACTAGTGCGATAACGCCACAGATAACTACATATTTACTAGTCGGAGATTCGCGCTTTTTTAATCTCATTAAAGAGACTTCATGCCAAAAGGAATCCGCGCGCCTTATTACACTTTTTTTTTGTCTTTATTGTCCTTGGTCCCAAATTGAACTAATATTTATTTACCTTTAGGTGAATGCGCAGTGGTAGACCGCAAAATTCAAATTTTCTTACGTTTTTTGCAATTTTCAAGTCAGCGTCAGGTTGTATCTTGATTAAAATATGATTTGCGACTATAACAGGTACGACTTTACAGAATTACAAATCTCTTATGGAAAAGTTCTTGGAAAACAAATCTAACTTAAAGATTCTATTCTAATGACTATAATTCTGTAAATACATACATATAATATTATAGTCGCGAATCATATTTTTATCATGATTTTTTTTCTTAGCCTACTTTGTGTCCCACTGCTGGCCAAAGGCCTCCCTTTTTTTCTTCCAAACCTCTCTGTGTTGTGCGATCTCTGGCCATGTTGGCCCTGCGAATGATATTAGACCGTCACACCACCTTCGCCTTGGTCTACCTCGACGGCGATGTCCTGCCTCAGGCGTCCAGTGAGTGACGATCTTTGCCCATCTCTCCCGGTGCATTCGTGAGACGTGTCCGGCCCACTCTCACTTCACACCTGGCTGTTTTTTTTCCAACATCCGCTAGTTGAGTTAAAAAAATTCTATCCCCATTTTATTTTGAATAACAAACACTTAGAATAACAATATTATTAAAGTAAAAGGTTCTTCATAACCATAAAGCGGTAGGTATTATAACCAATTATAACCTAACGCCTTATCAACCTACATACGTCATAGTTTTGTGAACTACCCTCGCTAAATAATTTGGATAAATATTTAACAATGTGCGAAGTGGCGATTCTCAATTTAGTATTTATTGCTTTTTACTTGATGAAGGTATTGATACAATATTTAATTTTATCTTATAACTGAATGGTGCAGGTTACTAATGTAATATTTTATTAATTTTTCATGCTCACTAAACAGTTGCGCTCAAATGTAAGTATAACCTATTATAATAATGTGTGTAGTTTACTTTGTGTGTTTAATATTTTATTCATTTATGTACGTATTTAAATGCGCATTTTGAAATACATTTTCTCATTTCTAGATGTCCTATATTTTCTTATATTTACTAGACCAGACGCTCCACTGCACTGTAGAATTTAACATGCTGGTGTATACCATAAAATATGTATCAGCTTCCCTACTCCTGCAGTTTACGTCGCTATAAAATCACAACGTAAAACTCGCTCCAAACCGCATGTAACTGTTCCTACGACGTGATAAGCGGATTCTCTGCCGTGTAGTCCGTGTAAACTACTGAATCGTCCCGCACACAAGAGAAAAAGTGTGCACTATCCTTACCTTACACAGCCGCTACGGCATACTGGCCATACTGGCCACAGCATCCCCCTGCTACCGTTTATCAACCGGTTTTTGCGGGAAACTCAACAATACTTTTAAGCACGCAACTTTTTTCTCAAAACGAAAACCCTCGTGTTGATTCATGCATTTCATATTATGTATGCCCATGTTTTAACAGGATTAACCAAGATATGGCTGTATTTTACATGAAAATTTATGATGATTTTCTCGACAGCGAGTTCAAAATTCGGCTAGAAACTGACACACATTTCACATTTGCGTGCTTAATTAATTCCTGCGGTTTAATACCCCCAAGTACACTTCGGATACCCTAATAATTTGATAGTTTTGCTAAGAGGCTTTCAGACAAACACTACTTGAATTGCTAATGCATATTTGGAGTCTCTTTGACATTGACATTGTGGTTTTTCAGATACGGACAATCAGCGAGTGATAATTCACGTAAAGGATGTTAATGATGAGCCTCCTTACTTCATCAACCGGCCGCTGCCAATGCAGACGGTGGTGCAGCTCAACGCAGCTCCGAACACGCCAGTCTTCACTCTTCAAGCTAGGGATCCTGACACAGACCACAACATCCATTACTTCATCGTCAGAGACAGAACCGGGGGAAGATTCGAGGTCGATGAGCGGTCAGGCGTGGTGAGAACGAGAGGAACCGACCCCTTTCAGCTCGATATGGAATACGTGTTGTACGTCAAGGCTGAGGATCAGGTCAGTGCTCACACATTCTATATACATAATTGTAATTAAAACATATTGGCGAAACATCGGTGATTATATTAAATCCAATTAATATTCGCAGTCATGCTGTGGACTCATTAAAATTGAAATGGTGTGATGATTTTTTTGTTCATTAGTTGAAAATTGCTTCGAATTGCATATAGCTGTATTCAAATTATTTTGGTGGGTACTGTCAACAGCTACTACGTGAACTCTGATTTTTTATTTGCTAGACCAAAATGGCAGCTGCGTGCGGTCGACCTTTTTTGTCATGTTGACTTTAAATAAAAATGCATAAAAAATGCTGTCATTTTAGTATAGCAAATTAAAAATGAGTTTAGGTCTGTTTCTGATAACTGTACCTACCTACTAATAAATTAATTTTAATATGTCCATTACCTACATTTAACTGTTTCAACTCGTCTAATAAGGGATAATTGTACCATGGCCAGATTACTTTTATTCGAGGAATAAAATTGACGTTTGACAGCTTTTGTATGAAATAACTGTCAAAATTTCAAAATTATTCCTCGAATAAAGTTATCAGATGATTGAAAAATCAGCCGTTAATTAAATAAGGTTCCTAATGTTCTTTACAGTAGTTTTCCACGTATATAAATACATAATGCAGCGAAGTACAGGCAGACGATACTGCCGCTTCTTCGCAGAAAGAAACCACGCTTGAACCTAATTAAGTAATTTAATATTTTATGCTCATGATGACATAACATTTTATGAGTCATGCACTAACGGGGAATCTTTTGAATTAGTTACAGGTTGTGAATAGAGCCAAGTCGCCTTGCCTCTTTTTCTTTATCGGTAAAATAAATGTGAACAGCGGTGTAATTGCGTAATACACTATCAGTAGCTCTATGGCTTTCATTTTGACAGTTCAACAACATTCATTGCGTCATTTGCATTGTTGATCAGCAGAGATCGGAATTGGGTGTGTGAGAATACCTAAAGTTTGCAGCGAGACATAACATAGAGCTGTTACAACCACTTAAGTTAACCGGTTTTGAATTTTACCGATTTAGTTTCGGTTTTTTGTTTTACATGTTCTTTACCTTTGAAAAACCGAACTAAAAACATTAGCAAGCTGCTAATACAGTTTTAAATTAATTTTTGTTTTGAACTTTACCGGTTCAAATTTGGTTTTTTAGTTCTACTTGTTCTGTACGTCTGAAACACCGAATTTTACACATCTGCAAGCTGTAATACAGTATTAGTTTTTTTTTAAAAAAAAGCCGAATTTTATCCGGAAAAGTACAAAACAAAAATTAATTTAGAACTGTATTAGCAGCTTGTAAATGTTTATAGTTCGGTATTTCAAAGGTAAGGAACATGTACAACAAAAAAACCGAAACTAAACCGGTAAAAACTAAAACCGGTTTAACTTAAGTGGTTGTAACAACTCCATATTATGTCCCGCTGCAAACTTTAGGTATTTTCACACACGCAATTCCGATCTCTGTTGATCAGACACATTTTTCAAGCAATGGATTAGCAATATCCTTCAAAATGATTCAGTTGAGATTGGTAGTGTGTTATGCAATAAGGGTGCAGTTTTCCATTGTTATAAAACTTTATCGAACAACAAACGGATATTAGATATTTTGAAAACGGATAAGAATCCGTTTTCAAAATATCTACCTGAAACTATTTTTTATAGTCACTGAAAGAAAAAGTGAATATAACATTGGAAACATTATACCTATCAATTACGTTGAGAGGTTCATGATGGGCGTAGCAACTCGGTTTTCATTATAGGCTTCGTAACACGATGCGGATACCTACAGTCACGAGCATAAATATCTTCCATTTACGCAAGATTCACAAGCGATTTTCTCCAAAACTATTGAAAGATAATTTATGGTTATACGAACATATAGGTATTCTTGAAACTATTCTATTATGAACTAGGTATTTTCTCAAAGTTGCACTTATATTTCACGAGAAAAACGCTTTTACAGTTGTGAAATTAAACTTAAAAAAAACAGGATAGGTACACTAGTTTTCTCATAGGGGTTCTTATAAAGTTTAAATGTCAGTTTTTCTGACGAAAGAATGTTAAGGAATAAATTAAGAACAGACTTAAAGGTGTAGATTCGAGAAACGCTTTTGAAGGTTGCGTAACTGGAAGGTATTTATTTAATTATGCTCGTGACTGTACGTATAAGTTATCTGGAATACTGGTACTTGATTACAAGTTAGGTCACAGCAGTTCATATTTAGGTCATTTGTATTGGGGATAGAATTGTAATTAAGTATACCTACATTTCGCTTCCCCTGTCACATCGGACAGGCAAAAATCCCTCGAGGTATAGCGCTAGATTTAGTGTTTCAGTGGATACCAAATAAATATTAACAAATATCGTGTAGATTTTATCTTTAGTCCTACTACAATCATTGAAAAGCAATTAACTCACATAATTTGGTCTTTGAGTGTGAGTGGGTTTGTCACTTTCCACGTCTCTCAACTTTTTAGCTTCGCAACGGACAATAATGTACTAACCATCTCACCGTGAAAATTTAGGTGATGTGAGCGTGGAGTGAGCTGTCAATAGTGTCAATTCTTAGCAAAAATAAACTCACTTCACCTAAGTTTTCACGGTGAGATTTTTACAGAATCGATTGGCTGATCATTAATCTAGTAGGTACTATTATTGATCGAAGCCTTTAAGGCTCCTTCAAACCGGCGCGACACGACACGCGACACAAAGGTACCGCAAGTCGCGCAACGAGCGGTGCCTTTGTGTCGCGCGCGATTATATCGCGTGTCGCGCCTGTTTGTAGGTGCCTTTAATTGGGATTAGAGACAGAGTAATTCTTATCAGATAAAAGAGTAACAACAACGTTTCACTTTAGTTCTTTAATTCACCTTCGTTAGAGCCACTGTGGAGTGTGGAACAACCAAACCTTGTTAAATAAGTACCTCTTGTAGCTAAAATTGTGTTACAAATCGTTCCTTCTCACTTCAATCTTCATTGATAAGAAAATGAAAAGACCGGGAATTGTTTCCAAATACAAATATACATACAAAAATTCGAAGATATAAATATGACATCTGCCAACCCGCACTGGGCCCGCGTGGTGGATTGCGGCCCTCTCCCTCTCACTGAGAGGAGGGGGCCTAAAAAGGCCACTTTGGCAGAATCATAAAAGGATAACATTATGAATCGTAATGGACAGTTAACTGTTAAGTTAATCGAATCAAATCCCATTGACGAAGGATTTTTCAGTTATTTTTTTTTGTCTGTTCTAAAATACTAATAAATCTAATCGAAATCCAATCCCTATCTCTTTGATTATAACTACGTAGTGCAGCGAAAAAAAGAAAAACACGGACTGTCTTCGCCATATTTTGATTCACTCACACTCTAACCTTTTTTTATAAAAAGAGGATAGGTATCTGTATCCCTGTGTCTTTTATCGGACTACCCTACAATTTCGAAGGATTTCTTTGTTTGACTTTTAACATTAATCCATTGTTATTTTCTGCAATTTCCAGAACGGCCGTGTTGATGAGAGAAGGTTTCAGTCTACGCCTGAGGAGCGGCTCAGCATTGTCGGCGGCAAGCGAGCTCCTCAATTCTACCTGCCTAGCTACGAAGCTGAAATAGCTGAGAACCAGAAGAAGGATTCAGAGTAAGATCATAATTATTATAACTATTCGTTTTATGAATACCGTTCTACCATAGCGTGTTTTCCGCCGACTTCAAGTGTTCTGCAGAATAAACAGGGAGATCCGAGCTTTGATGCCATAGCGCTGAAACATGACGTATCTTTGAATGTGGCCAAACTAAGATACTTGCAGCGATCCAGTAGCGATACAGTCGCAAAAAGACCGCGATACAAAAAAAATACAGTCGCGATGCAGCATCGATACACTCGCGATTTAGCATCGATACACTCGCGATGTGGCATCGATCAGTCGTGCGCTGTAGTGACTAGGTACCTGTGAATGTCTGTGGAGTTGGAGTTGTAAGATGGATTCGGTCATGACAATGTTGGTCGCATTGTCTTTTTTGCTGCTTTTACGGAAGCAGTCACAGCGTAGGCGTGGACAACGTATATAGGGTGCACCCATATAACCATATGCAAATGCGACAAACGGCTAAACGCGATGCAGACGCGCGTTGAAGAAAAGTAAAAAGTCGCCGAGGGCGACCTCCCTAAACTAAAATAAAAATTTGTAATTTAAATATTATCTTAGCGAGAAAAAGAGAGAATGATAAACTCTTTAGTTCATAGAAGCCTTGCAAAATAAAAACAGAAACAAGAGCAGATAGCAGAAACTATTTATTTCATAGAAATTGGTACTTAATCAAAATAGAAAAACAGAAAACACTAGTTTGAAAGAAACTCCTTGGGGTTTTAATAAAGTTTATCAGTTTTTCTGTCGAAAGAATAAGGGAGGATAAAATAAGAGTATTAAGAACAGATTTATAGATGTAGATTCCGCCAGTGCCATAGGTACTAGAGCGAGCGAAAACAAATCACTTGTATTTGTTTATTTTTCCGGCAAGTTATGAAGTGTAATAGATTACTCGGCCTCGTAGTTACAGTTTTGTCCCTTCTTCTTGTTATTTGTTAGTTTCTATAAACAGATTTAGTATCTGTCAACAATCTGTTTTTTGGGATGATTTATTCCAGAAAAGAGAGTGTTTGTTTCAGCTTTTATCCATATACCTACTAGTATCGAACCTAAATATTAATGGGACTATCCTATCGATATAGCTTCTGCCCGCGACTTCGTCCGCGTGAAATTTCTTGTTACTCCGACCCACCCCGTCGCATCGCATCGCCTGCCCGCGCTATTACTTCGGTTTTGCTTAGCGTTCTTTCTGACCTTTTTTCTTTTTGCTCGGCTCCTAAAGGTCATAGCGTGATGTTAAATAGCCTATAGCCTTCCTCAAGAATTGGGCTGACAAATGCAAAAAGAATTTTTTAAATCCGACTGGTAGTTCCAGAGATTAGCGCGTTCAACCAAACAAACAAACAAACTCTTCAGCTTTATAATATTAGTATAGATATTGTAAATGCGAAAGTGTGTTTGTCTGTCTGTCTGTCTGTTATCTCTTCACGCTTAAACCGCTCAACCGATTTAGATGAAATTTGGTATAGAGATAGTTTGAGTCCCGGGAAAGGATAGGATGGTTTTTATCCCGATATTCCCACGGAATCGAAACGTACGCGGGTGAAACCGTGGGGCGCTGCTAGTACCTACTATCCTCAGAAAATCTGGAGGCATGGTTGGATTATACCAGATAAACAAAATTCTCGGGGTATGATCATCATCATCATCATCATCAGCCTATAATGTTCCCACTGCTGGGACACAGGCCTCCTCTCAGTGAGAGGAGTGGGCCGTAATCCACCACGCGGGCCCAGTGCGGGTTGGTAGATGTCACATGTCTTCGAATTTTTGGTTCTAGGACATGCCGGTTTCCTCACGATGTTTTCCTTCACCGTTTTGTGAGCAGTGGTGATGAAATAATTTACACAAAGTAAAGCGCCTGTCTGGGTTCGAACCTACGACCTACAACTCTTAAGTCGCGGCCGTTACCACTTGGCCACCACTGCTCTTGGGGTATGATGGCAATAGTAAACTTATCAAACATACAAAGTTTCAATTGCATAACTCTTATACTTTAGATTTTATTGATATCTAAAAAAACCAGATTTTGTCACTGACTCACTGTTGATCATCAAAATTCTTAGGGTACTTTCTGAAGTCCTAGAAAGCTGAAATTTGGTATGTAAGCTAGTATTAGAACACAAACAACAAAAAAAATATCTAAAACCTGGAATAAAATTTATTGTCAAGCAACTTACAAAAAGAAGTGAAATCCCACCAAAAACATTTTTGCCAAGACAAGACCGTCACATGGGCGTAAGTGTTCAATAAAGTTCTTGTAGTAACGAAACGGCCAACCCTCATATTTTGACTAAGATGTAGAGTTTGTGAAGTAAGGCCTTGTAGAATTAGGACGCGTAGAGTTAGAAGATTGGCTCTACGTGAGATCTGATAACTTTTGACAGTGCGAGCCATATGGTCTCGTCTTGGCAACATTTTACATGAAAATGTTTTTGGTGGGATTACTTTTTCTGAGGATAGTAGGTACTTATTATGTGGATAGGATCTTCTCTTTTGAAGACGCGAGTATTTTAATTCTTGCCCGTTCTTTCTTGCCTTCGTCTAGAGACGGAAGAAAGGGCCAATCTTCCATTAATTAATTGAAGTCGTATATCAATCACGCGGAAGACTCACGGCTGGCTCTGGGGTCTGGACACAACATGTTGATCTTTGATTCGTCCCAAATTAATACTCTGAATGTGTTGACATATCCAATTGTTGAAATTTCACTAACGGCCACATGTCCGTTTAAAAACAGAAACTAGGTCATTCTGATGTTCATCTCGCGACATGATTGGAATAAACAAACTTGGTGTTTTATTACTTAATTGTTCGGTAATTTTATGTTAATAGCAAGTTTAATTACTACTGTAACGGGGCTCAGGATGAGCTATTGAATTCGATATCTGGCTATCCGGTAGTGGTGTTAATTAATCGTGTTTAAATGACCTTATTTACTACGGATTTATTTGAAAGTGTAGTCTCCCGGTTATTATCAGCACTATGGGTTTAAAAAAATAAGGAGTTCAGTTGCTTTATGCAGAGGGTTTTTTCATGTCATTTATCCAGATTGATTAGGGACCCTAGGTACTTAATAAGGAATACTTACGGAATAACTGAACCAATAAGATCACTCTTGTATCCGTTTCTATTGAAAGTTACGTGTGGTGAAAATTTATATCCCTCAGATAATCAACAATTATATAAGGTGTAATTTAAATGGTGTTGGACATGAAAAGAGGCCATTGCAGTATCTACGTACTTATCATTATGAACAACTTTTACTATGAGACCAACTCTGACATCGGGAAAAAAATCAGCTGTTCCCTACATTTTGAAGAGTTATCGCACTATCACACTAATATTATAAAGGCGAAAGTTTGTGAGTGTGTGTGTGTTTATATGTTTGTTACTTCTTCACGCTCAAACGGCTGGACCAATTTTCATACAATTTTTTATGGAGCTAGCTGACACCCTGGTTTAACATATAGGCTACTTTTTATCCCGATATTACCACGGGATCAAGACTTATGCGGGTGAAACCGCGGGGCGCAGCTAGTGCGAACATAAATGTAGGGAACAGCTGAGGGGCAATTCTACTAATTTTAACAACAACGTTCACAGTCTGATCTCAGTCTCAATCTGTCAAAAAATACTTCAAATTTCCCTACATTTTGACAAGTTTTTGACATTTCTTTGTCGCTGAGATGAGACTGCGACTAGATTTTGAACGTTTTAAATTACGAGAATTGGCCTTCTGGTCTTATTTTCGCGATTCCAGGTTTGGTCCCATAGTAAAAGTTGTTCGTAATGATGAATACAATGGCCTCCTTTCAGGTCCAACAACCATTTAAATTACACCTTGTAGAATACTGGCTTCTGTCCGCGGCTACACTCGCGTGGTCATTCGTATGGATGTTTATCTTACTAACATACGGAATTACTCCTATTCCAGCATAATATCAGTGAAAGCCAAGTCATTCGCTGACCGCGAGATCCGCTACACCCTAAAGGCTCAGGGTCAAGGAGCAGGCACTTTCAACATTGGGCCGACGTCAGGCATCGTGAAACTGGCCAAGGAACTGGACTTCGAAGACCTGAGGCAACCCCACGTGTACTCCCTCGTGGTGACGGCTACTGAAGATTCTGGAGGATTCTCTACATCTGTAGAGGTACGTGCAGAATCTTTTTGCTTTCTTCATCATTACTCCTGTCTGAGACTTCTGAAATTTAGAAACTCAATTATCACAACGGCTATTTGATGAGAATTGAATGAAAATCTTTCAAACATACTGCTATTAAAATCTCGAGCATTTAAAAAGATTACAAGTTTACCAAGGTATTAATGACTCCTGAAAATTCCATATAAAAGACTTACGATACATGGAAACACAGTGTAGTCATTTTATTTTTAACTTTCCACAGCTAACAATTCGCGTGACGGACGTAAACGACAACGCGCCAAAGTTTGAGCTGCCCGACTACCAGGCGCACAACGTTGACGAAGACATTCCACTAGGGACCAGCATACTCAAGGTCAAAGCCATGGACGCTGACTCCGGAAAGAACGCCGAAATTGAATACTTAGTTTCAGGTAAATATGTAGCTCATTTCCCCCTAGAAAGTTCATGCGATGCGACTAGTAGCGCCATCTAGTGCGTTTTAGTAAAACCGCATAAGACGTTAACAAGTCCATAGATGGCGTTGTTCGCACAGATGAACTGGAGGTCTTTGACCTTTGTACATTTCGCACAAGTGTGAAATTAATGATTTATAGGAACTTTTACGCAATTTACGGATAAGTAGAAATGAGAATACATGTTATTTGTAAACATTACGGATGTTTTTCACTGATAAGCATCTCCAGTTACGCATTACGAAACTTTTATGTTTCCCCAATATTCCTAGAATATAACCATTCGTGTTTTGTAACATTACTGTTTAAGTAGATCATACTTATTCTTTGATCCCGGCTTACATTACCTTTGTTTTAGTCAGTGTTTTGTTAAGGCAGTAAACAGTTTACATTAATCATTTTAGATTATAATGCTAACAGATACAAACAAATGCGGGTATTTGCATGCTTATAGGTAAGATAGATAGATAAACCATTTATTTGGCGCACACAAGAAGACAGCATAACACACAAAAGTACAATATTAGATGATAACCAAATTACCCACATGATTATAATATAAAAACAAGGTGCCGATAAAAAAAAAACAAAATGTAATCACACATCGATATAAAAGTGACACTATGAAAGTGAAAACATCTGCCATATTATTTTTGTTATTTATTAACGATTTGATTTGCACCTCGTTTCAGACGACCACTTCAGCGTGGATTCGAACGGTATCATCACAAACAACAAGCAACTGGATGCTGACAATAACAACGCCTATTATGAGTTTGTAGTCACAGCCAAGGACAAGGGAGAACCAGCGAAAACTGGAACAGCTACCGTCAGAGTTTATACTAAGAACAAAAATGACGAGGAGCCTAAGTTCTCACAACAAGTGTATACTCCTAATGTTGATGAAAATGCTGGGCCTAACACTCTCGTTACGACGGTTGTCGCTTCTGACAAAGACGGCGACAACGTACGCTTCGGTTTCGTCGGCGGCGGCACGAGCTCCGGCCAATTCGTAATTGAAGAAATCACTGGTGTCATCCGACTACACAACAAGGCGATATCACTCGACAGAGACAAATACGAACTCAATGTCACGGCTATGGACGACGGCGCCTGCTGCGTCAACGGAGATGCAACAATCCATACGTCGACAGCCGTCGTCGTCGTGTTTATCACAGACGTAAACGACAATAAACCCATATTCAAAGACTGTCCTACTTACTTCCCAAAAGTTGAAGAAGGTGCTCCAAACGGTAGTCCTGTTATAAAAGTTCACGCTACGGACGAAGATAAAGGCGTCAATGGTCAAGTAAAATACTCAATAGTACAACAACCAAATCAAAAAGGCACTAAATTCACTGTCGACGAAGAAACTGGTGAGGTATCGACTAACAAAGTGTTCGATAGAGAAGGTGACGACGGAAAATTTGTATCAGTGACGGTAAAGGCAACAGATCAAGGAGAACCTTCTCTTGAAGGTGTCTGCTCGTTCACTGTTGAGATCACCGATGTAAACGACAACCCCCCATTATTTGACAGACAAGTAAGCGCATAGTGTACATAACAGTAGAATTAAGCACAAAATTGCATGATATCACAACTAGATTTTTGTTTGCATGAATTTCAGCGATCCATCGCGATTGTTGACTGTCATTATAATGTGTCTTGCAGAAATATGTGGAGAACGTAAAACAAGACGCCAGTATAGGCACGAATATATTGAGAGTATCCGCATCCGACGAGGATGCCGATAATAACGGGGCCATTGTTTATACTTTGAGCGCACCCTATAATCCTGCTGATATTGAGTATTTCGAGATCCAGCCCGAATCGGGCTGGATCGTTCTAAAGAAGCCACTCGACGTAAGTATGCCTTTACATTTATAACTTCACACTGATCACGTGGTGAGAGCATTTGATAAGATTGATGAATGAAAGGGATCAACTTTACTACAAAGTTTGGTGGATGAGTGCTACCTACAGGCCTTAGGATTCAATTGGCACTTACTTTAAGTTCATTTAACTGTAAATAGTTCTAAATTATTAACCGCTGCTGTAAATTGCTGTGGAGAGGGGTTAATCCTGGCTGTGAGGAGTAGTTGTCCATTGAACGGCAGTGCGGGCGCCTGCGGGCCCCGTAGCCGTCGGGGGCTTGTTCTTCTTGCAGCACAATTAGTTTGAGTTGCCGCCAACGTCGGCTCCGCACTAAATCTTCGTTAAGATTTATTTCCGCAGCACCGTCTTGCATTAACTATCTTACAGATGAATACAACTTGTGTATAATAATTTCCTTGTACCAGAAATTATACTGCTGTAAATATTTCACCGTTGAACCTATGTTTAGTTCTAAAACATGTACAGTTTCTGTAACAGCACTTCTGTATATTTCGCACAAACTAGTTTCAAAGTTTTTTTTTATTGTAATTAATCGATTAATTGATTTGAGAAGCTTACGCTTTTAACATACCTATCAGTATTATATGTATTATGTACATGTTTTGTTACTAATCTGATTTTATTTTGCGGAGCGATAGTTCCCACCGCGGCCGGTTCGACCCCAGCCGTGTTCATCGCTGTGCTGTAGACGACTACTCATGCAATATAACATCATATGCAATAGTGATATCATGATAATTGTGATTTTTTCCAGGGCAGCAGTGCTATTAATATAATTTGTATAATATTACCTAGTTTATTATTTGAGATGGTCAGATTGCCCACAAGGCAGTTTGGCCATCGGGCCAGTTGTGACATATTCCTTCTGTGAAAGGGGCAACGTTCGCGATTCCAAATTGTACAGTTTAACGTAACGTCCATCGTTTGTAACATATTCATTTCAATGAGTGTCGTTTCGTTGTAGAACTAAGAGGTCACTAAACCATTCATATGACAACCTGACCTTTCCGCCATGTCTTGTATGCAGAGCTGCATGCATTTGCCTGCTTTTCGTTACGTTTTTTTTAATTTTTAAGATTAGTTTAGTTTGATTACTGTAAAAAGTACATAATTACCTATAATGTACAGTTTGTCTTTCTCCTTATTGTACAGACGGAACTTGTAAAATATGAAACATTTTTATTTCCAATTTATTTCTTGCACCATCTAATATTGGCTACAACAGTAAGGAATGTTCTCTACTGTAAGTACGACAGTGCCTGTGCTGTGAGTGGGTGCAGACGACGTGAGCGAACGTAATGTTACAAGTTTATTCTCTATAGAACCTAATTCCTTTGTTTTATTTTGGCTTACTGAATGTGAGAAGATGAGTGTAAGCTTTTACTTTTTAGCACATTATCCTGTGAAATAAAACATTTGCAAACAGCCAATAATGTGGAAGTGAACCGTACTTCAGTTTATTTTTTAATTATTTTAATTGTTTATTAGCGATGAGTACTTATGTGTTTATATTTTAGTTGTGTTATGTTTTGTTTCTCCCCGCTGACCTCTGACCCGTGTATCTGTAGCGGGACAGGTACCGACTGCGCGTGCGCGCCTCCGACAGAGGCGACCCGCCCTCCTCCGCAGACGTGGACGTTGAATTAGACGTGGTAGACAGGAACAATAAGCCCCCCATCTGGGACATGACCACGTATGGCCCCGTTCACATCAAAGAGAATGTCACAGTGGGTACCGTAGTGACCAGTGTGAAAGCCAGGTTGGTATAAGGCGCAGCGGGCCCACGGGCCCGCCGCACCTCCACTACTTAACACTACTAACGACGTGGTTTTGTCTGTTTCCATCGACTCTTTCCCCGATAGCGAGAAACGTACAAGTTGGAGGCTATGGCTCAAGACAAGGGTTTCCCGCCCTTGTCCAGAACCGTGGAGGTCCAGATAGACGTAGTGGATCGCGCGAACAATCCCCCCGTGTGGGACCACACGGTGTACGGCCCGATCTACATTCGAGAGAATTTGCCCGTGGGTGCCAAAGTGGTGTCCGTGAAAGCAAGGTGCGTGGGTAACTGTTCGGCACGGGCACCGCACGCAGCCCCGTCACCTGCACGCAGTGTGCGACGCCGCGTGCACACCCGCGCACGACTGCACTGTCGTGCCCTCTGCTTGCCACGCTGTGCTTTCTAATGCTGGTACTAAAGCCCGAGAAAATATTCGAGCTCCTGTATCGGCAATGACAAGCTAAGGCGTCGGGTGATCTGCAGGGTGCGACACTGTTTTATCGTAGAAGGTGATGTCCGCTGGCGCCGACGCTTTTGATTTCAAACATTGAACTGACTGAGCTTTTATGTTTGAAACAGAAGGGAACGCGTTGATGAACGTTACTTTCTTACGGTGAACTTTCTGAATTGCCTCATGAGTTTAAACCTTGTTTACTGTGGTTCGTTGTGGTGGTTTGCGCGGACAAGGAGGTTTATTCTGATACTGCAAGGTTAGAGGGTTCTCTCCGTGCAGTAAGCAGGTGCGCCGCGCGCGTCTCAGTATCGTTTGCCTCTCACTTGGTGATCTGACTACGATGTTACTGACATTGTCCGTGAACATCAAATGCATCGTTATGGCACACGCGGACTGTCGTGATTCACCAGCGTGCATTTAGAAAGGCTCACTGCTTAAGTGGAACGGGGAACACTGTGTTGTATTGTTCAAGAACATCTATTAGCATTTGTCCAGCACATCGATTAAAGAACGCTTTATTTTTTTCTTAAAACGCAATCTTTTCAGGCTTCGCCGCACTCCGGTAAAAAACATTACGTATGGTTTCTTTTCTGCCCATAAGCTTCGACGTAAGACGCGCTATTTAAGACTGTTTATTTTATATTAATTGTATGTCATTTACGTAAATAGATGTTTTTGGACAATATTGTGCGAGGTACCGAATGGGTACTTATCTAATCATTGAAGTCTGTGTATCGTATTGCATGTAGGCTGAGGCATCAGTGCATTATGACTTTATGAGTTATATAAAAGTTTTAACTAAAAATACGAAATTTTAATGTACGGGTCGAAGTAGCATGTTCAAAAATACTTTAAAATGTTTTTGTTCGTAGATTGACTGTAGGCATTTGTTCATTCATTTAAGTACTTTTTATTTTTCTAAAAGTTAATTTCAATGGATTGAAATAGTGCTTGAAAATTTTAATTTTTTGATGTTGTTGACCTAGGGTTTTACTTTACTAGTTACCAGTTTATTTAAATATTTAAACCTCATTTTCAACTGTTAGCAATGATAAAGGATGTCAAAGGAATATAATCTTTATATAAAAAAAAAATAAGTTTTTCATTAACTTAACAACTTAACTGTCCATAAAGTAGACACAATAGTTAAACAATCAACATGAATCATATATGACTCATGGGACAGGGAAACTGTTAAATTATCAAAAAACCATATGAACATATTCAGAGAGAAGTCATTGATGGTTCAGTTGATAGAATGAGCTATACAAAAATGTTTTCAATGGTAAATTATATAAATGTTTTTAGCGATTAAAACTTAATACCTACTGATTGGCATAGGAAATCAACCTACTTAAGTAATGATTATTTTTCTATTTCTGAGATTCGTTGCAATCATCAAAACTCATAATTATTGTTTCCACTATACCTAGTAGTTCTTCAAAATAATAATCGTGTTAGGTAACGCTACCTAATAAAAGTAGGTTATATTGAAACCTAATTGCGTTTCAAGTAAGTATTTCAGGTAGAAAACTTTTTGTTTCAAATAAATAAATGTGTATGTGCATCACTTATGTGCCACGGGCTATTAATTATATAATGTAACTGTTATGCAATCTTAGTTCAATTTCATAGTGCATCAATCACTGAGTGCTGGTCGATGGCGAGTTTGGTTCACATCTCTATGGTCTATCTGTTCGTCCTAAACAACACACATTTCAAACTCACAATATTATAATACACAAAGACGAAACCATTACTAACTCACCTTACTAATTTTAAAAGTCGCCTCAAGTCGAGGCTGCTTAGACCGGGCGCCTTGAATTGAGTGCGCGAAACGTCAAATTGCACCTCGCATTGAGGCATGAATGGGCCCCATTCTAAATTTTATAATTTTTTGTCTTTGGGATTGTCACTTCACCTGTGACAGTCTTAAACAGTGCAGAAGCTTAAAGGTAATTCATTTACAGTTTGGTAATGTGAATTCAACAGAGCTCAATTGTGCTTCGATTTAATAAACTAGATTCGAGCACGAAATCCAGTTTAGCTCGCTTCGTTAAAGTAGGTTTAAATTTTATTGGAAATAATTATCTGTGGTTGCTCTTTTATGAACAGTTTAGTTCGAATATTGTACAGGTTTCATCACGCTTTTGATCAATTAGTGTCTCAATTAACACCTAACGGGAACTGAATTAAATTATAGGTACTATGTGATGAAAGTGTACCTTTGGTAGCCAGGTGGCAGGGACATCAACGCGCAAATTGTATCCATGAATTTAGCACATGCAGCGACCTTCTAGCGTAGAAATTAGTCGTCGGTTAATAAAAATAAATTGCTGTTCCATGCGTTTTTACCGTGTAGATATTGAAATGTTTTTATGAAACAGCAATAAATTGGATGTACAAACACTTTTACACGTCAATCATATTTTAATAGTGGGTCGGCGTTTCCTATCTGACTACTATGAGAAGAAAGGCCGACATAAACTCAGAGACTCACTTTGATAACTTAAACAGAATTTTTTTAACATAGGGGTTCAGCATCATGTATCTACTGAATACACGGTAACACCAGGTCCCTGCCACCATTTATATGTACATCGTCTGTATTCCCCGTAGCACCCCAAAAGGTAAATCAGGCTATTTTTGTTTATTCTCACAATCAAACAAAGGAACATCAAATCGGGCAAGGGAGCAATTGCAATGTAAGTAAATAGGTAAAGAAAACTATCCTCTACGCAAATATTGCACCGAAATATTTCAGCAAATTTTTATGGTATCCAAACAATATGGGAGCATGTCGGGCTTTTCAACTATTTACCAATTCATCGAATGAAAGTTCACAAAGTTTATATATCCAACCGTTATTTGAGTATTCCTCTGAGATTTACTCACGAAAATTCTGATTTGCCAAACTGTAAAGGAGTTACCAGACATTATCAGCTGTTTATTTTAATTTTTGTGTTCTCTAGTTCATTAAAAGCGATAGTCTTTAATTGTTTGTCCCTATAAAGCATTAATTGTTTAGTTTTTATATTGAATCAATAATTTAATAACATTTGCAATATTTGTTTTCGTCATGTGCATAAAGTAGTTGTTTTTGTTCCGTGATTATTGAATGTTGTTAGATATAGAAAACGGTTATTATAATGTGTTGTGTATTTTCAGTTCGGGTATTGAGAACAACCCGACCGTGTTTTACCGGCTGATGCCCGGGTCCACGGCCCAGACTAACAAATTCCACACATTCTATTTACAACAAAGGGCCGACAACGGATTCACTTGGGCCGATATTAAAGTTAATCATCCACTCGACTATGAGAGTATTAAGGAATATAATCTTACGATCCGAGTTGAGGTGAGCTTTTAACGTTTAAATTTACACGTTGTGGTATTTAAAACCTATACCTTTGTGTGAATAATGAAACGGTTACTTAAATCATAACGGCGGCGTCCTGAAATTGGGTCATGGTAATTTGTCTGATTTAATTTAATTTTCCATTTCGAAGAATTTGAGAACAACGCACCTATCTCCAAACTAATATTCCAAATTATAAGTTAAATATTTGTTCTGTTTAACTATGTATTATTCGGAAGTAGTATTGAATTTCATTAATATTAAATATAATTAATTTTGCTAACGCACATAATTGGGAACGATTCTGTGAAATTGGAACTCAATTATGAAAGTTTTTCAATTTCACTGCTTCATTTATGAAAAACTCGCCAGTCTGCCGACCGAAAGGTTCTAAAGTTCGTTTCAAGATCGAGTACGTAAATTGTTATTTAACTTTCTAAAATAATGTTCAGAAAGCATTTTGATTAATCTTTCTTTTTTCCAAAACCTATTCCTACCGTCCTTTACATATTTACATGTTGGGGCTCATAAGCATTGTTCTTACCATCTGCAATCAGCGTACCATCTGCAGAAAACCCTTCTCGGAAAACACTATTTTACATCTTTCAATTCTATGTTCAGAACAACGGCGCCCAGCAACTGGCTTCAGAAGCGACGGTGTACATCATGCTTGAAGACGTCAACGATGAGATCCCTCTCTTCACGGAGAGGGAACAAGAAACGGTGCTGGAGGGAGAACCCATCGGGACCAAGGTGACGCAGGTCAACGCTATCGATAAGGATGGAACCTTCCCGAATAATCAAGTAAGATATAATTTGATTTAAATTAACAGTAACAACTGGAAACTGTCCCACTGTAAAGGCCTCTTCGAACACAAACAGAACGAGCATTTAGCACCGGGCTTGCCCAATTCGTGTTCACATTTAATACCGGGCTTGCCCAATTCGTGTTCACATTTAGCACCGGGCTTGCCCAATTCGTGTTCACAATTATGGACTGTCTAACGTCTAGGCGAGTAGTGGTGACCCAGTGGTAATGGGCGCGACCTACGAGTTGTAGGTCGTAGGTTCGAACCCCGATGGGCGTTTTTCTTTGTGTAAATTATTTCATCACCACTGCTCTCAAAACGATCGTGAAGGAACCGGCTAGTCATAGAACCAAAAATTCGAAGACTTGTGACATCTACCAACCCGCACTGGGGCTGCGTGGTGGATTACGGCCCACTCCCACTCACCAAGAGGCATATCTCAGCAGTGGGAACATCGTAGGCTGATTATGCTAACGTCTAGGTTTCTGCAAGACAATTTTCATATCCCCTGATATGAAAATTCTCAACCCGTCTAATGTCGAATACAGATTAGTGCAACGTAGCATGAAATGTAACACAATTGCGCTGTCCTAATTTATACAATGGAACATGTAACACAACAACGAATTGTTTCAACTTGCTTTACATTTCATGTTACACCAATCTGTACACAAGATAAAACAGAAAAACTCACATTGATACCTGCTTGCCAGGGGTCGAACCCGCAACATAGTTTTTGAGGCAAACGTGGGCCAACACGGCACAAAAAAATAGTACCTATTTCGTTTTTAGCATAGATGTTTTTAGTATCAGCAAAATATTTCGACTGGCAACTGTCGACTAGCTTTTGTTTTCACTTCTGGCTACCATGGCTTCGAATTTCTAAAAATTAAGTATTATACACAGAAAAACAAAGCACATCAAATATACCACGCCGCTGACATCATGCACCAAGCCAAGTGTGCCAGAACCTACATAAAAAAGAAAAACATTTTAAAACGAACTTTAAATATTAAACAACCCTATGGATAGCCCGACCGAGGGTCCGATAAAAGATGAATAAAGGTCATGTCCAATTAACTTAAAACAAAGGTCAACGTATCATTGCCATTTTCCTATTTGCGACATGCGTGTAGCGTGTAACACATTCCATTCAAGGTTAGGTTAGACAGTTACCTCTCCCGGTGGGTTCCTGCATTGTCGAGGCGGAGGGGCCCAGTAGCCGTGGCTTGATCACCCACGGTGAAGCGAAGAGGAACCCGAGGAGGAGCCGCTCGTCAGGGCTTTTGCCTGTAAGCAGACGACGCGACGTAGCGGCCAAAAAGTAGGTTGCGTTGCGGTGCCGCTTGGGCGACATCGCAACTGAGGCGGGTTGGAGGCCGCGGCGGGAGAGGAGTGCCAATATCGCGGTGGGCCGCTCTCCCTAGCTTCCGCGGCCTTGACGGGGTCGCCACCGTCTGATGGCGGACGCGGTGGGGCCGCAGGGAAGGAGGAGTGTTGGTATGACGTTAGCTCCCTATCCTTTGCGGCCGAAAATTGGCAGGCGGCGGGACCTATGACGTGAGTCGTGACCCGTCGCAGGGGGACCAAGGGTGCCCAGACGCGTGCTCGTGTGTCGCCCACGCGGTTTTTATGCCTCTGCCTCGTACTTACGCTTATTGAGTCGCCTACTCTATTGTCACAAATACACAAAATCTTGAAATCGTCGAAAGGTCACCAGTGTTGTGCGTGTTCTGTGTACGGTGAGATAATTAAAAGAAACGTGACTTCAATAAAATAAATGTCTTTAATTCTGATCCCACAATACTTCGTTATAACTTACTACGTACTAGGTATCTGTCGAGACAGGGCGATGTAACGTAAGCGACTGGTGAGCCGATCGCCCGCCAGTGTGACCAGATTAAATTTTACGAAAATACCGAGGCACCTCAAAAAAATACTGAAATATACCGACTTACATAGGAGAGACATACCAATAAAAATACTGGTTTTATTAATACGTTTTATTTATTCATACTCACAATAAATGTTAGAGTTATATTTTAACATCCTTTTCGAAGGATTAAAATTTACACAACCTCCTTCATCCTTAACGCCTTGCTTTGTTTTTAAAATAGCTGACACATTTTTGTTTATAAATCTGTTTCTTTGGTCCGTTTTTATTAAATTTATCTGTGAAAATATGCGCTCGCATGCAGCATTCGACACCGGTATACATAGAAGAGATTTAGGTACTAAAACTAGTTACATTTTTGTATTTTAACATGCCATCACTGTTGGAAATTTTCCCAACTTCCACCCAAAATTGTTCAGACGAGATGGGTGAGCCAGTGCTGGAAGATTGTAACAAATCACTTACTTGCTTATAGATAACATGTATAAGTATAAGTCCCCATTGTTCGAATTCCGGGGAATTCCGCAAACATTGTCGCAAAGACGATCACTAACTACGGTGTTGCCATAACTTCAACCAAAATATACCCAAAAATACTGACTGCCAGTAATATACCTGAAAATATACTGATGTTCGGAAAAATCGATGAAATATACTGAAAAAGTATTAAAATACTGAATCTGGTCACACTGTCGCCCGTGCTCCTATATTTCGTCAAGAATGCAACTCGGCAAATCGCGGTTACTAAGCCTGTACTACTCTTTTCAAAATGAGAAAAGCCACGTATGTACGAAAAAAGAGTGCTAATTGCCTTCCTTTCTTACTGTTGTCTAGGATGCATGTTTTTGTACTTGAAACTCAGCTGGCCATTTTATGTACTCAATTACTTAACAATAAAGGTAACTATGAGTATGTAGGTATAATGTTCTCGAATATCTACTCGTACTACATGCGAGTGCTTCAAAAAAGAGTAGAAAGAGGAATAACGCGGTTATTTTCCCAAGGTTAAAATGAACTAAAACCATTTGGCTGTTTGTTTATTATTCATTAAACTCCTTTTTATTACCCTAATAACCCAACATCTTGTACACCAAGGTACGCTTTGGTTCTTTTTAAATTGGGAGCTTAAAAAATAATTTGCCGATAAACATTTTTTTGGTGTTAAGTGCTTGACCTGAGAAAGATCAAAGAGGTGTTTCATTAGCCGACTTCTAAAAAGGAGGAGGTTCTCAATTCGGATGTTTCAATCTTTTTTTTTATGTTCGGGCATAACTCCAACGTAAATAGACGGATTTGCAAAATTTTTTTGTTCGAACGAGCTTTATTCCGAAATGGTTCCATTTAAATTTTGTAAAGATCTGATGATGAGTTTCGGAGGCAGACAACGGAACTCTTCAATAAATGCCAGCAAATCAACCACGATTGCTACTATAGCATAATGTATGCAACATAACATCAAGCCTGTACCCTTTAAAGGGCAGGCAGACAGATGTGTTCAATAGCTTTCTGTCACTGATATTCACATAGGAAGTAGTAGGTAGGTACAACTAAAACGTGAACAGTAAAAACTATTTTACAAAAAAAAACCGACTTCCAAAAAAACTACGAAGTGAAAAATATATAATTTCAAAAATCGGTGTCAAAAAAACGAAAATACAGAACCAACGACACCGACATCCGAAATTAAAGTTATTTTTCACTTTGTAGTGTTTTTTTTGGAAGTCGGTTGTTTTTTTGTAAATGTTTGTTAGCATTAGAATTCGCAAACACTTACTAAGCATTTGAGTAAGCGTAGTGATGGATGTTCGATCGTTCTGTTTTTAAGAAGGCCTCTTCCTGCAGTGAGATGGTTGCAGCTCGATACTTATAGTACCATAACCGAGGTTTAGGCATAGGTACATATGAAACTATATGTAGAATATACTCCGTGTAGCGACATACGAGTATCTTCCTTACCACGCCTGTGAGGGTCGTAAAGGGCATCGTCTAAGGGATAACGTCGAGGGCATTGGCATCAGTGTGTCCTGTCTGCTAACAACAATATTGACTGTGTTCACTTAACCCGTTTATGTACCTTAATTCCTTATCTGCTTCGATCAAAATTCTATGTATACATATAATACATATTGTTTATGGGTCAGGATAGAACAGAACTGGCCATGTTATATGATATTCATAACTAAACAATGTATGGTACTCACCCACCTCTATAAAACTACATCCCTGCCCGCGCCTCCACTCGAGATTAATTTTCTAAGTCTTGAAGATTGAAATAATAATATTTCAATCTTCAAGACTAAAACCTCCTAAACCTAGATTAGTTTTTAGAAGACATACATAAGTATGTCTTCTAAAAACTAATCTAGGTTTAGGATTACCCTAAGATTCACCTGAATAATTAAGTATCTTTCACATTTAAAATATTAATAAGAGATAAGATTGCATGACGTCTAGTTTACTCGTTTGCGGTTTATTTTAGCCTTTTAGCTCACAGTAAATGAAAGAAAAAGGTTATGTTGAGCTTTCATCTCTACTCAGCATTGCATTGACGCTATACTATGTATTAAGGCTCCTTCAAATGGTCAGCGGGATTGTCCGAAAGGGTTACCGCTGGCCCGGAACATAAAGGGCTAAGGAAGGAACACGGGTGGGTTTTAGTCAGTAAGAGTCTGACACTCCCTTCCGCTCCACCCAGAGCGGGAGGGGTCATTTGATGATTTCCTAACTTGAAAAAAAAAATGGCTCCTTCAAATAGGTGCGACACGCGATAAAATCGCGCGCGACACAAAGGCACCGCAAGTCGCGCAACCAGCGGTGCCTTTGTGTCGCGCGCGATTCGCGTCGCGCGTCGCGCCTGTTTGCAGGAGCCTTTAGCATGACTAGAGTATAATCAATTTGCTTGTTTAATCGGTTTAGGAAGAGCTTCTCCTTTAGCGTTAGCAGTAACCAGAAGCATATAATTTATTATTTATAGGGTAGTTTAGCTTTCATAGACGCTACCCGGAATTAATCCTGAACGAAAATCACTTTTATATAGTTCGAGTGTTGGCGTTGTTTACACCTACAAGCTTTCAACTTCCCACAAGTAATTTTGTTGTCTTGGCACTAAGTTTTGGTTGTGATGTTGATATACCTAATATTAGAGCGAGCAAGTTATCTTTTATCTCAAAGAAACTTACTTAGTTTAGCTATTAGTTGGCGTCTACCTTAGGTGTAAAACCGAGAGCAAAATAATATATACGTATGTATAAGTCAGAGAAGTTTTCAATACCTATTCAACGCGTTGCTAAAGGTTCCTTCAAACAGGCACGACACGCGATAAAATCGCGCACGATACAAAGGCACCGCAAG
This sequence comes from Luperina nickerlii, assembly GCA_963855955.1. Taxonomy (NCBI): domain Eukaryota; kingdom Metazoa; phylum Arthropoda; class Insecta; order Lepidoptera; family Noctuidae; genus Luperina; species Luperina nickerlii. The sequence continues at coordinate 10,672,271 of OY979667.1, read as the reverse complement.
TCGCGCAACCAGCGGTGCCTTTGTGTCGCGCGCGATTATATCCCGTGTCGCGCCTGTTTGTAGGAGCCTTAAAACGAACACGAAAGGTAAATTTTCGACACGTGTAATGGAAGCGACTCGCTACAGAATACACGAAAGCGCTATTTGTGTGCTTATTATATATACTTTCTGAAGCGTCACGTGTTGTTATGTATCATAAAATCCATGTTGACCTTTCGTCCTCACAGTGCCGATAAGGCCGGGTCGGTACTTGTAACTTTAATGTCAAATGTAGGTACTATGTAAACTAAAGCGGGTTTGATATCGGCATTCAAGCTCCATGATACTTACTTTCATACGTTTTATATTTTATAGCCTTTTGTGTTTCGTCTCCTACATAAATCCTTTAAATCCCTTCACGTTATACAATTATGCGATAATAAAACGTCTTATTGTTGGCTGCCGCCCTCTGCTATAAACCGTCCAGTCCCTCACGATGGTTACGATCGATGCTCACTTTAATAACACTGGTTGTTCTTTATTCATCGTTATACGTGCTCTACTGGCGTACATTCGTTGCATATTTCTGTATATTTAAACCTACAATTTTAATTAATCCACTATAACATGCAGAGACACGGCGAGCCGCTCAGCGCGTTATATATTTTTGTACAAATATGCAACTATTACAATTTACTGTGCCTATAATTTTCGGGAGCGCCAGGGAATAAAAATGCAATTTTCACCCGTTGTGATTGCGCTTTGGATTGGTGCGCAATCGTGAATAATTAAATACATTGCCTTCGTTTAGTATATGTGTGTACTTTGTAACTCGCCGCTGCACTGCGCTGTCATATGAAAATATGTGAATTGCGTTTCGTAGTGAGTTGCAAAACTAGGCACAAACGCAAAATGGAATTGGAAAGTCTTTGCAATTTTTAATGTTTTCATATGAAAACTCCATCTGTAAAGTCACGCCAAAAGTCACTTCATTGTATGATGTTTCTTTGATTGTAAAGTTCAAGGCACTAAGTAGGTACTGCCTACCGCTATAATTATTTTCTACGAGCATCTGGCCTAGAATTCCTTTGCTCATTATTAAATGCCATTTAAAATACCTCCGCAATATTCACTAATTTCGTGAATCTTCAATTAATTTCACCGGAAGTTGTGGTAATAACAGGAAAATGAAAATTGCTTATTTTTGTCATAATATTCGCTCTGTTGTAAATAGTAATTACTTTCTTAATGGGTGTTAACGGTTAACCTGTTTGTTCTTCCATAAATCAGGATGTTTTTACGAGCCCTCCTAGTCCTATATACTTTAATCACTTACAAAATAATTCTTGTGTTTGCTGAAGACCTTAAAGTTTTGCTGAAGACCTTAAAGTTATCGTCAGTAGGAAGTCTGGGTTGTCTGTGAGCGGTAATAGACTTGAGGCGATTTATTTTCTTCGTTTTCCGTCCGTCCAGTTTCATTAAAAGTCGAACGTTAGTAGAAGTACCAACACTGGCCTGCCCACGCCCGTCACTGTGTCAGAACTGCTTTCAATATTGATATCTGCTTTTGTCTTAGACATTGATTGTCAATACTTTCATGGACATTATTTTTAGTGTTCCATACCCAAAGGGTGCCAACGGGACGCTATTACTAAGCCTCCGCTGTCCGTTCGTCCGTCTGTGTGTTAGCGGGCTGTATCTCATGAACAGTAATATGTAGACAGTTGAAATTTTACCAGAGTGTGTATTTCTATTGCCGCTATAACAACAAATAAGAAAATTAAAATTATTTTTGGCCATGTTTTAGTATAAATCTTTATAAGTAATCCTATTGGTACAAATTATTAAGCAGTAAGAGCAATTTATAGTAAACCTGGTTCAAACTTAGGGTATTTTAAGTATGTGAAGCAGAAGATATATTTACGTACCTATCATCATCAACTTACAGCAGTGTACCGCTGGACATAGGCCCCTCCTACGATTGTCAGGTTTGTCTCGTTCGTCTCTCTCGTACGTCTGGTCGTATTAACGTATCATCATCATCATTTTAACCGAAAGACGTCCACTGCTGGACATACGCCTCGCTTCAATCACCTCCACTTCGACCGGTTCTGTGCTTTCCGCACCCAACGGATTCCTGCGGCCTTCACAAGGTGGTCGGTCCACTTGTGAAAGGCCTTCCAACGCTACGTCCTCCGGTACGCGGTCGTCACTCCAGAACCTTTCGGCCCCATCGGCCATGTGTTCTGCGAGCAATGTGGTCTTGCCCTGCCTACTGCCACTTAAGTTTGGCAATTCTTCGGGCTATGTCAGTTACCATGGTTCTCCTGCGGCATTAACTTATACTTGCATGTTTCTGCATTAAAAAAAAAAAAACTAATTCTAAGACAATAACGCTCGACAATGAGGGTACGTTTGAAACTTGCCAAGTATTCTGTTATTTGATTCACTAATTGGATCGGAGTTGTTATTCCCAACTTTGAGGTACAGTTCGTAGACGTTCTATCTTTCAGTTGTAGAACACCTGTCTGGATCGGAGTGTTAGCAAGATTTACTTAACCTACAACTTTACCACGGTAGGTGCAGATGCTAAAATGCCTTATTTAGTACTTTATTCTATATTCTATATTTATTCCTTATTCTATAGGAACCTCTTAGGGGGAACCGCCAGGGAAGCCTGCAAAATTCAAATTTTCTTACGTTTTTTTGCAATTTGCACGTCAGTGTCAGGTTGTGTATGTTGAACAAAATATCATTCGCGACCGTAACAAGTATGTGTTTACAGAATTATCATAATTAAAATCAACAATAATCTAAATTAATATAACCTTACTGATTGATATTTCATGAAATAGTCATTCAATATTTTAAAAGTTTGTGCGGTCTTTAATGTGTCAGAATTATCTTTGAGAGATGCTCAAATGGGAATAATATCACTTGGATTATAGATGCACCAAACGCTCTAGTACGATAAGTAGAATAGGACCGAACAGGAAATCTAAGACGTTCTGGATTCAAAAGCGGAATTCATTTGTCTTTTACATTACATTTCATTTATTAGGAACCGTGTTAGAAACACACATTTAGCTCGAAATAGGGCATTCAAAGTCTAATAACTTGTTTCGTTATAGTTCCGAACTGCATGTATGTATTACAGCCGTCATTAGGGTGGTAGGTACCTAAAGTCTGCGTTTAACATCTACTCCAGTGCACAATGTAGCTGGGTGGTATGTAAGTATACATAACGGCTTGTTCGGCAGTTAGTTCTCTTGCACTAAGCTGAACTGAAACCTATTTATTATTTAAACTGATGCGTTTAGTGAAACACAGCTCGATTAGTAAGACATCTTTATTGATACATTCAGTTTGTAATAGTCGGTTTTGAACACAGTGAAGGACCTATTAACCAATCAAACAAATACGCGACGCAAATTAAAATGATCAAAACATTTTCATTTTATTTTCCTAAATTGAAAAAAAAACTTCACCTGTTAGAGTTGTTCAAACAATGTTTTTTAAACGCGTTTCCGCGTTTTTTTTTCGTTTGACATCTGACATCACCTGTTTTTTCCGTTAATAAAAAAGTTAGAGAATCTAATTGGATCTGGGTATTGGAGGTCAGATAGGCAGTCGCTTCATGTAAAATACTGGTATTAGCTGCATCCGGTTAGACTGGAAGCCCACTCCAACATAGTCGGGAAAAGGCTAGGCACATGATGAGAGAATCTAATTGAACACGTGTCAAACATAACGGTGGCAGGCTTCGCTACCAGCGAAATCTATAGATGAGTGATACTTTGTATACCAAAGTCGGAGTTGTTTGTATTCGGAGAATTCGGAAATATGACTCACAGATTATTTTTACAACAATTTTTGCCTGACTAGATGTACAGACGCCAGCACATCAAGCTACCCGAAACTGTCAAATTTTCCCAATCAACTTTGAACCTTATATTTTAGACATAAAGTTGAAAATCTATTAAAGAAATTTGACAGATTGTATTACCTTGATGTGCTGGCGTCTGTACATGACAGCAACTTCTGTAAAATCGCTTGAGAGTAGTTATTAACATTTGCGGATATTGAAACACCACATTACATTCGTGAATGGGTGTCGCTTTAACCCCGTGTGTGTAATATTACTACTTCTGTTATGAGTTTGTGACATGCCAGCGGTATCTACGTTTTATTACGGACGCATGTATGCAGAAAGGATTTTCGAATTTGCCTGTCCGTGCGTGTTTTTATGAAGGGTTCGCTACTTCTGTTTGTGGAAGTAAACAAAGGACCGAGTCTTAAGATATGCGGAACGTGTATCGGCCTTTATGAATAAATCACTTTTTCTTTTTAGGTGTACTACTACATAGTGGACTCGCCGCGAAACGAGGGGAAGGACTTCTTCGAGATCAGCATGCAGACGGGCGAGATCTTTACGAAGGTGGTGTTCGACAGAGAAAAACAGGGGGCGTACGCCCTGGAGGTGGAGGCCCGCGACGGAGCACCCTCGGCGCGGCCCAACTCCGACAACCAACCCAACTCAGGTATGTTTTGTCATTATTAAATAACGACTCATTACTTCGAGCGTACGTAATATCGTAGCCTATATTAAATTGAAGTTAATTAGAGCGTAATTGGGTAGAATTAGGGAACTTACGACAAGAACCCCAAATGTGGTTTGTGAAATCATAGAGAAGAGTTATATCAGAACATTTACCGATGTAAGTAGATAAATACTGAGACTTGAGTTACGTAAGGATAAATTATTAGGTATAGATAGCAGACAAAGAATACTTAAAAAAAATATCCGAAATATCCGAAAATAAAATTGCCACCATTGCTATACTTAAATATACTAGCCAAGCCTAAATAAAGCTTCTTCCATTTTAATAAATGAAATGGGCCCATTTATGTCAAAAGATCCCTGTTAAAAGCATGATTTACAAGTGGCACGATGTTTTCAATCGTAGCCGGGGGTTGAGAGATGATCACTCGGGGGACTGCGACGATAGATATACTGGAAATGTTGCATTTAAATGAATTCAAAAATGGACGTCCGAAAAACGAACGGCTATTGGCTGCAGCGAATCGACATGTCGGCTTACATACGCTTTGTTTTGCAGCGGTTTTGTCTGTCAAGTATGTACCTCTACCTACTCACATTGGGACCAATAACTATTCTCAAAAACCCGTCGCAGTATTTAACAGCGTAGCTCCTAGCACATATTTTTTCTATACTCTGCTAGACATAAGAAAAACATCCGGACGAAACTTAAAGGACACTAAAAACACGCACAAATAAAGCCTCTGGTTTTTCTCCAGATTTACCTAAACGATTTTTATTTATTCTGACAAACTGAGAGGGGAAAATGCTTAAGAATTATAATGAGACGGAGGAAGCTATCTCGATTTATTTTAAGCGCAAAGAGAAAGAATATTTTTTTATGGTTCCGAAAAAGGAAAATAATTTGTTGATTTGAAGCAGCGGTCAGCGATCTTATGGCGATTTATTTACCGAAGGAAAACAGTTTATAAATTACAACATTATGTTTGTTTATAACTATTGGGTACTTTTCCGAATAAGTAAGAAACGCTTGATAAATTAAACGCTATGATTTCAATTTTCATCTTTAAGTACCTTTGTACGTTACTCGTGTGTAAATGTTTGATATGTCTGTAATTAACCACAGTCTCAAAGTTAGAGTGGTTGATACTGCCCTTAAACTACGTTGTATGTGGAAATTGTCTCTTTGTCCCGTAACCTCAAAGGGTTACACAGACATCACTTTAATATTATAAAGGCGAAAGTTTGTGTGTGTGTTTTTTTTAGAAAGAAAGAAAGAAGAAAGAAACTGCTGGACCAATCTTGATAAAATTATGCAACGGAGTAGCCGACACCCTGGATTAACATATAGGCTACTTTTTATGCCGATATTCCCACGGGAACGACATTTATGCGGGCGAAACCGCGGGGCGCAGTTAAAAATGATGCACAAATATTCTGCCTTCTATGAACTTGAGGTAAAAGGCCTACAGGATAATCCAGTATAAAATAAAAATATGTGAACGCGGGTCAACGTCATAAAAATATAGGCTCTTTAAACTTTATTCGGCCATGGCAGATATTAATGGCGTTGACTTAACAACGCATATGCGATAAATGCGTAAGCGTTTATGGCTCGAAACGTATCATGAATCTACCTGTCAGCCGACCATGTAAAGCATTATGTAGATTTGAAATGGATCCCCGCCTATATCGAGGTAAGGGCCCTCGGAAGTTATTTTATTATCCTAAACGACTAAGAAAAAGGCACATGTACTGTGAAAACGTCGGCAGCTGAAGGAATCGTTCAATTCACGTGCGCAGATGAAGGGTCGGTGGGTGGCAGGCGATCCGGTCCTTGGGCTAATCACAGCCGCGCCCCGCATTTAAATGTCTTTTTCTCTTTTGTAAATATACGTAATGTGGAAACTTCGTTGACTGCCGGACGTGCGTACTGGCGTAGTGTTGTGTCCGTAGTGGGGGGTCAAACCCTTCTCGACACTGACACGTGGGACTCATATTTCACAATGTTTCCCTGTTCCTGTCGCCGGGATTCGTTGGAAATTGATTGTATAGACACGTGGCGTCTATAAATTGTCCACTTTGAGTGTAAGTACCGTCTATTAGGTAAGGAGGTCGTGTTCCTGTATCGCGTCATCGTAAATCAAGCAGTAGAATAATCAGGCGTCGCCGGCGCCATAATCCGTTTAAGCTACTCATCTCTATCGCCGACTCGCTGAGACAATAGCTCGCTTTAGGTTCTAGTATTACCTCTATAAACCGTAATAGAATTCATGCGATGCAATAAATGTTAAAGTAACCGGCTTCCAATCCCGGCGTTTGTGTTAGTTCACACGCTCGGAATACTAATTCGCAGTATTTATGTTCGATGAAATAGTGCGTGTTGTAACTGCTGAAATGTGAGATGGATTATATTATCAGTAATGATAAAACGTGAGGTTGATATTTAGGTACGAGCTAGAATATTGTGCCTCCGGGCCACGTACCAATTTCAGCATATTGCAGCTGGTGGTGGTGAGACGTGGAGCGGTACTTACACGCGTGGCAAGCATACTGATCAGCGTGCGACCACGTGGTGTTCAGATAAGGATTTTCTCATCTCACTGTAATAGGTAGGTACAACCAATTAATCATGAACAACTTGGAACATCGCCTTTTGCGCGGCAAATAATTTTATTTTCTGTTGTATGAATTTATGTCAGTTTTTATATTCTGCGTGCCGAAATATAAAAAAAATGTCGCTCTTTCATTTCTCTAAATCATTTTGATACCAGAATAACGATTGATGGGTTCGCGTGAAACTTTTGAATGTTTCAAACATAGTTCGTATTTTTTTATTTATAGCCGAGGGATATCTAGCGCCGTGCAAAATATTTTTTTACGGTATGTACCTTTATATTTTATTCCTAAGAGCAGATCGTTGAAATACCTACGTATATAAATCCGTTAATAAGAAATACAATAGTACACTCAACAAGTTTATGTGTTTTCATACATTTATTTTATTCAAATTCGATACATTTTTGTTGTGGCTTTGTCTGTCCACTTTATTTACAGCCAAAAGTTTCTGTAATAACTTTAATAATAGGAAATAGTAGGTACTGTAGTAGGAACATATTTTTTTTGTTTTTTATTTTTAGTTGTCGGGGGGAATCCTTCAAAAGGTACCCGACCTCCGGGGAGGTCGGGGAGTGTGGGATTTTTACCTCACTAAAACCACCCTGTTGATCACCATCAGCACATAGGGGTGGTCCCGGTTCCTCTTAAAAGACCAATTCCGGAACCCCCCGTGCAACGCCTGACTTACTATCAAATTCAAATTCAAATTCAAAATATTTTATTGTGGGCATATGTTAGTTACAGGTCTAAAAAATAAATTTAAGTTCCAATATGTCTTGCCTAATAGGCATACAATAATTATGTAGTGGCGTTCCATTTAAAATTATTTTACATGTCAAATTTAGTTATTATGAATGTCAAAATATCAATATACAGTCAAATTAATACATAGTCAACAATTTAATCAAAGATTCAAGAAATCTTGGATCGTGTAGTATGCTTTCTCAATTAAAAATTTACGCAGTTTATTTTTAAATACTGGAAGTTCCTTAGTGCTCAGAATGTCAATAGGTATTTTGTTATATATTTTTGATGCAATGCCAAAGAAGCTTTTGTTAAATAGAGCCGTTTTATGTGGTACATTAGAAATTTTTAACGCATATCTTCTCGATTTGAGTTTATCAAATAGATTTTCATTTGTCTTTATAAATACGATATCGAATTATGATTAAAGTTACTTTATTAAACTTGAAGCTGCATGTATTCTTTTCTGGGACACTAAGCTAAGACTTTACGTCCATAGCCAGACAGAATTAAAATCTGCGTACTTAGTTCGTTTAACTCAGCTACGAAAATAAATATACAAAACACAAAAAGCTTTTGCATATTTTTTTCCTGAAATTAAATTCACAAATCGTGTATAAGTTTATCAGGATATAAGTATGCAAATCTAAATGGAGACGATTCTAATTTTAAAATTAGAATCGTCGATCAATTTGGTCACGCATAATGGGCGTTGTCGTAGTCGAAAATGTCGATACTGCTATAAACGTGTATTTCCATATTATCCTCCATTGCGGGAAGTCAGAATAGCAATTTTCAGCGGGTCTTTCGGTGTGCATTTAGCTGAAACGTGTTCGGTGTTTGGAATAACTACGTCGTACTAAATTGGCGTCACTTTGCCGTTTATTATGATCAAAAGTATGTAAATTCTTAAGAGGTAGAAAATCTTGATTAAACTTATGAGTGATATAGAGGCTTATGCGCGTTTTAACAGAGATTTTGGTTTGCCTTAGCTGTAATCCTGTAGCGCCGGTAATGGCTTCAGGTGCTTAGATCTTAAGGACTGTACCGAGTACGTAATATGCAGCTGCTTTATCAGACGAGAGCTTAACATTAAACATATTACCGTCGCCCCTATTGCATTAATATTGATTCCCGAGCTCTAACGCTCGAAGGCCTGGAGTTAATCTAGAAAAGTCTATTATCTACTGCGTCTTTGGTGTAATAGCAACCGAATGTCAGGTCCTAGGTTCGTTTGTCAGGCCGGGGAAATGGATATTTATTTGTGGATATTTTCAGTATGGCGTAGTCCTAGACGTGTTTTGGAATTAAGACCAGGCAAATAATAGCAAGAGCCTTTTGCCTTATGTTACTCAATGCAGTTATGGCACACTGGTTATAGAATGCCCCATATGTACTGTGGGTGCAGTAGACAGGCGACTGGCGAAGCCTAACTAGAAAATATCTAGCTTTTCTCAATAAATCAATTAGCCGAAGCCTGTGTTCATAGATACTGAAATATAACGTAAGTACGCGTCGAAATGTAATTAGGTAGTCGGGTACTCGGTTTCAGCTCATGGTTAATTGATTGGCTGCGGCGTAAGCCTGGTATCAATCAACACCAGACACTTGATGTTATGATCCTAATCTCATTATTATGCAATACATGACAATCATCGGATAATGTTATTAACATATCTCTTTGGATAAACCGATTCTCAAAGCTGGCATAATACGCACCTTTACATACCTATTTCGAAAATATCATCTTTTTCTTTCATGAAAAAATGTATTCAACAATAATTACAATATTGGAATCTGACCGCCTTTTGACCAGTTTTCCCATTGAGAGCGATGCGGACGAATTTTTTGTTGCCCAATGAGCTCTT